>CM076581.1:902499953-902922716 GCA_034641835.2 Pinus albicaulis
TATATATATATATATATATATATATATATATATATGTATATATATATATGTATATATATATATATATGTATATATATATATGTATATATATATATATGTATATATATATATATATATATGTATATGTATATATATATGTATATGTATATATATATATATATATATATATATATATATATATATATATATATGTATATATATATATATATATGTATATATATATATGTATATATATATATATATATATATATATATATATATATATATATATATATATATTTCTCTGTAATAGGTGTATCGGGATAGAATCGTCAAGTTGTATTAATGCATTACTCTGCGGCTTAATAAAGAATCTCGTGTTTTTGGAATAGACAATCTCTGAGTATTCCTTAGCAGTAGACTTCTCATGGCTTTGGGCCCAACCCTGGGAGCTTCTCTGCTACTTATTTTTTATACGTTTATTTACAGAATTTTTGTTTTAGTTATCTAGTGCCTTTCATAAGATATCGTTTAGTTGGTTAATTGTGAGCGTAAGATGCTACAGCTTCCCCTTTCATTAGACTAGTTTACCATTCATGTTTTCTTGCCTCAAATCAATACTTTCATAGATTTTTAATGCTTTCATAATTGTTTAATGCTTTTATAATTGTTCGATTAGATTTAACACAACTGTTGTTCAATTCTGCATGTAGTTAAGATTGGATATTTATTTATTATCATTATGAGCGTTGGTTGTTGTTTAATTCAAAAATTTGTCATTAGTTGATTAAAAGAGAATTCCATTGCAAAATTTAGAATAGTTGATTGCTATTCAATCCATTAGAGTTGTTGTTCAATTCATTACGGTTGTTCAATTCATCAAGCACACTGTCCAATTGTAGTTTATTCTTTCCAACCCTAAGTAGTTACTTCTGCATAGGCTTAGAACATAGTCAACTCCCTTGAATAGTCAAAATCATTCTATAATTCACTTCCAAGTTGATTTGATTAAACTTCGAGAATTATATAGTCTTCCTTATGATAATTAAGAATAGTTTCCCTTCGATGTCACTTGCATATACTGTGTGTACACTATTGAAATAACAAGTCTTTCCCTGGGTTGATAATTAAATGAAAAGAATTGAGTTTACCCTTAAAATAGTCACCTTAATGACCCAATATTTTGGCATCGTTGCCAGGGAGAGTGTTTGAGATTGATGTCCTTTATTTATTTTTTCCTTTTGTTGTGAAATAATTGGGTATTGAAAATGATAGGTAAGAACCCGCATACCAGCAAGAAAAACGCTTTCTCTCTAGCTCGCTTTTCAGAAATTGTCCAGAGGTTAGTAGGATAGATGTTGTTGTTTTATGACTAAGAAGAAAAATATAGAAACAGTTCAGAATCCCCCACCTAGATCCAAAAAACCCAAAGGATCATTGATCCTTGGAAGAACAACATATATAGATGAAATCATTAAGAATGTTGAATCCTAGGCATCCATAGGACCCAGAACCATTCCTACTCAGAGACCTACTACACTCCCTCAGGTAGCAGCCTCACCATCTACAGCCCACACTGAGATTCACAGTGAAACAGAAGGGTTTGAACAAAGCCTTCCGACAACTGATCACGTAAGGCCTAACCCTTCGAGAGAGGGAGGTTCTTGCAATTTGCAGGAAGGAGAGGGAGAAACAAACAGTGCATTATAGGTAAAAACTCTAGAGCCTGGATCCCCTGAGAGAGTGATTGAGATATAGACACCCAAAATCCCAGATCGGGGAAGTGCTGTAAGGCTTCCTCCGCATCCACTCCCTAATTCCACTGAGATTATACCTCCAGAACAATAAATCACTGAATATTATTGGCATATCTTTGATCAAATGGAAAATAACCAAAACCAGAGGCAGACATCAACATTGCAGTATCCCATTGTTGATCCGCATGAAAATGCCCTTATGAATTCCATTGCAATACAAAACATCCCCACCTTCCATGGGTTGACCTCGGAAGATCCAGATGCATTATTATTTGAATTTTATGCCTTATGTAGAGGATATGACTACACCACTGACCCTCAGAAACTGAATTTATTCCGCTCTACTTTGAAGGGAACAACATTACGTTGGTTTATGGGGCTCGGTGGAGAAACCATTAATAGCTAGGATCATATGAAAAACTCTTTTCTTAAAAAATATCAAGACTATTGTCAGACTCGAGAATTAAAATATGAAATCTTCAATATGTCTACAAACAACAATGAGACATTAGAAGAATACATCGAAATATTTCAATATAACTTGCAAAGATCTCCATATACTGCACTGTCTAAAGATATCTTAAAAGAAACGATGATTAAGGGAATGCAAGAATAATGGGTAGAAACACTTAATATAATGGGAAAAGGGGACATCTATCAAGAGGAATATTATGAAATTATTTCACTATGTATCATATGTTATCAGGGTAGTACGCGAAGTAGGAAAACCGGGCGAGACTCAACTACATTAAATCCTAAATAGTCCGGTGGCAAAGTGACCAGAGCAGAATTTGGTAATATTTTAGAGGATTTTAAAACGGATATCTTGGGCACCCTGACAATGCAACTAGATGTCCTAAAATTCAAATAGAAGCAAGCTATAGCAGAACAAAACTTGGTTGTCTTTTTTCCACGTTGTCGAAAGAAGCACATCCAACAGGAATGTCCATTAGACATGGTCCAGACATGCGCTATTTGTACCAAGGACCATGCCACTAACCATTTCCCTTCACTACCGGGGTTCAAAGTGGTTTTTAAAGAAGCAGAAGAAGAAGCAGAACTAGTCTATATAATGAACCAACGTCGGCAGTGGCAAGCATGACCAGGTATGCATCAAGACCTGCCTTTGTTCTTTTCTTCTCCACAGTTTAACTAGCATAACCCTACAACAACTTGGAAGAACCAATCACCTTTTTCTACTTGGCCATCTCAATAATTTCCTATACCTCCTTGACCAACACAACCCTCTTCAGGTAATAATTGGCCAAGCTTTCCTTGTTCTCCCCCTTACTAGAAAAACAATCCCTATCAGTCCCAGAGGCCTGACTCCCCTTCGCAAACCACAAGTTGGTCTCAAAACTGGTAGTGACCTCTGGGAATGACCAATCTACCGATGGGGATAGGGGTTCAAAATCAACCTACATTACCAGCTCCATACCCAGACCAACACAACCCTCGGCCTATCATGCGTCCTCAAATGTTGGCTCAACCCAATCCTAATCCCAACAATAGGCCAGTTCAGCTAATTCATATTGTGGAAAACCCAAACCCTGAAACTGGACAAAAGTAATGCAATGAACTTAGTCTGAGATCAGGACGTGTTATTTCATCAAAAGAAGATACAACCCTGCCACAACTTGAATCTGAAACTTTGACAACACCTAGACAAACAACGATGACTGAAACATAGGTATAATAGGGGAGGGACACAGTAGGCCAAAGGACCCCTAAAAACCTTATTATTCCCCCCCTCCATTCCCTAAAATATTAACGTTACCTAAACCATTAGTCTCTTCAGATTTTTATCTCCTAGGGGAATTAAAAAATCTTTGCATTAAAACTTCTATTCTGTAGGCTATATAAGACATTCCTATCTATTCCAAGAAAATTAAAGAGTTGTGCGGAAATAAAAAGGTGAGGAAAGCTAAAATTGTACCCATTGTTCATGTTGTAGGGGCACTGTCAAACTTACTATTGGGTAAATAAACACCTATAAAATATGAGGATCTAGGGAACCCCATAGTAACTGTACAAATCACTGGCCACTCCTTTTCAAACACATTGGTTGACTTAGGGGCAGCCATCAACATCTTAACTATAGAAACCTGCGAGAAGTTAGGCATAACAACATTAGATCCCACATCTACCTTGTTGGAACTTGCTGACAGATCTATTATCAAACCATAAGGAATATTACAAGACATCCTCGTTTCTATGGACTCATGGGAGTATCTGACTGAATTTTTAGTTATTAACCCAAAAATTAGGATGGATGGACATCCCCTGATACTCAGTCGACCTCAGTTAGCAACAGTTGATGCTTACATAGGTTGTCGAATAGGTAGCATGGCCATTGCTAGAGGTGATTCCATAAAAAATATTGTCATTTACTCACCTACCAAACCAATTCTACCCACTGTAAATATTCACAGGCACCCACATACATACTGGGAGAAAAAAATCCATTCACCATTGACAATAGTTGAAGCTCTTGAATTCAAAGATAAAACTGAAGATGATGTAATAAATAACTTCATGAATCAACCATCTGCGTCTGAAAACCTAAAATGCCAAATGTTAAAAGAAGTTCTTGATGATGAAGCACAATAAGAGCCCTTGACAGACATTGATAATTAGCACATACCCACGACTGATGTTCGCAGTAGCATACCAATAGAAATTGAGCTAGGAAAGGTTTTAAATATCAATGATAGTCTAGATAATAACCAACAATAAAAGCTCATTAAGGTTTTACAGAAATATAAGGGATCATTTTCTTGGGACTACCCATACATGAAGGGTATAGATCCTCAGCTATGCACAAATCACATTTATATTGACAAGGAGGCTCGGCCTATTCGGCAGCCTCAGTGGAGGCTAAACCCTCATCTGAAATACATTATAAAATATGAGTTTCAAAAGATACTTGATGTAAACTTCATTTATCCTATCTCAGATATAAAATGGTTCTCTCCTTTAGTAATCATTCCTAAAAATAATGGGAAATGGAGAATCTGTGTGGATTACAGAGAACTGAATAAAGCAACATAGAAATACCACTCCCCCCTCCCCTTTATTGACCAACTCCTTGATACATTGGCAGGAAAATGGTTCTTTTCCTTCCTTGATGGGTTCAGCGGTTACAATCAAATGTAGATAGCCCCCGAAGACCGGGATAAAACAACCTTTACCTACCCATGGGGTACATTTTCCTATAGGGTATTACCATTTGGATTATGCAATGCCCCAACAACATTTCAAAGAGCCATACTTAGAATTTTTTTTTATTTAATAAATGAAGGACTCGAAACTTACATGGACGACTTTACCCCATATGGAGATGATTTTGATCAAGCACTAGAAATGTAGAAAAAGTATTGGAATGATGTATTTCTACCAGATTGTGTTTGAGAAATGAAAAATGTCACATGATGATGAACGAAGGAGTAATCCTAGGACACTACATCTTTGCAGTTGGACAGGTAGATCTGGAAAAGATAGGGGTAATCCTTTTATTAGCCACACCTTGTACGCAGACAGAGGTACATATTTTCCTTGGATTTGCAAGGTACTTTCGCAGGTTTATAGAGAATTTCTCACAAATTGTTGCACCCTTGTATGCATTAACTGGAAATGTTGAATTCCATTGGTATGATAAATGTGACACTACTTTTTCAGATTTAAAGAAACTGTTCTCGACAACACTAATCTTACACGTCCCTAACTGGGAGCTGCCCTTTCACATTTCCTTGGATGCATTCGACATAGCGATAGGGGCAGTTCTCAGACAAGAAGAAGATAAAAATCCCTATGTTATTTATTATATTAGCAAGAATCTCACTCCTGCCGAATTAAACTATACAGTGACTGAAAAGGAGTTCTTGGCTGCCATTTATTCTATCAATAAATTTAGACATTATATAACTGGCTATCAAGTATTCCTATATACTGATCACTCTGCCATTAGATATCTAGCCAATAAACCTATTACAAATGGGAGAGTGACTTGTTGGTTGTTGCTTTTACAGGAGTTTGACATAACTATCAAGGACTGTCGAGGGAAGGAGAACATAGTTGCAGATTTCCTGTCTACATTTCCAAAGTCAGATGACACACTAGCGGTGGACGATAGTTCCTCAACGAACATCTGTTCGTTGTATCAGTAAAAACACCATGGTACACAGATGTAGCGAACTACCTGGTAGTGGGGAAGCTGCGAAGACACTTGACATCAAAGGAACAGAAGTTTATTATTCATCACAGTGCTATATTCTCCTGGATCGGTGGTTATATTTTTCATACAGGAGCTGATATGCATATACGCAGATCCATTTGAGAAGACAAGATTTATGACATCCTACAAGCCTGTCATGATGAACCATGTGGTGCCATTTTGCAGATCGCAAAATGAGGCACAAAGTATTGAAAATGGGTTATTATTGGCCTACAATTTTTTAAAACACCAAGAAATATGTCCAAGCCTGTGATAGTTGCCAAAGAATGGGCCACGCAGGCCAAGCTGACGAAATTCCATTACAACCACAATTGGTAGTGGAACCTTTCAAATGATGGGCATTGGAATTCGTTGGACCATTCAACCCACCATCAAACTAGAATATTTACATATTGGTTACCATAGATTACGTGACGAAGTGGGTAGAAACGATGGCTTTATCAAGAGCTATGAAAGAATTTGTTATCAATTTTCTTTTTGAGCTATTTGTGTGATATGGCTTACCTCGGGAAGTGATAACCGATGGAGGGGCATAGTTTGTGGGAAATAAAATTACGGCCACTCTGAAGAACCACCATATCATCCATAGAGTCACATCTCCCTACCACCAATAGGCAAATGGGCAGGTTGAAAGCACCAACAAAGTCCTTTAGTCAATTCTCACTAAAACAGTCTCAACACATCGCCAGGATTGGGCTAATAGACTACTAGAGGCCTTGTGGGCTTACCGCACATGGCGAAACACCAGTGGATATTCTCCGTACCATCTGGTATTTGGAAGAGAACCAATTTTTCCTATCGAATTCAAAATAAATACTCTAAGGACAAACCAGGAGGTGGGGCTGGATTTGACAAAGGCCTAGATTAGAAGACTCCAGCAAATAAATGAATTGGATGAAACACGACTACTGGCTCTGCTGCGCACTGCAATTATTTAATAATAACGAGCTAAGTGGCATGACAACCTTGTCAAAAAGAATGCATTCCAGAAAGGATTTTGGGCACTTCTACGACTCCAGATTCCAATACTTCCCAGGTAAGTTACAAACAAAGTGGCTCGGTCCATATGAAATTCATGAATTACACAGCAATGGTACCCTCACCTTGACTACCATATATGGATCTGGTTCTACCTTCCGACTCAACGGACACTGAGTGCGCCTCTATCACAAACCACTTACAAAGGATTCTTTCTGCCAGCAGGTGCGCGACGATCCCACCATCCAAATTTTAGCTCCAGGGTGTGATGGCCCCGCAGCTTTAAATTCATAAAAACTTGTTAATTATTTTTGTAAACATTGTATATATATCCTTTTCAATTTATAGGTTTTCTCATTGTTGTACATTTCATCTCTTCTTCATGTTCATAGCTGCATTATTTTTCTGTCTTTTATATTTGCTGTTCAATCCAATTGAACGGTTGTTGTTCAATTTAATTGAATAGCTATTGTTCAATCGAATTAAACAGTTGTTGTTAAATTCAATTGAATGAACGTATTTTTGCGTGTTTATTTTTTTTGTTGTTGTTAAAACCTTTGAACAACTATTGTTTAATCCAATTGAACGGCTATTGTTCAATCAAATTGAATAGCTGCTGTTCAATTCAATTGAACGACCACTTTTTTGCGTGTTATTTTTTTTTGTTCAAACCAATTGAACGACTTTTTTTCAATCGAATTGAACAGCTGTTGTTAAATTCAATTTAATGGTCATAATTTTGCATGTTTTTTTTTGTTGTTCAAACCTTTGAATGATTGTTGTTCAATCCAATTGAATGGCTGTTGTTCAATCGAATTGAACAACTGATGTTCAATTCAATTGAATGGTCATCATTTGTGTGTTTATTTTTTCTGTTCAATCCAATTGAACAATAGCTGTTCAATCAAATAGAACAACTGATTTTTTTTCCCTTTTTCCTTCAAAGCATGTTTTTTTCTTTCATTCTTTTTGATGATCACTTTTTAAATATCCACTCCTCATTACACACCCTGGCCATAAAAGTCATTTTTGAGCAAGAATTGGCACCTAAAAAGGAGAAAATCAGTGATACTACTAATATGATGATCCTTTGAAACTTTGATGGAAATATCTACTCCGAAAGGTAACATGGTTTATCTATGAAATGAAGGGCTAGACATCTCTTGTTCAAACATATTATCGCACAATTCATTTTTATAGTCATATGATGGTATATATTTCTACACTCTTTAGTAGTATATCCCCTTGACTTAAGGATATAGGAATAAAGTGTATTAATTGTATTGACATTATTTTTACTTCTCACACCATCCCTAACTATTAAGGAGTTAATGAGCCTCCCTTCATGTATAAAGAACAATAAATATTATATTTATAAGCAAATGTTTAAGAGAGAATAAGGGGTCTCATCACGGGCCAGCCTACCATGATCATAATGATTTAACAGGTGACATGCCCACAATGGCCAACACACCAGGGTAATGACCTTCTCGACAGCTCAAACTACTTGAAGGACAGGAGGTCTCATCACGAGCCAACCTGATCACTCTATTAAAATTCTAGTGAGTGGCACTGTGACCATCTGACCACCACACCAGCACAGTGGTCTCTCCATAAAACACACAAAATTCCTAATTTTCAAAAATAAATATTATATTTATATGAAAATTTTTAAGAGAGAATAGGGGGTCTCATCACGAGCTAGCCTACCATGATCATGAGGGTTTAACAAGTGACATGCCCACAATGGCCAACACACCAGGGTAATAACCTTTTCGACATCTAAAACTACTTGAAGGACAGGAGGTCTCATCACGAGACAACCTGATCACTCTGTTACAACCCCAGTGAGTGGCACCTTGACTATCTGGCCACCACACCAGCACAGTGATCTCTCCATAAAGTTGGAAAAATATCTACTTTTAGATAGAGGATTCTGGCTCATTTCCAGGTTAAAATAGAAACCCTGTTGAGGCCATGAATGCCTGCTAGCAGCAGTGGCTTTGCTTGTGGTATGGGAGTATTTTTTTTTAACAATAGGAAATTAATTTTATACACCTTATTTCCTATTTAATCCATTTCTGAGATAAATGTACTACTCGAATAAGTGTTAACACTATCTACCCACATAATTAACTATAAATGAATTATCTTCTCATTTTTGAATTAAGGGATGATGGCACCAATCATAATCCATCACTGTCATGCTTTTGTCATGCTACACCATCAAAATAGGACATCCTATCAGAATAATTGCTATACCATTTTTCCCCCTTCTTCGGTCATTTACACCTGATGTACACTTGTGATAATTACTAATTCTGACCTTTGCATCGCATGCATTCATGATTGTTGCAATCTCTCCTCTTTTCTTGAGCTCCAAGGCCACGAACGCCCTTCTCTCATACAACTGTGATTAATTATTATGACCTTTCTATCGTATGCATTCATGACTGCTGCAATCTCTCTTGTACTTAAGGACGTGGATGTCCTTCTCCCGAGAGATGGGGTGAAAATATCCATAATGAATAAGCATGTGAATTCCTCGCACAACTCCTTAGGATACGCTGATGGGACTAAAATATCATGGCAGTTACGATCTGAGGTTGTATTTTTTCTACGCATGTAGTGTTTCTTCGTAACCAACAAGGCCAAAAGAAAAACAGACAGAAGAAAAACTAGTTCAGAGAACACATTAGCCATGGGAGGAAATTCTCTTCGCAACGAACAATAAATCAGTTGCGAGGATTTCTCGAGTTAACAGGGTATTATCACAAGTTTGTTAAGAATTATGAGAGAATATCAGCACCTCTAACAACATTATTTAATAAATATGCATTTTCATGGACTCCTGAATCACTAAGTCCTTTGAAAATCTTAAAGAGACAATGTGACTTGCACCAGTCTTATCTACGCCAAAATTCACAAAAACCTTTATTGTGGAATGTGATGCTTTGGGAAATGGAATTGGTGTTGTTTTAATGTAAGAAGGAATACCCATTTCTTTTGAGAGTCATCTAATCAAAGGAAAGTATTTACATAAAGCTATTGATGAGAAGGAAATGTTAGGAATACTACATACACTAAAGAAATGGAGACCTTACCTAATGGGAAGTCACTTCAAGGTAAAAAATGATCATGATAGTCTTAAACACTTTTTGGAAAAAATACTATCTTCAGAAGAGCAGCAAAAATGGGTCACAAAGATGTTGGGTTATGACTTTGAAATCATCTATAGAAAAGGGAAGCTAAATGTTGTTGCAGATGCACACTCAAGAAAGAATGAATATGTGGAAGCATTGCTTTGTGCCATTTCTATTATCCAACCAGATTGGATAATCGAAGAAAGGGATGAATGGAAGAAGGATGAAGAAGTGTGGAAACTCATTCAAAAGTTGCAACAAGATCCTAGTACATCTGATACATTTAGTTGGAAAAATGATTCCTTATGGTACAAATATCACTTATATCTTTGTAATAATTTCCAACTAAAACAAAAGATTATTTTGGAATTACACACTTCTTCTTTAGGAGGACACTCAAGAATTTTAAAAACTTAGCACAGGGTGAAGAAATAATTTTTTTGGGATGGCCTTAAATCTGATATTCAAAATTTTGTGGCAGAATGTTTGGTTTGCTAGCAAAATAAAGTTGAGACAATTAATACCCTAGGTCTTCTACAACCTTTATCCATTCCAAGTCAATGTTGGGAGGAGATTTCGATGGATTTTATCATAGGTTTACCTAACTTCGAAGGAAATACTGTCATCATGGTGGTAGTTGATAGACTTACCAAATATGCACACTTTTGTGCATTATATCATCAATTTAAAGCAAGTACTGTTGCTACTAAATTTATGGAAACAATTCAAAAACTACATGGAAACCCAAAGATTATTGTAACTGACAAAGATCCCATTTTAATTGGAAATTTTTGGATGGAATTATTTTTTTGTTAGGGTACTCAACTAGCTCATAGCTCATCCTATCATCCTCAATCCGATGGTCAAACTAAGATAGTGAATAAATGTTTGGAAGGATATCTTCGTTGTTTTGTATCTGATAAACAAACACAATGGGTCGAGTGGTTACCTCTCGCTGAATGGTGGTATAACACTTTCTTCCATATTGCAGAAAAAATGACCCCATTTATGGCACTTTATGGATATCATCCACCATCCATCACATCATATTTAAGAGAAAATTCGAAGGTTCAAGCAATGGAATATCACATAGAGCATCAACAAGAATTTCTCCAACTCTTAAAGGATAACCTAAATTTGGCACAAAATCGAATGAAACAATAGGATATCAACATCGCAGCGAGAGAAGTTTTGATGTAGGAGACTGGGTATTTTTACGGTTGCAACCATACAAACAAATTTCCCTCAAGCAAGCTAAGAAGGATAATAAATTATCTCCAAATTACTATGGTCCTTACAAGGTGTTGCAGAATATTGGTACTATGGCATACAAATTGGAGCTTCCTCCATCGCGAGTGCATCCAGTTTTCCATGTTTCATGCTTAAAGAAGGTTATAGGTGAAAAACTTCCAGTTCAAACAATATTTCCAGAACTTGATGAGGAAGGAAAAATCATATTAGAACCTAAAGAAATCATGGAAACAAGAACTCAACAAATACGAAATTGATCAATTTCAGAGTATCTCATCAAGTGGAAGAAATTACCCACTAAATATTCTACATGGGAGGATGATAATTTTATACAGAAGCACCCAGATCTACTCAAGCGTTGAGGAAAATACTTTTTTGAAAGAGAGGGGCATGTTAGGTCCCTATATTACTAGTGTACTCCCTTATTGTTATTGTTGTACCCCTGTAACCCCAATATTGTTATTATTGTGCCCTTACATTATTATTGTTAGCTCGGCTAGGATTATATTGTGACCCCATGGACTCCTATATATAGAATGAGGTTTTATAATTTGTATCATCCAAGAATTATTCATTTATGTAATGTATTGGAGGTTTCCCCCTCGAAGTGGTTGATTTCTAAGGCGTTGATCTTTCTTTTCTTCTATTTTTAGAGCTGGTTTCATAACACCCACAACCTTCCAAGTCTCAGAATGAGCTTGCACCATTCTCCAGCAAGTTTTATGGATTTCATATCCTCACAGACTTCAAGGGTTTAACACAGAAATAGCAATTGAGTTCCTGCAAAACCCGTGGGAAGGGCAGACTACAGTCAGAGGAAGAATCATACTGGTCACCGAGGAAACCATTGTTGAGGTCTCCGAACTATCAATTGAGGGAGAAATATGGACTGAAAAACATGTTCTTCTACAAGAAGCAATATCAGTATACCGGGACCCAGCCAAACCATTGGAGCGAAAGGGGAAGGGGATTAACCCTGTGCCCTTACAACAACCTTGGCAAGAATTGACAGTGTTCATTCAAAGATACATCACATGCAACAGATGCCAGGACGTGGTAAAACCCCGCCAAATTAAACTATTAGTTGTTCTCAAATGAAAATTTTCAGTTAATCTACCTTCTTTCTTGAATTTTGTATTGCACCATACTACTGTTCGAATTAGAAAAGCCAAAAACCCCCAAGCAGTCATCATCCACCATGGCTTGATCAAATTAATAATCATTCTTGAGCTAGGAAAACAAAAGACATCTTGGGATAGATTTGTTAATCCTGCCTTGCATACCCCTGAGGAAAACCCTGTCATAACAAGAATTGAACTTCCCAGAATAAACATACCTAGGAGAGCAAGAGGAAAAAGGGCCCATGTTTTGACCTTAGAACCAAGGAAACGAAGACAGTCCAAAAGGTTGTAATTATGGAAAGACACCTCGAAATTTCCAGATGAGGCGGGACCATCCCATACACCACCTTGAAGGCCTCAAAATATACACTTAAAAGACTATGAAGAAGAAATGTTTTGATTTCTAGAGAAAATGAGGGCATCTTGTGAAATTAGAAGCGCATCTGAACAAGCTGAGGGTTAGAGGGATTGGTTGACTCAATCTGCCACTGCCAGCAACTCTGGCCACACTGAAGTATTACCCCACCTTAATGAATTACAGGCTTTAAGGGTTTCATCTACCCCCGATAGTTAACGGGTGAGTAGGGAAGACCATAAAGAAGGGATATCCGAATCTGGAAATCAGTTAGGAGACAACGTTCCATTAGAAAAAAACGCAAGCATGGAGACAGTTCCCCTGACAAATGAAGGGAACATTATCTCACCCAGTTGGGACGTTAATATATAAATAAAATCTGGAGCACAGGAAGGAAATATCATCACTGATAAGCTTAGAAATGGCACCACCATTTCGGAAACCGAAGCCACTGCTCCTCTTTCCCCTGCCAAAACCTTGCTAGAAGAGAAATCAGCTTAAAGGAAGTTAAGGAAAATGAGCAGGACTTGTAAGAGGTTGAGAAAGATGATAAAAAATCTGAAGAACAGTTGAAGGAAATGAGTAAGGCTCAAAAACCTAAGAAGCAATTGGCCACCATGGAAACCCAAACTGATTTTGTTACCCAATTGGTGGAAACTGCCGAAATATCTGTACAGACTGACCCAGTGGATACTGTTGAAGATTTTGTGAAAACTAATCTGGAACTTACAAAAGATAAGGGAACTCAAATGAAGGTGACACCTACCTATACTCCCATAGTAGAAAAGGTTGTCAATCAAAAGTTGCACAATGAACTAATTCAGGTCCAGCATGAATTGGACCAGTGAAGAAAAGAAGTAGTACCCTTACAGGAACATCAGGCACTACTGAAAAGGTTTAAAGAACTTTATGCAACTAAGGATGAAACATTTTCTCAACTCAGGGAAGAAAGGAAAAAATTAAAGAAAGCACAGGAGCAAGTGGAACAAGCTAAGAAGCAAACCAGTATGGTTTGCTCTCTTTACTCAGATGTATTAACTTGCAGGGCACCAGCCACTGACTATGCTCTATTCTTGGTGGAACGATATTTATTGTTGAAAGTCAAGGATGTCAGGGAAGGGAAGCCCACCACTTTTAAAAACACTGAGGAGTTTGTCTAGTGTTGCAATAAGCAGGATGAGCAGGTCCAACATATTTTGTGTGAATTATATTTACACAATTTCTTTCTAGAGGTGGACAGGAACAGTAATCCCAGTCCCTTCGTAGGGGACGTTTAGTTCCAGGCCTTCCTATCTTTTGCCAAGAACCAAACTCTGTGGGCTAAGGCCTACAACACCTTTAAGAAGAGAGAGCATGGCCTAGACCTATGGGTCAGGGGGGAACCCACTAAACCCCTGTACATGTTCACCTAGCATAAGAATTTCATGCAGAGAAAAGGAGTGATATCCAAGTTGGGGCCCATCCACAGAGATATTGTGCAACATGGGGGGACATACTTCCAAGACATTCCAGAAGAAGCATTGGTAGCAACCAAACAGAGATGGTTAGCCTTTACAAAAAATGTGAAGAATAGAGAGCCATTTTGATATAGGAACTTCAAAGCTGCTCCTTCCAGGTTCCTTCTATATAGAAACCTAATCTAGAACATGGGTCCTACATGGAGAGGGTGCAGATACAGGTGTCCCCTCATCTGGTACCACCCCGAGGACTATCATCATCATTATGAGTTTCCAAAGGGGCACACGAACTCAGCCTTTGCAAATATCAAATAGAGACATGGCTTCAGACTCTATAAAGAGGAGGTATACCCTACATATTCTCTAACCCAGCTACATCTTAACCATTTATTTGGATGAGGACTTGAAAAAAGGTAAGCAGGGGAGTATGTTGGGCCAAGAATAAGGTACATTTCATCCCATCTTCACCATGATTTGTTATGTAATTTTATGTATTTTACCCTCATCTTAGAAATAAGGTAAAGGAAAATAACGTAAATCCAAGGCAGAGTGAACTAATGATAAAAGGAGTATTTAATAACATAAGAGATGACTTTTCATATCTTTATTGATAGGGAAGTAGAGCAGCTGAATTGTTGATGACTAAAAGACAACTAACAAGGGAGGAAAACAGGATCATAATGGCTCCTACGGATCGATGAAAGATAGAGAGGCACATCCACGCTTGGAGTACTCAAACGACAACCCCGAAGCAAGAGGGTCCCGTATGGAAAGGATCCATTACTACTTCTAAATTCGCCTTTAAAAGGCCGAAGATGAACCAGATATATATAGGCGTATCGGGACATAATCATCAAGCTGTATTAATGCATTACTCTGCAGATTAATAAAGAATATGGTGTTTTTGGAATAGACAATCTCTGAGTATTCCTTAGTAGTATACTTCTGGTGGATTTGGGCAAAGCCCTGGGAGCTTCTCTGGTACTTTTGTGCTATATGTTTATTTACAGAATTTTCATTTTTAGTTATCTAGTGTGTTTCATAAGATATTGTTTAGTTGGTTAATTGTGAGCGTAAGATGCTACAACTTCCTCTTTCATTAGACTAGTTTACCATTCATGTCTTCTTGACTAAAATCAATGCTTTCATATTTTTTTAATTCTTTCATAATTGTTCAATGCTTTTATAATTGTTCAATTTTTTTTAACACGACTGTTGTTCAATTCTGCATGTATTTAAGCTTTGATCTTTATTTATTATCATTATGAGAGTTGGTTGCTGTTTAATTCAGAAAGTTGTCATTAGTTGATTAACAGATAATTCCATTTAAAAATTTAGAATATTTTATTGATGTTCAATCCATTAGAGTTGTTGTTCACTTCATTATGGTTGTTGTTCAATTCATTAAGCACATTGTTCAATTGTAGTTTATTCTTTCCAACCCTGAGTAGTTACTTCTGCATAGGCTTAGAACAGAGTCAACTCCCTTGAATAGTCAAAATCATTCTATAATTCACTTCCAAGTTGATTTGATTAAACTTCGAGAGTTAGACAGTATTCCTTATGATAATTTACAATATTTTCCCTCCGATGTCACTTGCATATACTGTGTGTACACTCTTGAAATAACAAGACTTTCCCTGAGTTGATAATTAAATAAAAAGCATTGAGGTTACCTTTAAAACATTCACCTTAATGACCCAACAGTAATCGTGTTGATATTAGCAATATTACAAGGAATATTTGGAGGAGGCATGGAAAAACTTCTCATGAGAGACGAATCCTTAAGCAATCCTACTCTAACATCTTCATAAGGAGTATTCATCTTTCCAGCATAAAGTATACCACCTGTAGAGGAAATATCTGATGTATAGGATGAAAACTAATGAACTTTGACAATATTCCCTTTATGGGGGGAAATTATCAATTGAAAGACCTATGAAATGACAGTTTTCATAGTGTAAGACCAACTTTGTCCTAACAGAAGGTTGCAGTCAAGTGGGGCATCAATGACCTCCACCTCAACCATAACAGTTTCCCCTTCTACCTCTATAGGTAAATCCTGAAGAATTTGAAAAGGTCAAAAACCTCTTCCATCGAAGGCTTTAAAAATTGTGGGTGATTTATTGATTGTTGGATAACCAAGGAATTTCCAACAAGCGAAATACATTATACACGTAGATTCTCCCTCATCAATTACCATGTGAAAACCTTTCTTGGTTTTGACAAAGACTGGAATTTGAAAACCCATTTGGTGTGGGAGATGGTTCTGTTTTATCTGTTTTCTCTTTTGAAGAATTTTTTTGTTTGTTTTTACCCTTCCCTTTAATTTTACCTATAGTTCACTTGGTTTTAGTGGTAGATGAATCTATGACATTAATTTTGGAAGTATTTTCTAGAGAATATTCTCCTTTAAGTGAATCAGGTAAAGTAATAATCAGAGTGGTAGATTTAGATTGCTTCTTTTTACTCTTGGATGCATTAACTGTATCGATTACACCATCTCCGGCATGAGAGCCTGAAGGAGTCATAGTTACTTGACCAGGGCAAGGTAAATATGGAATATTTTCATACAATGTGCCAAACTATATGTAAATGAGGTCTAGATATTGGGCTTGAGCGATAACATGCTCTTATGTGACAACACCTCCTTTGGCTACATCTTCGGTAATCTTTGGGAGTAAAGACTTGATAAACCATTCAACCATAATTTGATATGGGATAAAAACTTTTACCAAACGACATCTATGTCTCCATTCATGCATGTGATTTGAAATATAAGTAGACATAGTTTGTTTCAGCAAGGGTCAAAGTCTTAGTGATTTTATCGTAACGATCTAGTAACCAAAAATGAGTTAAGAAAGTAGTTGACAAGGCATTGAAATTTTTAAAAGAGACTCATGGTAACTTCATGTACCACTTTAGGGCTAAACTAATCAAGGTTCTTTGCAAAAGTATTAATCAAATGGAATCATCAATAAGAGATTTGAATGTGTACCACAGATGATAGGTCATAACATGGTTTGAAGGGTCATCTCCTGATTTTCCTTCAAACTTTGGAATGTCATTGGGAAACTTAGTAGGAATGGTCGGCCAAAAAGGAAAATAATAGATAGGATCATTTTTCAGTCGAGAAAATTC
The DNA here is from genome assembly GCA_034641835.2 of Pinus albicaulis. Classification (NCBI taxonomy): domain Eukaryota; kingdom Viridiplantae; phylum Streptophyta; class Pinopsida; order Pinales; family Pinaceae; genus Pinus; species Pinus albicaulis. Next base: position 902,517,370 of record CM076581.1, read on the forward strand.
TGGTAAATGTAAAGTTTTTATAAAAGATAACTGTTAGTTAGGGTCTTTTTGTGAAAATTGATAATGTTGAGGGACAAGTCCAGTACCTGAAGGAGGGTACCAAGGATACCCTGGAATAGCCTGAGTAGTTCAAATATGCATACCTCCAGGGTAACCAAGGATTAACCATACCAAATTGAGGTTGAGAAGGTATTTGAAATGTGTCACCAAGGTATGGTTGACTCTAGAAAGGTAGATTTGGTCCTCTTTTTCTAAATTTATATTGTCCCTGAAATGGTTGGCCTTGAAAAGGTGGACCTGTAAAATGTTGCCCTTGAAATGGTTTCCCTTGAAAAGGTTGACTTTTTTGCATAGCTACTACACCAGGTTGTGCTAAATATGTTTGAGTTATATACAGTACCATAGGTCTGGCTTGAAAATTTGTAGTCTCAGGGATAGCCTGCATGTCAGTCGGCATTGAAATTTGAGGGGTAGTAGAAATAGAGACTTTAGCAGCTCCTGGGATGGGTGTTTGACAATTACTATTTTTTTGAACAAAAATTTTTATAGTAGGTTGGACGAGAGTATGAGGAGTACATAGGCCAGCTTGTTGACTACTTGGCACAAATGCCCTCAGTGTAACTTGAGGTATTCCTTGAATAGTTTGTTGTACTTGAGTATAACGAAATTGTTCAATTGGCTAAGCAAGTTGATTGGAAGTCATTTGAGGGGTATATTTCAAAGGTTGTTGAGTAAACTAATGATTCCATTTAGTGTTCATTCCTAGATAAGGTGATCCGAATGGATACATCAAGTCTAGTAATAGTGTTCACTAAATGAATGTCGACGAGGAAGGTCGAAAGTGACAATGAATAAATCTTCTTCATTGTTCATCGTAGCAACAATGAGGTATTATTTTCTTTTTCTCATGATGTAAACTTGACCAAAGAGTATGTGATAAAATATTGGCAATTCTGATGAATTATTTAAGTCATGTTTGATTGTGTTAGTCATGCATGTAAGTGTGAAATATTGTATTAATGGTTTTTGACAAATGCAGGTAAGAAATCGACACTTATGACTCTGAAGGAAAAAGGTGAAGGAGAAGGAAGTGTAACTTGATGAAGCTCACATGAAGAGAAATAATATAGATAGTATTCATACTTCCAGATGAAGAAAACAATTTAACACTTATGGCTTCGAAGGACAAAGGTGAAGGAGAAGGAAGTGTAGTCTATTGAAGCACTAGTGTGCTGGCAAAAGAATACAGAAGGTATTCATGCTCGTTGTGATAGACGTAGGTCAAAAAATTGAAGTTGTAGGATCAGCGTGGAACCTAAACGACCACAAATATCTCGTCATTCTGAACCTAACGCAATTCATTTCATTCAAAACGGAGTATGTATGAGGGAGATACTTCAAATCAAAGTTTCAATGATGACGGGAGAAAAATTCAAAGTTATGAATGATTGATAGCTACCAGTCTCAAAATGTCATAAGTTTGGCGTCAAATGAAAGTGCACGTTGCACTGGTTCTCACGATATTCATAGATCATAAATTTACTTCCATATGAGGAAGAAAATTCAAGTCAAAGTTTCAATGACGACGAGGAAAAGTCAAAGTACCAGACGCCGACAGATGTCACACAGTAATTCATCGGTAAAAATGGTAAAAAGGTAAAAGGTGAATTAGTTTGGTTAAAAAATGGGTGCATTGCGTTTCGAACCCTAGACCTAGCCTAAACCTATAAACCAGTCTCACCAGTCTACCATGTTAATTTATGTTGTATTTAACCTATGTGCTAAAGCATAAGTATATGGAACATAATGCATGGTTAATAAGCATAATGCCTAAAATTGGTTAGTCAACCAACAAAGGTGGGTTGTTACGTGGCATGGAGTTCTTAGTTTCATGGGAAGATGTTCGAAGGTCATGGAGATGGTTAAAAACTCCAACAAATGAGAATTTTTACGTGGCTCCATCCATTAATGAAGGCCATGGGAAGATGTGCATATGGTAATGCGAAGGCTATGAATGTGAATTAAAAGCTCCAATGAAAGCTATGGAGATGTGGTTACAAACTCCAACAAAGATCCAATGCATCACGGTGATGTGGCTCCTTCCACAAACGAAGGCATCAGAAAAGGGTGCAGGATATATATTTTGGTCCAATAAGTTTATACAACGTATATGGTATTTTTTAAAATATATGTGCCATATTAAATTTGGTTGTGTAATATGGTTTTGAAGACCATGTGAATTGCGACAAACTTAATTTTTGCTATGTGAAGTCATAAAACTTAGGATTAAGTTTAAAAGCTATGGTACAATAGTTTAAAAAAACTTGTTAATTTTTTATAACAACAAAACCAAAAAAATAACATTGTAAAGTGTGTAAAAGGAGGTATTTTACACAAACTTAAGGGGGCAGCAAAGTGTGAAGCTTTTGCAGCAACAATTTGGAGAAGCAGCTTTGGAGAGCTGATTTAGAGAGTTGTTTGAGGAGCTGTTTTGGAGAGTTGAAATTCAGTTCTTCCTCCATACGGTCAAAGCTCTACTTGGAATAAATTGGTCATCGTGAAGACAAATTGGGTGTGGAGACAAGCGAAGGAAAGACGATTCAGGGAGCCATATTTACAAAACATCCACCAATGCCTTCATGCAATAGTTAGTTGGATAAATTCATGTACAAATAAATCTTCCATATTTTTTTCCTTTTTAGTGATTGTTGTTTTAAGCTGGTCGTCGAAAAGCCGAGTCATAGAATTTTTGTTTGACAGAGTCCATCAGTGTCGAAGGGCACTATTTAGATGGAACCTCATTGTAAGAAAATTTTCAGCACCTTCCTAATACAACAGTTGCTCAATTAAAAGAGGACCCAAAGACATAGTCTAGGAGGGATGAACTCCATCATCACATCGTGTTTGAGTTTGTTTTCTTAGATTTCCATTGAACTTTCTATTGATATTTTAGTACTCAGTATGTGAAAGCTCTTCTAAAATTTATTTTTCCTTCAGTTATTTTCAGCTAACACAATCATAGTTATACATTCAATTCGCTTGGAAAATAATCAATCCTACATTCAGATCATATATTTTGGTATCCGAGCAGGTTGAACTTTTATCAATAGGATTTTTTCCAATGAATGTTGACTAGATCTAGGTTGTTATGTGGAGAAGGAAAGCTTGAGGAGATAAGCACATAAATTGGAAAGCGACAAATTCTTATCAATTCAAAAAAATGGGAAAGGGTACAAGATAGATACACCTACAATAATTGGAAGATCATAATCAGCAGTATCAACAGAAGAATGCTGCATTGCGACGCATGGTACAAGAGTTGCAAGAGGAGAAAAAACAATTGCAAGAAACAATTGAAGCTATGCAGAAAAGTCAAGAGAGGCAAAGTCCGTTTGCTCAAAGTCCATCTATTGTGTAAAATGACGCAGTACCTCCACTTCATCGATGTGATGAAAATAGAATATCACCACCATCTTCTTCAAAAATTCAATCAGTATAATAATCCATTGGAACTTTTGCTACGCCTTCTGAGGAGTTGTCATACACCCCAAAAATTCCTAGAAATGAATCAGAAATAGAAGAGGATGAAGCTGCAAGTGATCATGGAATTGGAGCCTTTGAAAATCATACCAAGGGCATAGGTATGAGACTGCTGAGCAAGATGGGATACTAGTTAGGGCAAAGGCTCGACAAACATGGTCAAGGAAAACTCCGGCCGATCTCAGTACAAGAAAGACCGAGATATGAAGGATTGGGATTCGATCAATTAACATGCGACTATTGTAGGAAAAGAGGTCACATAGCATATCGATGTTGGTCCCTTAATCCTGAAATTATGCTGAAGAAGTTGCAGGATCAAAAAGGTAAGCAAAATAATTCTATCAATAGTGATTTGGAAGGTGATTCCTTTAATCAAAACTTGATTATGCGAAGTATTCAAAGGATATATCCATGTACCTTTTGTGGGAGTAACAACCATTGTATAGCTGATTGCTGGAAACATAAAATTTATAGTAAAAAGGTTTGTGCTATTAGACGAAGCCCACAAAGATATGATGCCACTGTGCATGTGAAGAAAATCCATGAAAGGAATTTGAAGCAGTCCAAGAAGGATTTCGCATCATCAAGCCCAGAAAATCTAAGCAAAAGGACGACAGTGATAGACTCAGGTAAAGGATTTTCTGCACAATGAAATTTGTCAGGACATTTAGAGAATGCATGTCCCATGCTACCTTGTGAAGCAAAAACATCATGTTCCACCAGAGGTAAATCAAGGAGTGCAGACAAAGAGAAGTCGAAGTCTCCATATAAATCACCTACATGGAATTGAGAAGATTTCATGACTTATATATAGTTGTGTATTTTTTTAAATGTCGTCACATTAGTAGGCCTAGTTGAGTTTGTAAGATGAAAATGCTTTTCATGTTGAATTGTAACAAGAATTTTGGAGGTCCAAAAGTTATTTTTGTTGGAAGGTGTGATCCATATGGATACATCAAGTCTAGTCTTAGTGGTCAGTAATTGAATTTCGACTAGGAAGGCTGAAAGTGACAATGAATAAATCTTCTTCATTGTTCATTGAAGAAATGATGAGATATTAGTTTCTTTTGTTCATGATGTAAGCTTGACCAAAGAGTATGTGATAAAATATTGGCAAGTCTAACGAATTATTTAAGTCATGTTTTATTGTGTTAGTCATGCATGTAAGTGTGAAAAATTTCATTATAGGTTTGCGACAAATGTAGGTAACAGTTTGACACTTATGACTCCGAAGGAAAAAGGTGAAGGAGAAGGAAGAGTAACTTGATGAAGCTCACGTGAAGAAAAAGAATACAGCTGGTATTCATACTTCCAGATGTAGATAACAATTTCACACTTATGGCTCTGAAGGACAAAGGTGAAGGAGAAGGAAGTGTAGTATATTGAAACACTTACGTTCACACAAAAGAATACAAAAGGTATTTGTGCTCCTTGCGATAGACGCAGAACAAAAAATTGAAGTTGTTGGATCAGCATGGAACCTGAATGACCACAAATATCTCATCATTCTGAACCCGTCACAATTCATTTCATTCAAAACGGAGTCCTTATGAGGTAGAAACTTCAAATCAAAGTTTCATTGATGACGAGAGAAAAGGTCAAAGTTCTGAACGCTTGACATCTACCAGTCTTAGAATGTCATCAATCTAGTGTCAAATGAAAGTTCTCATCACACTGGTTTTGGAAATACTCACAGATTGGAAATTTACTTCCGTATGAGGAAGGAACTTCAAGTCAAACTTTCTATGACAACGGGGAAAAGTCAAAGTATCGAACGCCGACATGTGTCACACAATAATTTGTCATTAAATGGTAAAAAGGTAAAAGGTGAATTATTTTGGTTAAAAAATGGGTGCATTGGGTTTCAAACCCTAGACCTAGCCTAAACCTATAAACCATGTTAATTTATGTTTTATTTAATATATGTGCTAAAGCCTAAGTATATGGCACATAATGCATGGTTAATAAACATAATGCATAAAAGTGGTTAGTCAACTAAGGAAGGTGGATCATTACGTGGCATGGAGTTCATAGTTTCATGGGAAAATGTGAATGTTGGCCATATGATGCATTGTGTTTTCCTTGATGGCAACCTACTCGATGAAGTTGTCCTTCATGGAAACTGACTTGATGAGTCACAAAGCATACACAGGTTTGTAAAGGAAAATTAACGTATGTACGCGGATAAGTATGTCCCAAGTCGCGTATGCCCTTTTGCGCTCCAAATTTATAATACCAAGGGACATTACCATGGTTTTGGCACACAGTATTGAGCGTTGTATGGTTTATTTGATTCCGTCCAAGAATACCATCAGAAGTTGTGTGGTTTTGGCTCATGGTATTGGTAAAAGATAAATCTATTTGAGGAGAAGAAGATCATAAGTGAAAGGTGTGCATGTGTAAGGGTTGTTGATGAATAAATATCTCTAAGGAATATCTGCATGGATGAACTCTGTTCTTAATTGATAAAATATGAATCTATGATGCACCCATGGATCTCAGAATGGTTCAAGATCTCTAGATCTAATGATGATGAATCTTTAAGATGATCTGCAGAAGAAGAAATGGTGAAGATATGGCGCAAAGTCTACTGAAGATAATGAAGAAATCTGGGTAAGTTTACATATCTGATCCGTTTTGTAAATTTTTCCATTTACAGATCTATATGCTAGTTTATCTCGGCAAAAGCGCGTGCATATGCAGGTTCTCTGAATGAAAAGCATGTAGGGTTTTCTGAAGAATAAAAGTCACAAAAGTATACGCAGGTTGGTGTGCAGGAAAGCACGTATGTACACGGCTTCAGTAAAGAAAAGTAGCGTATGTTATTTGGATTAATGAAGTTCAGGGTTGAGCTTGTATCTGCATATCTATTCTGAAGTCTGGGTTATTTATTATATTTTGGTTACAGTGGTCTCACTGTTTTGTTTGAAGTTTTGGGCAATGTATGTTTGTTGATGTTAAGTGAAGGGTTGTAGCTGCTTGATCCAGTATGAAAATTGATGAAACGTGATCTGCAGTAGATCTGAAGGTTGAAGCCTTCAGTATGGAAGTAGAAGCTTTCAGCCAGTAGAAGCTAGTGTTGAAATCAGGGGGTCGAAGCTCCCTTCCAGGAGAGGCTGGTAAACGAGTTTAGGGGGTTGGAGCTCCCTTCCAGTTGCAGCTGGAAAACGAGAGAAGGTTGCAGCCTTCTGCAGGTAGAAGCCTGCGTACTGATATGAGTCTGCATTAGTACTATGTTGTAAAAGGTTTTCTAAATAATAAAGATTGAAGACAGAGATGGCAACAGCGGTGGTTTTCTCCCGAATTGGGTTTCCACCTTAAATCCTGGTGTTCATGTGTGTTGCTATGTGTGATGATTTATTCTTTTCTTACTGCACATGTTTACTACTTACTAAAACATCTGGTGAATGAATGATGCACTGACCTAAGTAGAGAATTACATGCATAATAACATCTCTGGTAATGCACAAGTTTCCTTAAGGATATCCGCGTGTATACGCGAGTTTGGTTCAGTAAAGTAGCGTATGGGTTTTAGAGAAAAAAAAATTAATAAGTATTCAGTCAGATCTAAATACTGATTCACCCCCCCTCTCAGTATTTTTCCCAACAATTGGTATCAGAGCAGGTCCTTCTAAAAAAGCTTAGCCGATAGAAGGAAGATCAATCAAGATGAGCAATCAAGATGGGACAGCATATATCAGGCCTCCGCTCTTTAACGGAAACAATTTAATCTTATGGAAAACAAGGATGAGATCATATCTTCAGTCTCTGGGAGCAGATGTATGGGCTATTGTTGAAGGAGGATATCAATATCCAGCCGCAGTACCAACAGATCCGACGGAAAGAAATAATTATGAAACAAATGCAAAGGCGGTCAATGCTCTATTGGGAAGTCTAACTGAATCAAAATTTTTCAAAGCCATGCAGCTGAATACAACAAAGGAAATATGGGACAAAATCATTCTAAGTTATGAAGGTGATGCAAAGGTAAAAAGTGTTAAACTCCAAACTCTCAGAATTCAATATGAGAATCTAAAACTGGATAACGAGGAGAGCATTGCCAATTTCTTTTTACGTCTTGATGATATTGTAAATCGTATGAGAAATCTGGGAGAAACAATAACCGAATCTACTTTGGTTGAGAAAATTTTAAGATCACTAACGGCAAAATTTGAGTCAAAAGTGTCTGCTCTTGAAGAAAAGCAAGATCTTCAAAATATTACTATGGTGCAACTTCATGGCATACTAACTGCATATGAAATGAGAAGAGGAGGACCATCTAAAGTCAAAGAAACAGTCTTTAGAGCTTCTACAAAAGGGAAAGAAGTACAAGGAACAGAAGGATCAGGATATATCTCAGAAGAAGATGAGGTAAATTTTGTAAAGAAACTTCAACTTGGCACAGGACAGTTCCGAGGTAAGCTTCCTTTCAAATGTTTTGATTGTGGAAGAGTTGGTCATTATGCTGCTAAGTGTCCTCATAAAGAAACACATGAAAAAGGGAAGGTAGTAGCAAGAAGGAATAAGAATCGGTTTAGCACTAGAAAAAGTTACTATACTCATGAAGACAGTGACGGGTTATCTAATAGTGAGGAAGAATGTGAACAAGATCTTAGACTTCTCATGGAATTTGAAAAAGAATCTAGAGAAGAAAAGGATACTTTTATGGATTCTCTAGAGGACAATGATTTTCTTGATGAAAACAATCAACTCAAAATATGCTTAGAATAAAGTAAAATAACCATAGAAACTCTGAAAAATCAGCTTGAAGAAAAGGAGAAACAAAATGAAAAATTAGAATGTGAAGTAGTAAGTCTAAGAAAATAACTTGAGAAAGTAAAGACTCTGAATCTTAGATATGCTAAAGGATCTGAAACCTTAAATGAGATTATCAAGGTACAACGTTCTCCTCTTATAAAGACAGGTCTTGGATATATTGGAGAATCTTCTCAGGCTTCAGCACCAAATTATCTAAAAGCAGCTACAACTGGTATACAACATTCTGCCACTCAGCAAGGAAATAAAGAATCTTTACAGGTAAAGCATGATCATCTCAATTCAAAGAACACTAACAGGAATATCTTTCAAAGAGACACCAATCAACATGTAAATTCAAGAAGAAGATTTCATGATTGCAGAAATTTATTCTTCAATGGACAATGTTTCTCATGTCACAATTTTGTTCATAAAGTTGTTCAATGTGTTGCATATAAAACCATCATGACAAGAGAAGCAAGAAAGAAAAGGATTGATATTGAAACAAAGAAGAATACCTATAACAACTTTTCTCCTCTTCAAAATGAAGTTGAATGTGCTTATTGCAATAACTTTGGCCATGAAGAATCTAAATGCAGGAGCAAAGTTCAGCCAAAAGAGCATTTTTCTTCAAGCTCCAAAGTGTGGAAAAAGAAGGAATTACAGGTTGAAAATTGTGGCATAGATTTATTTGCAGAAGGTGAAGAAAATCAATGGTACATTGATATTAGATGCTCAAAACACATGGCCAGGTGACAAAAAAAAACTTCTTGCATATAGTGCTCTTGAAAAAGAAAAGAATGTTACATTTGGAAATGATACTCTGTCATTAAAGGAAAGAGTCACCATTTTTTCTAAAAGAATTGAAAAGCTAATAATGTGTATCATGTATGGTGGATTAAAATTAACACATTAAATTATAGAAGTCAAATGTGTGATCAAGGCCAGACAATGCTTTAGTTCTAAAGAATGTGTCGTACGTATGTGTCGTACATGATCTTGATACGGGTAAAACAATCATAAAGAAAGCGAACTCAAACAATACTGTATGTATTGAAGAACTGAAAAGAACAATGTTACTTGAGTAAATCTTTAGAAAACTGGCTATGGCATAGAAGGTTGGGGCATCTGAGCTTCTCTCAAATCAACAAATCAAACAGACTTAAAGCTGTTCGTGATCTTCCCAATATTACTCTACCTAAAAGTATCATATGCAAATCTTGCCAATTCGGTAAGAAAACCAGAGTGCAATTTAATGCCAAGGAAGGATCATCAAGTAAGCCTCTTGAACTCATTCATACTGACATATGTGGACCTGTGAGGAAAAATTCACCACGTGGTGAACAATACTATATCTTATTTATTGATGACTTCTCTAGAATGTGTTGGATTGGGTTGATTAAACACAAAGATGAAGCATTTGAGAAATTTCAGATCTTCAAAGCACTGGTTGAAAATGAATTAGATCTAAAATCAAGTGTCTTAGATCTGATCGAGGAGGAGAATATACATCCAATGAATTCCTTGAATTTTGTGAACAACATGACATAAACGGTTTTACACATGCTGGCCTCCACAACCAAGTAATGTAGAGAAGAATGAATACTGAGCAGTTCAACAAATGGCTAAGGCTATGCTTGATGATTCGGAACTTACTTGACACTTTTGGGAGAAGCGTACATATTGCGGTAAATATTCTTAACAAAGCAAATGTTCGTGTAAACAGTGATAAAACTCCATATGAGCTCTGGTAGGTAATATTCCCACTGTAAAGCATTTTAAAGTTTTTGGAAGCAAATGCTTTATCAAAAATAATGATGAAAAACTTGGCAAGTTTGAACCTAGAGTAGATGAAGGAATACTCCTTGGTTACTCCTCTAGGAGTAGAGCATATAAATGTTACAATAAAAGACTTCGGAAGATTGTTGAATGTATTGATGTTGTTATTGATGAGTCTCCTGCAGCTCCAAAAGAAGAAAAACAAAGAACAGATGAAGATGATGATGACGTATATCCTTCTACATCAAATAGAAATGATATAGACAGTGGACCCAATGAAGAACACGAAGATTATTTATCTGAAAAATATCCATCCAAATATGTTCAAAAGAATCATCCAGAATCTCAAATTTTGGGAGACAAGGGATCAGGTGTACAAACAAGAAGGACTCTTGTGGGATCTTCTAGCTATCTAGCATTTCTATCCATTATTGAACCACACAATGTCAATCAAGCTAGCAAAGATGAATGTTGGATTCAAGTCATGAATGAAGAACTTGATCAAATTGAAAAGAATCACACATGGGAATTAGTACCAAGACCTCATGATAAAAATGTCATTGGAACTAAATGGATATTCAAAAACAAGTTAAATGAGAATGGGGATGTTATAAGAAATAAATCTAGACTTGTTTGCAAGGGGTATGCTCAACAAGAAGGTATAGAATTTGAAGAAACTTTTGCTCCTGTAGCCAGACTTGAAGCCATAAGAATGTTTCTTGATTTTTCAAGCTTCCAACAAATCAAAGTTTATCAAATGGATGTTAAATCTGCTTTTCTCAATGGTGATCTAGAAGAAGAAGTTTATATAGAACAACCAGAAGGATTCATTTTGGGACATGATGAAAATCTTGTTTGTAGACTTAAAAAGGCTCTATATGTTCTCAAACAAGCTCCAAGGGCATGGTATTATCGTCTTGACAAATATCCTCATCAACAAGGATTTTCAAAGGGGTCTGCTGATAGCAACTTATACACAAAAACTAAAAATGATAAACTATTGATTGTGGTTGTATATGTTGATGATATCATTTTTGGAAGTAATGAAGAGTCTATGAGTCAAAAAATTTCTTCTGTTATGAAACAAGAATTTGAAATGTCTTTACTTGGGGAACTAACATTCTTTCTTGGATTGCAAATGCAACAAGCAACAGATGGCATATTCTTATCACAAGCAAAATATCTTAAGAAAATTCTGAAAAAGTATGGCATGGAAGAATGTAAACCTATAAGTACACCAATGGTAACCAGATGTAATCTCAGTTCCAATGATGACTCCCCCATGGTGAATTAACCAGAATACAGATCTATGATAGGAAGTCTACTGTATCTCACTGGGACAAGACCAGACATTGTTCATGCAGTTGGGATTGTTGGACGATTCCAAGATAATCCAAAAGAGTATCACCTCCAGGCTGTCAAAAGAATATTTAAATATCTACAAGGAACTCAAGATTTTGGACTATGGTATCCAAATAATGCTGATCTTTCTCTTCATGCTTACACTGATGCAGATTGGGCTGGAAATGTTGATGATCAGAAAAGCACTAGTGGTGGTGCATTCTTCATGGGGCCCCAGTTAGTATCTTGGCTTAGCAAGAAGCAAAGCTCTATTACCTTATCTACAGCAGAAGCAGAATATGTGGCTACCGCATCATGTTGCACTCAACTTCTTTGGATGATGCAAACCTTACAAGACATTCAAATCAAATTTTCACCTCCTATCTCCATTATGTGTGATAATACAAGTGCCATCAGTATCTCAAGGAATCATGTTATGCATTCCAAGACCAAGCACACCATCAAGTATCATTTCTTACGTCAACAAGTGCTTGAACAAAAGGTGAAGTTGGAGTATGTTCCCTTCAAAGAACAAGTTGCTGATATATTTACCAAACCTTTACCCAGGGAAGCATTCAAATATCTCAGACAAAAGCTGGGAATTGTCTCTGCCTCTCAGAAGATCAGATCTGCTTAAATTCAGAAGATTAAATTGAATATGCAGGTTTCCTAAAGGACAGTCGTGTATATACGCGAGTTTATACATAGAAAACCGCGTATGGGTGTTTGCTGACATAATTTTTCTGGGTCAGCATTCTTCAACACAGCTGCGGTGTTGTTTGGTATCTCTGGTGGTGTTCCAGTTCTCATAATTCTATTTCATTCTCTGATGTTTTTGATGAAGATGCATTGATGATTTGTTGTTGAAAGTGTTCAGGATGCACAGGCTAAGGGGGAGCTTTGGTCATATGGAAAAGATGCATTGTTGGAATTCTCATTATTTGTTGTGATCTGATCTCATGTTTGAGATTCTTTGGTCTTGATTGAATAAGTCATTTCTGTAATTTGATGCAAAGGTCATGTTAAGACCCATGATGTAAAATTGTAATATTCAGTCATGTAAGCACTTCTTCAAATTTGTAAACTCACTTGGTTGGGTACTTGAGTCACATATGTAAATCCACTTGGTTGGATCATTGATGTACGTATGAGTCCTTGGTGATAGGAAAGGTCATAAAGTTATGTACTTCATTGAAAAATATGTTTGAAGATTCAGCATGAACTCAGGGGGAGCATGGTAACATCAGTGCACATCAAATCTACAGAGCTCTTCTTCCTACAAGAGAAGAAAAACCTTGTTTTGGTTTTGATCTGCCCTTTGCCCTTGATGTCAAAGGGGGAGAGTATCATGGTGTTTGAATAATGGTTATAATCAATGTATCTATCTACTGTAGTGATCAAACACCATCATGGTTGCCATCAAGTCCAAAGGGGGAGATTGTTGGCCATATGATGCATTGTGTTGTCCTTGATGGCAACCTACTTGATGCAGTTGTCCTTGATGGAAACTGACTTGATGAGTCACAAAGCATACGTGGGTTTGTAAAGGCAAAGTAGCGTATGTACGCGGATAAGTACGTCCCAAGTCGCGTATGCCCTTTTGCGCTCCAAATTTATAATACCAAGGGGCATTACCATGGTTTTGGCACACAGTATTGAGTGTTGTATGGTTTATTTGATTCCGTCCAAGAATACCATCAGAAGTTGTGTGGTTTTGGCTCATGGTATTGGTAAAAGCTAAATCTATTTAAGGAGAAGAAGATCATAAGTGCAAGGTGTGCATGTGTAAGGGTTGTTGATGAATAAATATCTCTAAGGAATATCTGCATGGATGAACTGTGTTCTTAATTGATAAAATCTGAATCTATGATGCACCCATGGATCTCAGAATGGTTCAAGATCTCTAGATCTAATGATGATGAATCTCTAAGATGATCTGCAGAAGAAGAAATGGTGAAGATTCAGCACAAAGTCTACTGAAGATAATGAAGAAATCTGGGTAAGTTTATAGATCTAATATGTTTTGTAAAGTTTTCCATTTATAGATCTATATGCTAGTTTGTCTTGGCAAAAGCGCGTGTATACGCGGGTTCTCTGAATGAAAAGCATGTATAGGGTTTTCTGAAGAATAAAAGTCACAGAAGTATACGTAGGTTGGTGTGCAGGAAAGTGTGTATGTACGCGGCTTCAGTAAAGAAAAGTAGTGTATGTTATTTGGATTAATGAAGTTCATGGTTGAGTTTTTATCTGCATATCTATTCTGAAGTCTGGGTTATTTCTGATATTCTGGTTACAGTGGACTCACTGTTCTGTTTGAAGTTTTGGGCAATGTATGTTTATTGATGTTAAGTGAAGGGTTGTAGCTGCTTGATCTAGTATGAAAATTGATGAAACGTGGTCTGTAGTAGATCTAAAGGTTGAAGCCTTTAGTATGGAAGTAGAAGCTTTCAGCCAGTAGAAGCTGGTGTTGAAATCAGGGGGTCGAAGCTCCCTTCCAGGAGAGGCTGGTAAATGAGTTCAGGGGGTTGGAGCTCCCTTCCCGTTGCAGCTGGAAAAAAATAGAAGGTTGCAGCCTTCTGTAGGTATAAACCTACGTATTGATATGAGTCTGCATCAGTACTATGTTGTAAAAGGTTTTCTAAATAATAAAGATTGAAGACAAAGACGACAGCAGCGGTGGTTTTCTCCCGAATTGGGTTTCCACCTTAAATCCTAGTGTTCATGTGTGTTGCTATGTGTGATGATTTATTCTGTTCTTACTGCACATGTTTACTGCTTACTAAAACATCTGGTGAATGAATGATGCACTGACCTAAGTAGAGAATTACATGCATAATAACATCTCTAGTAATACGCAAGTTTCCTTAAGGATATCTACGTGTATACGCGAGTTTGGTTCAGTAAAGTAGTGTATGGGTTTTAGAGAAAGAAAAATTAATAAGTATTCAGTCATATCTAAATATTGATTCACCACCCCCCCCCCCCCCCATCCCCTCTCTCAGTATTTTTCCCAACAGTGAAAAGGTCATGGAGATGTTTAAAAACTCCAAAAAATGAGAATTTTTACATGGTTCCATCCATTAATGAAGGCCATGGGAATATTTGCATATGTTAATGCAAAGGCTATGAATGTGCATCAAAATCTCCAATGAAATCTATGGAGATGTGGTTACAAACTCCAACGAAGATCCAATGCATTATAGTGACATGGCTCCATCCACCAACACAGGCATTGGAAAAGGGCATGGGATATATATTTCAGTCCAACATGTTTATACAATGTATATGGTATTGTTTGAAATATGTGTGCCATATTAAATTTGGTTTTGTAATATGGTTTTGAAGACCATACGAACTATGAAAAACTTAAGTTGTGTTATGCGAAGTCATAAAACTTAGGATTAAGTTGAAAAGCTATGGTCCAATACTTTAAAAAAACCTGTTAAGTTGTTATAACAACAAATCCCCAAAAATAACATTGTAAAGTGTATAAAAGGAGGTATTTTACACAAAATTAAGGGGGAAGCAAAGTGTGAAGCTTTTGTAGGAGCAATTTGGAGAAGAAGCTTTGGAGAGCTGATAAACTCTTCAAAACTCTGATGAATTATTTAAGTCATGTTTGATTGTGTTAGTAATGCATGTAAGTGTGAAAGATTGTATTATGGGTTTGCGACAGATGCAGGTAACAGTTCGACACTTATGACTCCAAAAAATGAGCATTGTTATGTGGCTCCATCCATTAATGAAGGCTATGGGAAGATGTGCATATGGTAATGTGAAGGCTATGAATGTAGATTAAAATCTCCAAAGAAAGCTATGGAGATGTGGTTACAAAATCGAACGAAGATCCAATGCATCACAGTGACGTGGCTCCATCCACCAACAAAGGTCATGGAGATGTGCATGGAGATGGTTACAAACTCCAAAAAAAAGGCATTTAATCTCCAATGAAGGTGGATTGTTATGTGGCATGGAGGTCGTAGTTTCATGGGAAGATGTGCATATGGTAATGCAAAGTATATGGAATGTACATTTAAACACCAATGAAATGCATGAAGGTGCATTAAAAGTTGCAATGAAAAGATAAAGGTGGATCGTACGTGGCTTCAACATTCAATGAAGTTCGAAAATCAACCAACGAAATTGCGACAAACTTAAGTTTTGTTATGCAAAGGCATAAAACCTAGGATTAAGATTAAAGCTATGGTCCAATAGTTTAACAAAACTTGTTAAGTTCTTATAACAACAAAACCCAAAAAATAACATTGTAAAGTGTATAAAAGGAGGTATTTTACACCAACTTAAGGGGGCAGCAATGTGTGAAGCTTTTGCAGCAGCAATTTGAAGAAGCAGCTTTGGAGAGATAATTTCGAGAGCTCGATTTAGAGAGTTGTTTAAGGAGTTGTTTTGGAGAGTTGAAAATCAGTTCATCCTCCATGTGATCAGAGCTCTACTTGGTGTAAATTGGTCGTCAAAAAGCCAAATTGGGCGCGAAGACAGGTGACAGAAAGACAATTCAGAGATCCATATTTACACAACATCCAATAGTGCTTGTGTGCAATAATTAGTTGGATAAATTTGTGTAAAAATAAATCTTCCATAGTTTTTCCTATTTAGCACTTTTTGTTGTAAGTTGGTCGTCGAAAAGCCGAGTCAGAGAATTTTCATTTAAAAAAGTCCATCTGTGTTGAAGGGCATTATTCAGTTGGAATCTCATTGTAAGAAAATTTTCAGTTCCTTTCTAATACAACGGCCGCTCAATTAAAAGCGAACGCGGAGACGTAGTCGAGGGACAAACTTCATCATCACATCATGTTTGAGTTTATTTGCTTTGCTTTCAGTTGATATTTATGTTGACATTTCACTCCTCAGTATGTGCAATCTCTTCTAAAAGTTATTTTTCCTTTAGTTATTTACACCTCACACAATCATAGCTATACATTCAATTCACTTGGAAAATAGTCAATCCTACGTTCAAATCATAAGGAGTTCCTAGTAAGGGTTGCGGCACATAAGGTTGACATTAACCATTTTGAAACATTGGAACATAACTTGAATAATTACTAGGTAAAGGTTTCCCTACAACCGTAGGATATGTTCCAACGTAAGGTTATCCTCCCGGAAGAAGTTGTTGCCCCCTAGACGAAATGTAACCACTTGATGGGTTAATTGGAGGATATTCCCAAAAGCATATAGATGTGGTCCACAGTCAAATTTTGGGAAATATACTCTGATAATCTAGTTAACACAGTAGAAGCATGAGATGAATGAGATTCTCTTGAAAAATTTTCAGTAAGTGGCTGGTACCCAACAGGAAAAGAAGGACCTCCATACAATAGGTCTTCTGGAGAAGATGAAAACATAGATGAATCAGTAGACACGTTTCCAAAATCCATGTTAGATGTACTATATCTGGGTAAAGAGTAAAATGGAATTCAGCGACGTGGATGACTGTAACAAGATGAATGTTAAAATTCAAGGGTCGCAAGATACCAAGTGTCTAGTTGAAAAGGACAAAAAGGTAAAACTAATGGAAAATTTGGTTCATCAGGCCGTAAATCTAACAAAACTTGACGAGTGGGAATTTCTTCTTCTTCTTCGTCGTCAGTAATTTCTTCAATGATAATAAGGCCAGGAGGAAGATTCTAAGTGATGATAAGTTTTACTTGCAGTGAAAAATGACCAGGAGTAGGGGTTATAACATTTGAAGGTGACTTGGGTTCTGTAAAATCAAGCTCAGGTTCAGAGATTTCTGGTTCAGTTGATTGTGCATCTAAAACTTCACCAGTGATAGACTCTACTGTAATGGCTTCAGAAATTTTTGGTGGATTTTTTTCTAAGTCTGTTTCAGTTTCCTGATGTCTATTTACTTCAAAATCATGATGTATCACAAAGGATGATTCTGGTTGTTATGAAGACCTGAATCATGTTGATTTTTTTCTTTCATTTTTAAGTTTCTCCAATTGACTCAGTGTGTATTTAGGGGTTTCCCCTGCATTCTACATGAATGTCTCGGTAATTTAGCCACAATTAATTTTAAAACACAAAATCACAAAATTTAAATAAATCACACCTAAGGCCTCTAATAAATAAATAAAAAACAAATGAACACACACTATAAAATATAGGAGTCAAACCACACACAAACAGTTTGTTTCCACAACAAAATCACTAGTTGGTGATGAAATCCAACCTCACAGAGATCAATGTGGAAAACTAGCAGATGGAACCAGTTACCTTGAAAATATACTTAATGAAATAGTCTGATGCAAGAAACTTCACTATGCCATCTCGAGTGAATACTACCCTCCAAAAAATCCAAGTCAGTCTAGTCAACTTCTGTTCCAGGTACAGTGGGACCTTCCCTCCACTGTCACCTTGGGAAAAATCCTAAGATTATAGCCACTAATGTTACCAATAGATACAATCAAACCAGGGGGAACAATTTGTGGTCCAATATGCATGCAAGGGTAGAGTAACTAAGCTCAATACACTTGAATGCTCCTCGACATGGTAAATTTGCGATTTTATGACAAGTGATCCCAGGCTCCTCGACACGGTTAATCTGAGGTTTGTCATCTGTAAAGCGTGCACATATTCTATCTTTAACAATGAAGTAGGTATGATTACTCCATTGTGTCCGATATGACCTTGTTCTTGACTCTTTTAAGAAGAGCTTCCCAGAGAAAAATTGCAACAATTGGAATTTCTCCCTACCGCAAGATACTATTGTTCATTTATTTTCTTCGGAAAGTTAACTACTTCCCTATTCCAAAGCAATAATCCTAATCTAAATTGGTGAACTGAGCCCTAGAAAATATAAAAATATCTATATTAATTTAAATAGTGTTTTGTTAATTTGGTTGTTACTTACGCAAAGGGGTGTGCAAGTGAAACTTGATGATTTTGTGACCGACTCAAAATATTATAATGCATTCAACAATGAATATGAAATCTTTTCATTTGATGAAATCCTATTTAAATGAAAGTGAAAGGTTCTTTGACCTTGAAAGTGAAAAAATTCTAAAAATCCAAAAACATTCTTTTTTCATAAAGAAACCAATTCAGTTTGAAGTTTATTCAATTTTCAAAAACTTTTAATGAAAAAAAACCATTCACTTTAAGCCAAAACATACGATTCTTTTCGCAAACAATTGTCTCATTTCCTCAAAATTAATAAAAAACTATAAAAACTCTAAAATTTATGAAAAACGTTTCTAAAAACAACAGTCCTTTATGAAATATTTAATTAATGATGCCTATAAGTGTATTTTTATGATTTCCTAATGCTGAAGAAAGAAAAAAAAATCAGCATATAGAAGTATTTTCAGAAAACACTAATTTTTTTAGACAAACCCTACTTCACTAATATTAGAAGGTTTATTTTACAAATGAGCCAAAAAAAACACTCAAAAAAATAAGATTAACAAAAAATATGGTATATCTCGAGGATAAAGACAGAAAATAGTGATCTAGAGAGGCAACCTACCTTTTCCAACGAAGAAATCAAACACACTAAGGAAAACCCTGCTTGAAAATGTAAAATGGATGAAATCTCAAAAATTGACACTAATGAAAACAAAGATATCTCACAAACAGGTTCTGAAGGTTGACATAAGAAAAAATGACCACTTAGAAACTATAAATCAGACTCTAATAAGAAGGAAATCCATTTTTAAAAAAAATTCTAGGGGGTGCACAGGTAACCAGTGTAGATTCAGTGTGCATGAACACTATGTTACAATGCATACTACACAATACTGCACTCTGTTGCTAAAATAGAACCGCAGAGGGGTGAGAAATTTTAGAAAAAATAATAAGAAGACATCCAACCAAGAAGATCTAAAAGGTCATCAATTACACAACAGTCAAACCAGTAAAAAAGGAAAGTTAAACCAAAGAAAACTAAGAGAACTAAGACGTTCCCTAGTGGAGTCGCCAATTTTTTACCCAGATAATTCCATCTTGTGGATGAGAGTGATCTTCCTAGAATCCTAACAGAGAACTAGAAACAAACAATCATGAGAATATCTCTTTCCCTAAGCTAGCAGTTTTTCGGTTACTAAAATTAGGAGAAGAATAGGATGCTCTTACATTTTCAACGAAATTCCTAATGAAAACCCCACACTTTTATTCTGATGAAGCTCCTCAATGCTTAGAAGAAACCTGTAATCCCAAACATGCAAAAGATGAAAGGAATCTGTAGCATGATAATATTATAAAAGCCAACTTAACATAATGATCAAGGATATTAGGAAATGATTTTTTTCAGTGAGTATATTAACACAAACCATTCAGAATTCCAAGAAAAAAAGCAGTGAGAGAAAGTATCAAAATGTATTATCAGTCATCAAAGAGAAATATTACAACCAAGACTTTTTGTTGTATAGGTCCCTCCTGAATGCCTCCAAAACTCCTCCTTAGTTAACAAACTCTCCAATCCAAAAATATCAACATAAGACTATTATATGTGATCTCCCCTAACCCTGAAGTCTCAGCTCAACTTATAGGAGAAACTAAGGAGCTTTCAGATCCACTAAAGATGGGTTAGATCCATAAATGAGGGAATTAGGGTTCCATGATCAAAGGGAATTAGCTCCATGATTGGAGGGGTTTGCCTCGAACTGATATGACTCAAATATTCCTAGTTGGGATATATGTGCCCAACTATGCTTCTGGAACTTAGTTTTATTTTTTACTTTACCTTGAGACAATTGCACAGTTTTGAATGGTAAACAGAGCGCAGAACTATGCAGGGATTCTTAGCAGTAACAATGCATGCACGGACATTGATTGTAAAAAGTGTGCAAGTCATCCTTAAGAGTGTAAAGAGCCATTTTCCAAAAATTCATGATTTGGTCTAGGAATATGAAAGTTTTACTTGTAAGGGATCATGAGTATGGATGGTGATAGATCCATTTTGACTTTCAAGTGTCATCGTGACAAAATGATGTGTAACAATAACCAAAATTAATGGTTACAATTTCCATGTTACCTTATAAATATTCAACATGCATATTAGATAGAAATATATATATATATATATATATATATATATATATATATATATATATATATATATATATATATATATTGTGTTGTGTTAAGTATTTATAGAACGATGAACATATGTTATGTTATAGCTATATATAGTTATGTGATGTTAGTATATATATATATATATATATATATATATATATATATATATATATATATTGTGTTGTGTTAAGTATTTATAGAACGATGAACATATGTTATGTTATAGCTATATATAGTTATGTGATGTTAGTTATATATATATATATATATATATATATATATACGAAAGTGTCATAAGTGAAGAAATATGCGGAAGTAGCTTTGAAATATTAATTTAATGTGAAATATGGGAAAATTAACACAATTAAAACAAATGCAGTAAGAGACAATGGTACACAATGATAACTTTGCTAAGAGGTGTTTTTTCGATTTATTAAAATAAATATTAAAATAAGAAAATTTATAAAAGTTTTGAATGCGGAAGAGTTTAAAATTAATTTTTTGTTTGTAGAATGAAGTCAATTTTTCATGTTCGTTCTCTAACACATATCTCGTCCTCTATACATTTTCCATTCCATACAAATTCATAACTCTCGCACATAACTGATCCTCCCCAGATCCTTCATTTTGCAGAACTAAATATATAGAATAATAAAAGATAAATATAGGAGAAAAAGTTGGCTTGCTATCATTGATAGAGCACTAGTTGAAGAAACACACCCCTCTCCTCGACGCACGATGAAAGCTTCCCACAACAAAATATTTGGACAGTGAAATGTGCTAAAACTGATTGAAGATCATTAGTTCAAAGTAGATGCTAAAAGTGACTAAAAATCTTATGGTTATTACTAAATATATTAAATTTTCTGAAAGGATTAAAGATTATATCGAACCTTAATATTGGTTTACCATCTCTAGAAATCAAGAAAAACTAGAGCTACATGGAAAATTCAAACCTATTTTGTTTAGTAAGGCTAGTTTTCGGATATGTGGAAGAAAGAGAAACACAGATACCCCGCACATACACTATCATTTGCACATATTTCATTCCACACAACTAAATCTGTAAAACAATAAAATGTATATAGAGTAGAAATAACTTCCTTGCTATTAATGACAAAGCACCAATCGAAGAAATGCCCTCCACCCCCTCTCTCTTTTTAGTTTTTCTTATTACATTATGAGTTGAATTTTATGTTCATAGTCAAACTGAATTCGCGTCTATGAAGTAAAATTTCCTGTACACCCTTTTATTACTGCACATACCTTGTACTCAACACATCCTTCAGTCCACAGAGATTCATAACTCTATGAAAATTCTCTTTCGTACAACTAAACTAAATCTGTACAAGTCTAAAATGTAAAATATTTTTAAATTAATATCGTCTCATTTGATTATTTTTATCACATTATAAAACTCTTCTTTTTTGCAATATCTTTTATTTAATATGTAACATGTAATGTTGTATATAGAAAGGCACACAAAAATTTATACATACATATGAAACATTATAGAACAATGTTTTTTTTTCTTCTCCCATAGAACCATTCTTCTACACAAAAGAGGCATTTCATTGAATATTGCATAAATTTCTGAATAAGAGCACCATATTCCGTTTATGATAACTGGAAGCAAATGTAATTATTTCAATAGCCTTGTGTCAATGTTTTCTGAATAGTTCTTCACAATTACTTCCTGCTTTGAAAGTCTTTCCACCCCACAACTTGCCTTGTGTTCTCCAAGTTTGCTATTAGTATTAATTAGTTATGCATAAGCATATTAATTATGTTTCCAAAAAACTAAAAAGGGTGTTTCCAATCCAAAACTTGCACCATTCCCTTCGAATATTCTATATCCACTTGCTTTTCATATATCAAATAGAAGAGAAAATGGTATTAGCAATCCACATGATCTTTAAGCACTTCGCAAAATGTTCTGTAACTTTGCACAATGTGTCAACATTAATTGTTCCACAACTCTTCCCAATAAAATAAGGAAATTTATATAAATGAAAATATGATGTTAAAGTTAAATTTTATTTTTTCATAGTCAAAGTTTCATTGCATAATTTTGGCTTCCCTGCAGCTCTAGCTACCCTCTTAGAATTATAAAGAAACACCAATTTTTTGTATACATTGTATGGAATGCGAAAGTGCCCATTCATACATTGTCCAAATTTATATATTCTACTGAACATAGTTAATTTTTAAACTAAGAGTTCATTTGATATTAGATGTTAAGGTTGCAATGAGGAAGTGAAAACAATATTTTCCTTGTACAGAGTGCATAAATGAAGTCAAATTTTATTATCTCTATGCATAACTCTTGTTGGATCCTCTGCAATTGGCACATGTAGCCCTTTAATAATGTGTCTCGGATACAAAGGTTATTTTTAATTTTTTTAGATAGAAGTGCATAATGTAGAGGGGTTGTGTTTGAAATTCCAATGTGTGAATCCATACATCATACTAAACATATTTAATAGTAACGTATTAAATGAAAATTCATTTAATATTATAACGGGAGATACATTTTCTCATCCATAGTGCAAAAGGTTATTGAATGTCTTCTTTGTCTACAGTAGTGGAGTCGAACATTTTATTGTACAAAGTGCTCTTGTGCTTTTTCTTATCTCTACATATAGCTTTTTTCGACACCTCCACACTTCACACATGTATCTTCTCAACAACATATCTCAAAATTATAAGGAAATGTGAAGGTGCAAAAACTTTCATTATGCAATAAGACAATCAACGTTTTTATTGTATAAAGTGCGGAGGGACAACATACTTTCTACAAAGATTTTACACTATGAAATGCATTAATCCATTATGGTAGAGTGTATTTAAAGAAATATGTGTGACAGAATATTTATTCATTTTTAATGAAATCTCTCTGTAGAATGAAATTTTCTACATAAATATTTACCACTAATCAATTTATTAAAGGTTATGTAGTCTGCACAATCAAATATTTCCGTACAATGAAATATTTCCACATATAATTTTTTGATTTTTGATTTTTTTAACACTATTTCTTAATTTTTTGTGAAGTTCTTATTATGCTTAAGATCAAACCATTTTATATCAGGAAAATATATACCCGAAAATCAAAATCGCATAAAATCAATATATCAAATTAATTTCGAAATAAAATAAAAATATTCCATTATGAAAAATAGGGAGATACACACAAAGTGTAATAAAATCCTTTCTCGGATTTTCGCAATCCAAAAAAATTTAAAATATTAAGATAATCAACATTTTTCAAGCTTCATAGTAAAACAAAGTACTTGAAAATAAAAAATAAAACTTTTAACTATGTTTCTATTATCTATTATTGGCATATGTATGCATGACATAATATAGGAGCTCAAAGCATAAGTCTCGAACCTTAAGTAATATATTCACAGTAACAATAGCTCTATCGAGTTTCAAATTTCAATCATCATAGCTATGATTAAAATAAATACAATACACATAACATACATATAAAATCTAAAGTTGTTTTCAACTATTCATTGTAAGTATGATCAGTAAATTATGTTCTATTAATGTTTCTAAGAAATTTTACAGAATGCATATTCATACAAGATACTATGAAAAACATTAAAGACTCTGATTCTCAGCAAAAATCGCTTATATCGGTAATGAAATTCTCAATCGATTAGTTCATTATCTCTTTCACTCTGTTATTCTAGCATGTTATCTTTAACTATTTTCTCCTGCATTATGGAAATGTAAATGTGTTCATCTCAATAGGGATTGGGATCCTATGAAATATAATATGGAGAAAGGAAACTACAAAACAAAACAAAGAACTGCACTGAGCAACCAAACTAGGTGACATTAACAAAATAAAAAAATATTAATAACTAAATAATAGTAAACATAAAATGAATATGAAACTATTTAAGGACACTTACAGTATGTGAAATCATATACACAAATTATTTCACTATTAGTTTTCTTTTGCACCAATGAACCAATGTATTTAACGTAGATTTAATAAAATATTTCATTGGACCAATTGTAATCTCTAGCTTAACATGTTGATCAAATATCTACTTTTCGATCTCCATCTCCTCATTTTGTAATTGAGTAACTAAGAAATACTTCTCGTCATTAATACTAACAAAGATAACTAGATATTTGCTAATTTATTTTGTAGTAAAATCAGTTATATCATGAAATTGTTTTTCCGTTTACTCTTTTATATTTTCCAATTCATCTATTATCATATCTTTTGTGATATTTTTTGTTGAGCGTTTGGATCTTAAACAATTTTTACCGCCTCTAGAAACACATCACTTATTTTATCTTTATGCTTTCACATTCATAAATAAGTTTTATAGTGTACTAATTCTTTTGGATCATCCAACTTTGATTTTCCTCATTCAATTAGAATTTGGGAGTTTTCTACTTTTTTTTTTCCATATCAAACAACAATTCAAGCCTTGGACTAAAATCAAGTAAGTAATTGTTAACAAAATATTTTTCTTTGTTAATATTACTTTCCATGAAATTGACTAATGAGTTGATTTCATGTGCTAACTGTAGCTGATCAAAAATTTCTTGCCATGCATTTTAATGATTTCTAACCTTTGACATATATAAGTGATAATATGACATTTGAATGCATTAATGAGTTTTAGAGCTTTAATAGATCCACAAAATGTGCTAGTAGTGAGAATTGTAGATGGAAATGTATGTATTTCAAGTGGAGTCATCAATAGAGGACCCAGATTTAAATCATCTTCCAACTCTTCTATTGTAGCTTTCAGTATTAGGTTCTCTACTTCATGTTTCTCAATAGAAATTGAGATTGCATTACCAGTAGCTTGATGGAATCGGATGAGCCTGCTAATTGCAATTTTGGATAGATAAACATTTGTTTCTACTTTATCAATAGCTTTCTTATTATGCACCTTTACCTTTTAAATTTCCAATGCTTTATTCTCCTTGTTATAGCTTGCTTCTTGAAAAGGGATATAGCGATCATCAAAACTAGAAGCTTTTCTAGCAATTTGCTCCATTATTTTCCTATTTTCATTCAAGCAAGTACTGACCCAATTAGGTAGCAAACTAATTTTAGTTTCCAAATTCATAACTTCTTCAATGCACCCTATTTTTTAGGGAATTTCATATTTCGCCAATTTAGTGATGTGCATTTTGTCTAGAATAAATGTCTGGTGAGGCTCCTCACCATCCCTGCAAATTGATAGCTGAATGTGAGTCAACTCTGAAATTTCATTATATTTTCACTTTATTTCACTCGAAGATGAATCCAAACCAATTCTAGATGTGCAAGTTGAAGCGCATGGATTTCACCTCTTTTATTGCACTTTTTTTTAGTGTCAATGCTCACTTCTTCAACAATTTCTGCAGTATTCATTACCAACTCTTGATTATTGCTTAGAGCACTATGAATATTTTTTCTTTCATTTGAAAGTATTTTCAACAAGCTCCCATATTTAATAACACCTATATGTATGATAAATAGGCCTTCTATATCAATGCATCATTGGGCTTTAGCTTATTTTAAATTAAAACAATGCAAAGTCTTCACAAGCTCTACAAGGTGGCGTCCATTCTCCATGGTTACTTTTCCAATAGTAAATGGCAAGGAAATAAATTTGTTCCTCTTATTTTATTCAAATATATCTTTAAAATAGTATTATTTTCTATATAATTCAGTAACAAAATACCTATCTATAACAATTCTTGCGAGCGATAGTGGTTTACCTTGAAACCCAAATACTTGAATATTCGTATTGTTTCCTATTTCTTCACCTATCTCTTTTTCCAACAATAAAAATTGTGCTTCACTATATATTTGATAGGGACATTTCCTAGTTATCATGAAAATAGCTCTCTTTGAAAAATTATCTTGGATTAGACAAAAATTTGAAGTAGCTTCCTTCCTCCATAATATGGGATACCAGAATTGCATCAATTCTTTGTTAAAATTGAAGTTAGGGTTATGAATCGTCATCAAAGACATAACTCAAGACGAGGGTTGTTATAAAATATAAAATCATGAATTATATATATTTCTTTTGAAAAAATTCACTAATTGAAAAAATAATTCATTTTAAATAAGATCAACCCATTCAAATACACATTTTTTTTTAATGTGAGTAGTAGAGCACATAGTGAATGGATTTTGGGAAATTGTAATTAGTTTCTTAGCCCATCAGATGAGAATAAAGCTAACATAACTCTCTAAACAATTGTCTAATAAAAGCAATATATAGAAAGGAAAAATCAATATATTTGGCGAAATGAACCACTACAAGAAAAAAGTACATTAGTGAGGGGTGAAAATGGTCACCATAAGCTCATTGGTGAGGGTCAAAAGAGCCTTCGTCACCAAAAATTGAACACTAGCAAAGGTGGCGTCGCCGAAAGTATAGGTGTTATTTTCTATATACTTCAGTAACAAAATACCTATCTATAACAATTCTTGCAAGCGATAGTGGTTTACCTTGAAACCCAAATACTTGAATAGTCGTATTGTTTCCTATTTCTTCATCTATCTCTTTTTCCAACAATAAAAATTGTGCTTCACTATATATTTGATGGGGACATTTCCTAGTTATCATGAAAATAGCTCTCTTTGAAAAATTATCTTGGATTAGACAAAAATTTGAAGTAGCTTCCTTCCTCCATAATATGGGATACTAGAACTGCATCAATTCTTCGTTAAAATTGAAGTTAGGGTTATGAATCGTCATCAAAGACATAACTCGAGACGAGGGTTGTTATAAAATATAAAATCATGAATTATATATATTTCTTTTGAACAAATTCACTAATTGAAAAAATAATTCATTTTAAATAAGATCAACCCATTCAAATACACATTTTTTTTTAAATGTGAGTAGTAGAGCACATAGTGAATGGATTTTGGGAAATTGTAATTAGTTTCTTAGCCCATCAGATGAGCATAAAGCTAACGTAACTCTCTAAACAATTGTCTAATAAAAGCAATATATAGAAAGGAAAGATCAATATATTTGGCGAAATGAACCACTACAAGAAAAAAGTACATTAGTGAGGGGTGAAAATGGTCACCATAAGCTCATTGGTGAGGGTCAAAAGAGCCTTCGTCACCAAAAATTGAACACCAACAAAGGTGGCGTCACCGAAAGTATAGGTGTTGTGGTGAAATTCAAGGTTTGTCACCAATAATGATTTATAGTGATGGATAGTGACCATCACCATTTCATATAAGAAATGGTGATAGACAATAGCCTCCGTCACCAAAAAAATGAGCGTCACCAAAGGTGGCATCACTGAAAGTATGTGTTGTGGTGACATTCAAGGTACGTCACGAATACTAATTATAATGATGGATAGTGACCGTCACCATTTCATATGAACAACAATGATTTTTTGTGATGGACCTTTAATGGTCATCACTATTGGTGCATATATATGGCGACGTTCATTGACTGTCACCATAAACTCATTGGTGACATCAAGGTCCATCACGAATAATGACTATAATGAAAAACAATGACCCTCACCATTTCATGTCAATAACAATGATTTATGGTGACGGACCTTCAATGGTCGTCACTATTGATGCGTATATATAGTGGCGTTCGTTGGTCGTCACCATTTCATATTTTGGTGAGGGTCGAAAAATGTCACCGTAAGCTCATTGGTGATGATCAAAAGAGCATCTGTCACCAAAAATTTATCGTCGTCATTCCCTATGAATATCAGGGTAGGATGGAATCGAACCACCAACCTCCTTCTTGTAAAGAAAGTGCTCTTTCATTGAGCTAGCACCCTTTAAAGAATTATACTTTAAACTAGCAATTGCCCCTAAAGGTGCAAAGATACACCAAAGGAATAGAAAATATAGGAAGATCAAAAATTGCTAGAAATAATATGTTCAATATATATAATAAAAATACACTAAGAATACATTTTGATAGAACCTAACAAAGAAATTACTATGTAGGAGAATAACTGGAAATCACAACTAGAAATTTGAATCGCAATGTAACAATATAAAAGAACATGCAACGGGAAAGGAACAACTCCACAGTTTAGAAATATGAAAAATCCATGGGCATGTTCTTATATATTGATATAGATAATGAAATATAAATATAGATTTATGAAATTCAAGTATCACACAACAATGTCTTGAACAAATATCAATATGTAAAATAGTTTTTTTTGCATTTGTATTTACCTTGCAGAACCTCAGGAAAAATTTTCCACAGAAACAACCAATAAACATAACAACATGGACCTTAGGAGAAATTGTGAAGGGGTTAAAATATGAAGGTAAAGCACTAGAGAAGTATTCAAATAAAATGATGAAAAGCGTATCTAGAAAGAACTGAGAACCCTCTGGAGTAAACCACACATTTATCATCATGACTAGTACACTTGGAAAAAAAGATCAGAATAATATATGAACTATTCCACCAAAAAACAATGAATTTTTCCACTAAAATACAATTTCAAATTAATCACTAGCATGACGCTAACTTTGTTAGAGCTAATAGATAGAAGATTGAAGTTTAAAAGACAATACACTCTGATGAAATAGGGATTACCGTGGCATTAGAAGGAACATTCCAAATTACATTATCATCTCCAAATGCACCCCTACATGGTGTCCATATGACACTTTGTGAGTTGAACCTTTAAAAGGCTTGCTCAGCCACTTCATCATTCGAGATTTATTATGACAGTATGATGGTACAATGTGACCTGGATGTACCAAATAACATGAGCCAACAATGAAAACCATAATTAAGTTATTAATGCCTTACTAATGTAATCCTTGAAAAGACGAAAAACATGAATCCAAGAAAGAAAATGATAAGGTTCTCATTAACCAACTATTATATTTACAGATATGGCAAAATTTTTGATTAGTTGTTTCAGAATTTAAAGCATTTTACTTATTCTCTCAAACATATGAAAAGACACTAAAATTACCAAGGTCATATTTCAACATAAATATTGCAGAAAATAAGATTGCAACTATGAAGATATTATTACAAAAATCTTACAAAAAATTAGATTGTCACTATCGAGATATTATTACAAAAATCTTGCAGAAAATCAAATTGCAACTATGAAGATATTATTACAAAAATCTTACAGAAAATCAGATTGCAACTATGAAGATATCTAAATTTTAAAAATTATAGTAATAAAATCTGTCTTCAACATGACTTAACATTTTATATCATATTAGACAAATTTTGAGTCAGGGAACAAGTACAAGGTTCGGAGTTAAAATATTTGTGTCAAGGACAAGGAAATATCATATACAACTTTCTGATTTGAGGTTTATCACTAGAGAAAATAGTCTTGAGTCTTAAACTAGTACTTAATGAGGGACTTCTAGAAATAAATGGGTAAAATGTGTGAATTCATCCCTCATGAGTCATGGAAACCCACAAACAACTCCTGAAGCTTTACAACCACTATAGTTGCACCCATCACACTACGTTTTTAGGTTGAATTTCCCACACTTGAGGCTTTTCACATTGCATATACTACAGTTGCACACATCACACCACCTTTTTAGGTTGAATTTTCCACATGTCCTAATCCACAGAAGATGCAGTTGAATAGTTTGTTGTGCTGAATTGCACAAATTTTTCCCACAACTGACCATAAGTCCTTGTGTGTGATGACTGCACTAGACATGTATCATGGGAGCCACAAAACTTGCAAACACAATTATCCATGAAGTCCAGAATGGGGAGGATGTAACTGGAAAGAACAAAGATGGCACAAATGATCCCTTGCAATGAAATTCCAAATGTGACTCCTCATGAACAGAGAGCCATTCTTATCAAAATATTCTAAGAGAAACATGTTTTAAAGCTAAATGGATACAATTCATTAACCGCCCTGCCATCCTACCGTGTCACATCACCTTAGGCACCCCCCAACATAGTGACTTCCTTGGTAGAAAAGGTCAAATAGCCAAATAATTTTTCTCAAAAATGTAAAAACAACATCGAGATATGAGAAGAATACACCAATTCCCAACAAGTTTGGGACTAATAGTTAGTAGCGAGGAGTTTCACACATTTGGTCAAGATTATGTTCTCATGGGCTTCATCCATGGGGGATAGGAAGGGATTGAAATTATGGCATTGGGAGGTGATGAACCATGTGCATATATTTCCGCTTGTGACGTGATTTATCTTCGTGAGACAATTGCCGATCAGTACAAAAAATGTACATATTCTTGGAATATGATCTAACTATAAATATGGAAGTGTTCAACTATCTTATTGAGGACATTGTATTTGTGAAAATATAGAAGTCAAATATTTAAAATAACATAATTTATAGGAGTGACAAGGTATGCAAGGCAGTGGTAAGCTAGAAGTCAAATCTGAAATAACACAATTCCAAAATAACTTAAGGTTTACAGTGGCTCCACCAAAGATACTCTGACATGGAGGTTTTTCTCATGGTTATTTTATATTGTTGGAAAATATTTTGTGGAGCTAGGGTTTCTCTTGGTTTTCCCTATCTAGGGTTTTCGAAAGCATGGAGAATTATATGATAGGTTGTGATTTTGTTCATGGGTTTCATTTCTTCTTTATATATAGGAAGTTTTGAGGTGAATGTTTGAACAAATCCTAGCACCTTAAGACAAAAACACATAAAGTACAAAGAAGATTGAATGAGAGAGAGAGAGAGAGAGAGAGAGTAGCACTTCTCTTACATCCCTAACCCAAGTATGAAAATGAATATGCACAAGTGCATGATCGAAAATAATAACAAATCACTCCTTCCTCTATTTATATGAGAGGTAAAGGGGCTTTACAATAACAAGTGGACCTAGTCCACTACAAGAAAACTTGAAAGACACATTTAGGTCCACCCATGTGAAGCACTCTACTCTACGTGACATGTGTCAACATCAAAGGTGATAGTTATTAACAAGCAAGCCCTCCATGGCATGAGCACTACTCCCCAAAGTCCAACAATCCTCCAAAGGTCCTAAGCTCCAATGCATCTCCTAGGTCATGGGTCTCCTTAAGCACAATGCATATCCAAGGTAATGTTACACCTTAAGGAATCTGACACCTACATATCCACTCCCTCAACCCAAGAGTTCACATGTCAAGGGATTTTGTGTTCTCATGTTGATTTTGGGATGCTTTTGTCATGGTGAAATACCCAACTCTACTCCAAGCACACAAACTCCCTTCATGCATCAACAACATGAAGTCACCAAGGTCCGTACTAATCCAATACTTCGAGGAAGAATGTCTTTCATACATCCAAACGAGGTCTAGCAGAAAATATTAAACCATGGGCCAACCATTCACTATGCACCCCACATCTCATGAAGCACCCACAAGGCCTAAACATGGTGTAAAAAATTTCAAAGTAACCCGAAAAGCTAAAAATTATGTCCCTTTCATCATACAATCCTTTGCAACTCCACGCATATTCAGTTACAACTTTCACTCATAAGTGTCACTAATCAAAGTTTGCAGCTCCTATTTTCTACAAAAAGTGGGAAGATTAATTATAAAATTACCATTAAACAATAGAGTAGAGGCTTTTTATGAAGGCAGTATGAAAGATACCATTTGGGGAAAGGATAAGAATCAGGATCCATGTTGCCTTGGTCTTAAGTTGGCATTCATACCTTGAAAAAGCTATTTGTGAAGTGTGCTATTGCATGGATTTTGGAAGAGAGTATTTTGGGTAAAGGCAGCATCTATACTGCTATTGATTTGACCCGAGTTGGCATCCATACCTTCTCATAAGAATTCCTTTGTAGCATACTTATTTTCTGGTTTAGTCAGCTACAAACTACTTCCTCCTAGCATTTACATTTTCTCTTCAAATTCATTATCCAGTTCTGGTTGAAAAATCACTAGTATTTTTTGCTATTGCTACCTATCTATTTTCTATTATATTGTAATTATTAAAAAAAAATCTACAGTTAGGGCTTTCTTAATTTCTAATTTTTGGTCTGATTTATTTTTTATATTTCAGATCTAGTTCTAGAATTTTTGGATTTCAAATTTCAGTTATAATAACAAAATTATGGGTTGGCTCACATCATTGGTATTATAACCTCAATTAATACCAGATTCATATCATATTTTTTGCTATAGTTTATATTAGTTACTTATTTTCACCAATCTATTTATCTTTCAAGGAATCCTTGTAAGGAAAATAGAGAAAAGCACAACTCAGATATATTGTCACCAACATACACATCAACTCAGATATACTGTCACTGAGAGAGAGAGAGAGAGAGAGAGAAAGAGAGATTAGCATTGCTCTTAGATCCCTAACCCAAGCGTGAAAGGAATATGCAGAAGTGCATGATCAACTATAATAAAAACTCACTCCTTATTCCTTTTATATGAGAGGTAAAGGGCCTTTACAATAGAAAGTGGACCTAGTCCACTGCAAGAAAACTTGCAAGACACAAGTATGTCCACCCATGTGAAGCACTCTACTCTACGTGACATGTGTCAGCATCAAAGGTGACAGTGATTAACAAGAAATCCCTCCATGTAATGAGCACTACTCGCCAAGGTCCAAAAATCCTCCAAACGTCTTAACCTCCAATGCATTTCCAAGGTCATGTGTCTCCTTATTACTACTGTTCTTTCTACCTATTATTTTCATAGTGCCAAAATGTCCACTTGCATTAAAAACTGCATGCTATCTACATAAATAGAAAACCTGATGGATGATAAGAAAAAGGGGCTATCATATATGCCATGGAACATCATATTCCATACTTATAATGCACCTCAAGGTGTCAAAATTTCATGCCAAGTGGAAAATTTGCATTTCTTAGGTTAAAATATGTGTTACAACTTATAGCCTGACCTAATTTCACACAACCTCCTATAGATGTACCTATGGAAAATTCATAAAATATAGTGCTACAGTACTTCTCCCTGTGCATCTTCCTACACTTTCATAATTCTAATGTACAACTTGAAGTGAGAGTACTAAGTCTACCAAAAAAGTTTCATTGATTTACATGTCTCTTGCTAAGTGCAATTAGTCTTTAATAACATGCATGTCCAGGGCTCACTAAAGATCAAATTCGTGATTTTCAAATTTTTGTGCGGTTATTAGAACATTACTGACATTTTTAAATGGTTATAGTTTCACTTCCAATCCAGGAAGCCACTACTGTGAAAAAATATTTTGAAACTGCCAAATTTCACAACATGACAAATCAGGCTATGGTGCCTTCAGAATTATATATGCCGGAACATAGAGAACATATGGTGAAATATAGAGGTTTATAGCTATAATAAATTATGGTCTACAACCCTACAAAATCAAATTCCCAAGAACAATCTCCAAGTGTTAGTTATTAAGCATCAACCATGCAATTTGGCTGGTCTCTAGAAACACACACAACCTTAAAGTAAATTGCATACCTTGTTCTCATTATAAATCACAATTCCAATTCTTGAATTCTATGGTCTGCTCAAGCAACCAAGCACAAATAAAAGAGGAATATTAACATGGAATGAGAGGTATTTTCAACCGTGACATTACCTCCACAACAAAGCAATCCCAGATCTTGTCACCGTGATTTTCCATGACTCCCTTTAAAATCATAAACCCCAAGACTCAAATGATGTCATCCATTTCAAGTAAGAGTCCCCGCTCCTCACAAAGCATCTAAAATATTGGTGAGAACCAACAGAAGATAACATGATAAATTTAAACCATGTCTCAAAATAATAAAAATGAATTATTGAATGCATATAAGAACACTATTAATCTAACAATTTAACTGACCTCTATAAGCAATTCTTGGGGCCGAATCATATTCTCCACTATGATAGGGCTCCCCATAGTTTGACGACCCAATTCCATTGCCCAAATTGCACCACTTTCCAGGTTACCTTTTGAAAGAAAGCCACCATCCTTATCAAGAACCTACATACTTTCCAAGGAAATAAACAATTATATT
Source organism: Pinus albicaulis (assembly GCA_034641835.2). NCBI lineage: Eukaryota > Viridiplantae > Streptophyta > Pinopsida > Pinales > Pinaceae > Pinus > Pinus albicaulis. The sequence continues at coordinate 902,551,799 of CM076581.1, forward strand.
TGAATGGCAAGTTTACAGTCATATTTTCTTTTTTTTAACTGTTGGAAGAATAAATTTATTAGTTGGAGAAAAACAATCACTGCACGGATGGAAAATACATAAAGAATCACAAGAAGATCTGAATTACAAGTGTAAATCCCTAGTATATTAGAATGTCAATGTAATATTTTAAAGCACCAGTAAACACCAAGATTGGAGATGAAATACCAGCCAGTATTATCTCAAGGACTAGGAAGAAAAAATAGAATTATTACCTTATACAGTCTCTTAAAGCTAGAACCTTTAGGAAATAAAACAAGAAATATCAAGATTAAAGGCAGATATTATCCTACAACATTGTTGGCAAAGAAACTGAGATGTGAGAATGACACTTACGTTTTTGTAAATGTTCATCCTGGTTTTTGCTGACCTACATGGAGGAAAATGCAGAATGATTAGCTTAATTGTGTTTAAGCTAAGGAATCCTCCAATTGACCATCCAGTGCACTTGTTGCCTCATCTAGTAGTAATATTCTCATATTCTTTATGATCATTTTTTTCGCTCCCAATAATTTCACTCCTCTATCTCCATAGTTTGTTTTGCAACCCACAGCTGAATAGTTTGTTTTGCAACCAAGAGTTGTAGAAGAAGGCTAAAAAATGGCATGTGCCCAAGAAATTTGTATTTTCTGGGTTCCTTTAAATGAGTAATTTCTAGGGCTTTGATCCATTAATAATATAGAAAATTCTCATTTCAATTAAAAAATATAAAATTGCAGAAACTTCGCACATATCAAATTTTTATGTGTTCAATTTTTTGTATGGACAAGATTAATGGTGCAATTTGAAAACAAGAGTCACTGTCATAGGCAGGGACTAAAAATATATCTACTAAATGGGCCTAAAACATTTTATAGATAAGAAACAAAGGAATCTCTCTTCATAACCAAATATCAATTTTGGAGTTCTCGAAACAAAATAGAAAAATCAATATATTTTATTTCTTAAGGTTCAACCATATTCCTTCACAATCTGAACAAACATAATCCACATTCACATGAACATTGACATCGACATCAGATATATCTTCTTCACTTACACATTTTGTTTCTTGAAAGTCCACAACATGTGACAAATCTGCATACTCGGGTTCATATGAAGTATTATTTTTCAATCCTTTTGGAGGACATGTTAACACTACATACCAGTCAGTCCCAACTAGATCTTTTACATAGAATACTTGTTTAGCTTTTGATGTTAGAATAAATGGATCATATTGCCAATGATTTTGACTTAATAATTTCTTCATATTCACCATTGTAAAACCCAAATCATCAGTTTTGGTCCCTCTCTTATTGTATACATCAATCCAATTACATTTGAACAATGTGTACCCCATACAAAAATAGTCCAATGTAATTATTTCTTCTACCACTCCATAAAATTTTGTGGTTTGAAGTATAGGGTTTTCATCTTTGGAACTTGACCTCATCATTGTTTGAGCTTCCATACACACGCCACTATTTTGGGTTGTTCTCTCATTCTCCATGCTTTTTGTATGGAGTCTATAACCATTGGTTAGGTATCCCTTGTAATTATTCACGAATTTCCTAGGGCCACATGCTAGCCATTTAAGCGTATCAGACACATTTCCATCTTCCTCCACCTATGTAGTTTTATATTTTTAAATGTAGTTAGAATTCATACATTCAACCTCTAAAAGAGTATTTAATTTCTTGCATGATAATATTCCCATATAATTTTTTTTAAGTACACTTATAATATGAATAATATATTTACTTGTTGTTTTAACCAACTAGTGAATTTATGGGTGTGGATTTTCTGCAATAGAGATTCATTTTTTTTAGTTTGGGTAATTGAGTTGGAAATCTCCATTTTGTGCATCCTAGTCCAACAATTATGAACAATAGATATGGTGGTTAATGTGTTTTGATTAAATATGAATAAAATATTTTTAAAGGTCAAATATGTTAATATATCCATGGATATATGTTTTGTTAAACCTTAAACAAAAAACAAAAAAATTACAGGCCAAATATGTAACTTACTCTATCCATGGATAAACTTTGTTTCTGTGAAATAGAACCCGCCTATGGGCTTGTTCCCAACTAATTCCATCCAATTATGAAAGAATTGGAGCAGATAATGGCTTTCCATCAAGGATAAATTCTTCAACTTCCTCATCCCACAATTCATTTCGACCATGTGTGGATCCAATAGCTTCCATTCCTTTCAAGTATCCTCCACAAAACTTTATTGATTCCTCCACAATATAGCTTTCAACAATGCATCCTTTAGGCCTATTTTTTGTTCTTAACATAACTTTTATATACTTTCATGTTCCTACAAAATTAACAAAAAAAAAATTAATTAATGTAAAAATATTTCAAAAAAAATATTTGTTGTGCTTGATAAAAATTAAAGTTTCACATACCTCTCAAAGGGGTACATCCATCTATATGCAACTGGGCCACAATATCGAAGATCGCATACCAAATGTAAATTCAAATGTAACATTATATAAAATAATTAAGGAGTGAATTACTTTTCATGAAATCACAATGTCTCCACAATATTAGTTTCCAGCTTATCAAGAATCTCTACTGAAACTGATTTTGCACAGATTTTCCTCTAAAAGTAACAAAGCTTGCAAAGCGTCTTTAAAACAAAAATTGGTAACACATGACACAAAGCCACTAGGAGGATTTGTTGCATTAGAACATGGAAATCATGTGCTTTCATACCATAGAACTTAATCTCTTCCATAGATATATGATTTTTTGGATTAGAGGTGTAACCGTCTGGCACCTTTAACATGAAAAGAATATGACATAGGGTCTATTTCTATTTCTTTGAAAGAGTATGTGGTGTAGGGGGAAGGAATATTTTTTATCCTTTAACTTCTGGCCATAGTGATTTCCTCAAGCCCATTTTTTGCAATTCATCACGTGATTTTTTTCCATCTTTGGACTTCCCTTTTATATCCTAAAGGGTTCCGAAAATGCTTTCACACACATTCTTCTCCACACGCATTACATATAAATTGTGGCGTATTAGGAGTCTACATTCCAACACATCAATAATATCATAAAAATATTTAATATGGACAAAAATATAAACATTAAATTCAACCAAGACATCGAATCACAATGAGGTCAACTAAGGAAGTTGTGTCCAATAATTAGGCATGGTTGATGGGTCTACATACCTCTCAATATGGTAGATTAAATAGAATTGATTGTTTCTTCCACACCAAAAAATCAGGTTTGTCACCTATTTAATGTTTCTTTTCCTTTTATTTGATTCAATCTTCCCCCATATTGCTTCCTTTCCCTTTGTTTCCTAAAAATATTTGACACTTTTACAATTGGAGGGGCATAACGATGATCCTCCTTCCCATTAAACAATGCCTTTTGTGAGTGAAACTTATGATGTTGAGGAATAAATATCCTATGTCCCATGTACACACATTTCTTGCTACAACTGAGGTACTCTGATTCTTTGTTCCTCCCACATATGGGACATGCATTATAGCCTTTTGTTCTGCAACCAGCCATCTTCCCATCAGCAGGAAAATCATGGATCACTCACATAAGAATTTCCTTCATGTTAAATGATGTCTTACTATAAGCATCATATGTCCATACCCCTTGGTCCCATGATTCCTTTAGTTCATCTACCAAGGGTTCCAAATACACATTCATGTCATTTCCTGGTTGCTTGGGACCAGGTATTAACAATGTTAGCATACAATAATTCATTTTTGTGCACAACCATGGTGGAAGGTTGTATGTAACTAATATTATAGGCCAAACACTATATGTTATGCTCAAGTCTCCAAAAGGATTAAATCCATCTATTTCCATTGCAAGTGGTACATTGCGAGGTTCACTAGAAAAACTAGGCCATTTGTTATTAATGGTTTTCCATGCTGGGCTATCAACTGGATGGCGCATTTGACCATCATTTCTTGCATTCTCATGATGCCACCTCATTTTTTGTGACATATCTGCAGAGCTATAATGAAAAAATAATAATTTATATAAATTATTATCATATAATAACACTATGACAAATGGTAAAGATAATACAAGAAGGGGAAAACTTGAATAAAATTATAGTGTTCAAGATCATACCTATACATTGTTTTTAGCCTTGGTGCTATGAAAAAATATCTTAACATCTTGGCTAGAACACCTTTCTGCACCTTTTGAGATTGAGCATCCACCTTCCATCGAGATTTTCCACATGTTGGGCATTGATATTTACTTTCATAACTTACTCTATATAAAATGTAATCATTTGGACATGCGTGTATCATATCATAGTTTAATCCCAATGATTTTATCAACTTTTTTGCAACATATACAGAATCTGGTAATGTTTTTTCTTTAGGAAGCATATTTTTTTGCAATTTTGACATTTAGTCAAGACCTGTATTAGACCATCCACTCTTCACTTTCAGATTGTAGAATTCTATAGTGGCTGATAGTTTTGTGAAGTCAACACAACTTAGGTACAATGGCGTCTTGGCATCTTTGATAATATTCTTATATTAATTAACTTCATTTAGTACATTTGTTGATGCCAACCCCTCATTATCACAACTCTCATTGATGTTTTGATTAAGACATCGATTGACATCATTCACCATTTCAAGCATTTGATCACCTACAATGGTTGCATCATCATCATCATTTAGAGGTTCACTATCGTTCTTAAAAAAAATTCATGCTCATCACCCTGATTATCATAATCATGTTCCACAACATGTTCATAACCCTATTAATAAGAAAATCAAAATTTATGTTAATAAATTTATTGTTTTTATGAAAATTAGAATCAATAGCATTTGATCAACCTAGTCAAATAAGACCCTTTACTAATATGAAATGGCTTACCAGTTGAGATGAAATATGCTTGAGAACTTCATGTGGCTCATTTTTAGAATGTTGCCTATCCTTGTCAATAATAGATGGAATCTAAAGAAGACAAAGAAAAAAATTGGAGTTTTCACATATAAAAATAAGTGATATCTTTATTGTAAAACATATAAGAGTGAATCTAGATCAATTCAAAAAAAAAATCAATATACCTAATTGGGAATGCTCTCTCCATGCAAAGACCAAATGCTATATTGTTCGATTATACCATCACAAATCAAGTGTTGATCTCGTACTTTATCAAATGTTTGTACTTTCACTATGCCACATTTATTACATGGACATTTTGTGGACATCTTATTCCTTGAATGCTCCTTGGAAAACTTTAAGAACTCCTAAACCCCATCTCTATATTCTTTTAGTGTTCTACACATAACCAATTTACAAGTCATATAATTTAATTGAGCACAAGTTACCACTTATACATTTTTGGCATATCACGATGAATAATCAAATATACAAACTATACCAAATTTTCAATTTCATCCAATTTCTTTTGTCCATTTGATAATATGTTCCAAACTCCTTTGAAATTGCATTTTAAAATAACTATATAAGTTCATTGATACTAACTATAGATAAAAAGTGAACTAAAGATAGATGTTTCTGAAAATAAGCCTAGATTTGTAACAAAAAATTAAAATCCCTATATAATGACACAAAATGTAAAAGAACCTTCTAATGGTGTATTTATGTTGGTCCAATCCACTGTTTTGTTCGTATATGACTGCAAGGGCCACATTTATTCTAGACCTACTCAAGTTTATAGTGTATCTGTGATCAGTCCTTTCGTACGATGTTGACCACTTATTAGACTAACCTGAGAATCTAGAGACAATATAGCAAAGCCTGAAGTTAAATTGATTTTGTTGCCACACAAGTGCATACATAGCTCCCTAAATGTGTGGTCTTGAGGGAAAAATATATAAGAATTTGATTGAATGTGAACATTAAAAAGGCATTGTTGAATTGCAGTAATGGGCCTGAGAGAGGAATTGGCATTCACACTTAACCTTGGAAATTATGTGTTTAATGTTTTTTGTTTCATATCAGCTTCAAAATTCTTGTAGATCCATAGTACTCACACATTTCCAAAAGTTCATAATGCACTATAAATATTCACTAAAATGTCACATCTCTTGGAAAGCCCCAGCTAACCTCCAAAAAACACCTTAACAACACAGGTCCAAAAGAAATGAGGTGAATTTTTTGATCCAAAATAGATTGAAGTACCCTCAATACAACCACGTAGGTCTAAAGAGATGAAGCCAAAATTCAAAGTAACAACACCAAAAGAAGGTATGTCTAAGGCTCTAAGACAGATCCGAGGGTTTTGTTGTAGGTCCGAGTCACTATGCACTAGTTCGAAATGTTTATTTTCCATAGATCAACTGAATATTCAGCACTTTCCACACCATTCCTCATTGTAATAATTATGTAGAGAGATCCGAGAGAAGGGGTAATAATCCGAGCTGGAAAAGATGTATATGTTATTTAAGTTCACCTTCCTGAAGGTTCACGAGTTGTTAAACTGTAGCTCATTGTTCTCCAAGTGTGATGCAAATGATGATGAAAAGTAAAGGTTTAGCACTATATATATATATGGTTCATTATGAGCTTAATATGAAAAGACATTTCTTATTTAGGGAAAACTAACTTGAGAAGAGGTTTAGGTCGACTTAATGACCAGACTGATTTCCTTAACTTAAAAAATTCATAATTCTCAAAATACTTGGAGTTTTGGGCCAAGTGCTCATTAGAAAGCTAAAAATATTCTCTAGAGGATGGTGAAGGTCTTATAGATAAATTCTTCCTCTAAGGTAGAGAAAAAATAATTTTTAATTTGTCTGGTCATTTATTGGTGTAGAAATGAGGTAGGGAAAAATGTCTTGAGCTTCTTTGTGGTTTGATCATTCAATGTTTGACTTCTTCATCATAAGCTTACCATGTCATAGTGATATATGACATTATGTATTCTTCCATCATCATCTAGTCCTTCAACAGGTATGGTCATCCATCATTATTTATCAAGGTACATGACTGACACTTATTCATCATCATCTAGCATCCTATTTCCTTATGTCATCAATGACAACCTAGATTAACATTTTCACTTATGTGTGGAAATAGAAGGCTCAGTTTCTTGTCTTCTTGTGCAAGTTATTTTTTGGGAAAATAAAAATGAGTGAGTCTCAACTTCTAATTTGAGGCAGGATGAGTTGCAAGAGTTAGTTAACTCATTAATCACTACTTTGAGTTCCAAAAATAGAACTTTCCAAAATTAGCTAATTTGAAGTGCTTATAAGGAGATTTAAATTTGGCACAATTGTTCATTTTTTTTTTGAGAACGAGTTGGTGAGACAAAATAATAGATAGCACAGGTTTGTGTGTATGTGAGATTGTGAGAAGAAGAGTGTGAGAGAGGAGCTTGTGCACATATTGGTAGAGGTTGTTTTTCCCTTGGGAATTGCACTAGAAATTAGGAGGTATTTCCTATTTAAATAGGAGAATCAAATGCACATGGATTGACGGAAGCAAATCAAGGGTACTACAGGTGTTTCAAGCTTAGGACAAGCAAATAAAACTAGATTGGTTTCCAGTGAAAAAATTTTTTATTGTAAGAGATCCATTGCTCATTTTCTATCAATAAATTCTCAATCAAGGAGAGGGTTTTCCCAGTTGGGTTCCATAGAAAAATTGTGTTTTGTGATTGTGTGACTATGATTTAATTATGTTATATTAAACTAAAATTAGTAGATAAATTATGTGTCTTGGTGTTACAATTTAGTTTCAGAATTGTTCACTACTACAATGCAAAATTGTCAAGGATTTTTAAATATATGGTATCAAAGCAAGGAACAAAGTAAAAACCTAAATGCTGATTTTTGTAGCTTGGAAGGTACTCAAATCCTTGAGGATCGAGGGTTTGGAGGAAGGAGTTCTACAAGTAGCCTTGTGGGCTTGAAACACAAGGTTGGGGTTTTTCACCCATTGTGATTTGGGCTAAAACCATGAGTGAATACAACACGTGATGGATGAGGATGATAGCTCTCGTTGAGTTGAATCTGATGCAACAAAAATCATCCAATTCTGAGCTGTAGAAATGGAGTTGTGAATTTTTGAATTATATGGTTGGTTTTGCATAAGAAGAGTCTAGGTCAGCTTGATGTTAATAAGCCATGTGACAACTTGTCAAGCCCATGTGGACGTCCAAATGAAGCCCTTCTATTGCATATAAATAGAATTTGAGGTTGGAGGCTAAGATAGCATCCAAGTGCAAAAATTAGGAGTAAAACACCTGCTAATGTAACATGTAGCTTGAAGAAGAGAAGGTCGAAGCCTGAAATGACTGTTTTGAGGTCATATTAGGAGATATAACAGGGCCAAGGAGTAGCTCAGTAAATCTGTTGATAAAAGGGTTGTTTTGGTACCAAAAGGGGTGGAATATTTGATGTTTAAGAGAGTCGCAAGCACTGTAGTTATTACAAGGATAACAGAGGTCTATATTAGGCTTGTTGGAGGGGTGGTAAGTCCTAATTCCTACAACATAACTAAGGGACAATTAGTGTAGGGGAGAAACTCTAGGGTGAAGGAAATCCACATTCATAGAAGGGATTTTTGGAAAGTGTTGAGAGTGCTGACATGGACTGTGGCTAAGACCTAATCAGATTGTAGAATACAACAGGGTACCAACACATGAGAAGGTATTTTTTTGTGTTCAATTATTGGTCCTAGTTTAGACAGTTGGACATGGCTAACGTGTTGGTTAGAAGCCCTAACCAGTGTAATGATTGGTGATTGGATCAAATTCATATGCAACCTGTGGGAGCCATGTGTTGGTGTTATCTTGGGTTTTAAGAAACCCCAACTAGGAGTAGATCTCGCAATGAAGTAATGGATGTCCTAGGACATAACTGCTATGGAAGTCTCTTGGCAGCCAGGAGGAGAGTTTCCTAAGTGTGAGGATGCCCTAGTCAACGATAGATGTTACAACAAGTCTTGGTCACTCGTGGTGTACTAGAGGGCAGTGTGAGAGCGGGCCAAGTGTGAACATGGATTGTGGATTTATGGTCTGTTGGAGGACAGTGTGATAGTAACCATGTTGGGGCCTAGTGTGCACCATCTTCATGGACCTCGGTGGTTGTTAGAGGTCAAGGGTCTAATCAACCAGGAGCAGTTTTGTGTAGCCCTAGACTTATGTGTGGAGAAGGACTTCTATAGAAGATGATGGGCAGTCCTCCTAGCCCATGTTCATTGTGGGATATAGACATCTTGTAGTGATAGGTGGTATCCCTTCATGCCCTATGTTTCCCTTCATCGGTGCAGTACAGGAAGATCATAGTGGGTTGAAGTCCCTAAGTAACTAAGGAGTAATAATGAGAAGATTGAGAATTTATAGAAGAAAGGAATAACCTGTTACTGAGTTTTTTAATCACCCAACGTTTCGGACTGTCTAAGTGAGTCCATCATCAGGGGTAGACGTCCAAATTTCTTTGAAAAATTGAGAATTTTTCACAAACGGAGTTGTGAACAATTCGACAGGAGTCTCGATGTGTTGTTCCCTTGATGGACTAAGCACAAGTAGTGAGCAGATTGGCAGCCAAGCTTTAGTGGCTAGATGGACTTGGAGCATTGATATAGTCAAGAGCTACAGATCGGGAGCCGAAGGACCGAGCTGGTACAGGGTATGACTGAGAAGAGATGAGAGAGAATGCGACAGCGACATGGTTGGAGTATCCTGTTGAGGGAATATTGGTTGTCGATGTACTAACACAAAGCCCAGTTTTGTATCTTGTATCAATGGATGTATGAAGGAAATTATCCCTGGTACGGGAGCCCTAGACTGTTGTATTATATGTTGATTAATATAACAAAGTTGGGTTAAAAATTGTAAGAAGTTGTCTATATTTTGTGCATTGGTATATTTATACTTCTATTTATATTTTGTTGTGCAAAGTAGTATAATTGTGATTCTTGGTTTGGTAGCGTGAAATATTTTAATACTCTATCCTAGACCCAAGATTGTGGAAAAAAAACATGGTATCAGAGAGTATCTGAGCTATTTTGAGAGACAGTGAATCAAAGTGTTCTCAATGAAGCAACTCAGAGGGAGTTATGGGTGTCTAGATCAAGGAGTAGAAGGTTCAGCTAAAGACATGGAGATGTGGTCTTGACTAGCTTGGAGGTGAGATTGGTTGGGAGTTCTGGTGGATTGGTGGAGAGCCTAGTGAACAAAATTTTGTTGTAAGGAAGATTTTTGATCATGGAATTTCAATATTTGTCATGGATGGTTAGGACATCTCGAGGGTTTCTTTGGCATGGACTAGATGAGGTTAATCGAGATGGATTCATGTGATGGACTAGATATTGGCAGGATAGAGTCTTCATCGGATCGTGATGTTGCATATCCAAGATTGGAGGGATTTTCACAAATGATATTTGATCTAGAAGGATGAGTGCTTGCAATACTGAGCCAGTGGATATCGTGTAGCCTCAGAGGGAGTTGTGAATTTTTGAATTATATGGTTGGGTTTGCACAAGAAGAGTCTAGGTCGGCTTGATGTTAATAAGCCATGCGAAAACTTGTCAAGCCCATGTGGACACCCAAATGAAGCCCCTATATTGCATATAAATATAAGGTGAGGTTGGAGGCTAAGATAAGATCCAAGTGAAAAAATTTAGGAGTAAAATACCTTCTGATCTAAGCTGCATCTTGAAGAAGAGAAGGCTGAAGCCTGAAATGATTATTTTGAGGTCAGATTAGGAGATATAACAGGGCCAAGGAGTAGTTGGGTAAATCCGTTGATAAAAGGGTTGTTTTGGTACCAAAAGGGGTGGAATATTTGTTTTTTAAGAGAGTCGCAGGCACTGTAGTTATTACATGGATAACACAGGTTTGTATTAGACTTGTTGGATGGGTCGTAAGGCCTAATTCCTACAACATAACTAAGGTACAGTCAGCGTAGGGGATAAATCTAGGGTAAAGGCAAGCTACATTGATAGAAGGGATTGTTGGAAAGTGTTGAGAGGGCTGACATGGATTGTAGCTAAGCCCTAACTAGATTGCATAATACAACAGGGTACCAACACATGAGAAGGTATGTTTTTGTGTTAAATTTTTGGTCCTAGTTTGGACAGTTGGATCATTTTAGTACAATCTTCAGAAACGGAGAAGCAAGGGCTAATGTGTTGGTTAAAAGCCCTAACTAGTGTAATGATTGGTGGTTGCATAAAATTCATATGCAACCTATGGGAGCCATGTGTTGTGGTTTTCTTGGGTGTTAAGAAACCCAAAATAGGAGCAGATCTTGCAATGAAGTAATGGGTATCCTAGGTAGGTGCTACAATAAGTATTGGTCACTCGTGGTCTGCTGGAGGGAAGCGTGAGAGTGGGCCAAGTGTAAACATGGATTGTGCATTTATGGTCTGTTGGAGGATAGTGTGATAGTGCCCATGTTGGGGCCCAGTGTGCACCATCTTCATGGACCTCAGTGGTTTCTAGAGGTCAAGGGTCTGATCAACCAGGAGAAGTTTTGTGTAGCCCTAAACTTGTGTGTGGAGAAGGACTTCTACAGCAGATGATGGGTAGTCCTCCTAGCCTGTGTTCATTGTGGGATATAGAAATCTTGTAGTGATAGGTGGTATCCCTTCATGCCCTATGTTGGCCTTCATCGGTGAAGCACAAGAAGACCATAGTGGGTTGAAGTCCCTAAGTAACTGAGGAGAAGCAATGAGAATATTGAGAATTTTTCACAAACGGAGTTGTGAACAATTCGACAGGAGTCTCAATGTGTTGTGCCCTTGATGGCCTAAGGCATAAGTAGTGAGCAGATTGTAAACCAAGATTTAGTGGCTAGATAGATTTGGAGCATTGATAGAGTTAAGAGCTACAAATCGGGAGCTGAAGGACCGAGCTGGTATAGGGTATGATCGAGAAGGGCTGAGAGAGAATGCGACAGTGACATGGTGTTGGAACAGGGTCCCCTAAAGCTGTGAATTTTGTACAATTTTGTATATTTTTGGTATTAATTAGTATAACATAGGGTTTTTTGGGTGGGTCAAAGCCCCAAACGCATTGTAATGGGTCAAGGGTAGACCTAGAGTCCGCAAACCATAGTTTGCGGACCTCGGGAAAGCGTAGGCTAAGTCGTTATAAATATGTGAACATTTTGAGTCTAGCGGTAGAGAAGAATTAAGGTTGATGCTAAGTTTGAATTGCTAGATATATTTTGGGTTGCTTGGGTAAGGACTCCTACTGCCTGTGTGCATGGAGACCCTCAGTCCTACTGTGTGCGGACCCTTCTAGGCTGTGTGTGTGTAATATCCCAAGATGGGAATGCACAATAGCACGTGCTGAAATAATGCATTTCTCGGAAATCTGTGCATAGAAATGATTTTGCAGCACCTGGATCCCTTATATCAGTAGATCTGGGGTCTAGATCCAAAAGGAGAGCAAAAAAAAAATCAAACTAGGTGTGGTAAATAGATCTCCCACCACCTAGTCTAGCTAGAAAACCCCCAAAGAGAGGGGCTGCAGCTATGTACTACAAACTGCTTCAAAAATAACGCAGTCTTGGAAAGCATGAGTAGAATACCATCAAATAATATCAAATTTTGAATATACAATAGCAAATCAAATTTATATTGATGCTCTTACATTATACAACAGAATACAGAAGACAAGAGAGGAGGAAATCTTCAGGAAAGAAGGATGCAACACATGTATATACTGCAAAATGGCTTAAGAACGTTATTTAATGGAGCTGTAGCAACTGAATGTTACACTTCATATCTAGAGAATATCTTTGTACAAAATATCAGATCCATTTCAGATCTCTACACTAGAAAGGCTATATTACAAGATCCCCTTAGGGTTTTGACTAAACCATGCAATACAAAGAGTAGATATGAGTTTTAAGTAGCAGATCTGCAATATTATTCAAAAATTTCTGAAGATGATTTTACATTAGAAACATATCAAATCTATACATAACATGGATCAAAAAGCTAATCCATGGATCACCAAAGTGAAAGGCAAAGCCCATCACTAGAAATCTCTCATAAAAAATGGGATCAAAACACCCTGCAAAACCTCCACTGAAAATAATGTAGTCCGTGAAGGGAAACTGTGTTGCAGCTTGAATAATTGAGTTGGCCTAATGTCAAGATACAAATCTAAAGCTCCACAGCTAATGAACTCTTCTAGGAGGTTAAAATACACACTCACTGGGAAGAGGCACTAGTACAATCTAGATCTGAGCAGATCTAGTGTTTCCACTTGCTACAGCTTACAAAAGCAACCAAACTCTCACTGGATCTGCGTTGCAGTTGGAAGTAGAGCTTGGAAAAATGCCTGATAATGGATAAAATTAGCAAGACTCCTCCAATAAATCCTCAAGGGGAGAGATATAATCCTTGCATAGGAATCCCCAAGTGCTAAGCAACACTATTCTTAGCTAAACAACATAGAATGGTATTTGTCTAAGCGGACAAGATACTTAGAAAATATGCATAATCAACAACCCTCTCTTGCTGCCTCCCCTTTCCTTTTATAAGATGAAAGCCTTTGAACCCTAAACCACCTCAATGAATTAGCTCCTTTCACATGAGGGGCCTCCTTCTAGAACTGTGTTGTCCCTTCATGAGGTACATTGTATCTAGACAGCGCTATAGTTTTGGTCAAGGTTGACCCAGTCTCATAGCTCAAACCCCTTTCACACCTGCAAGTGATTTGTTTACATGGCCTAGATTTATCCTTGTTCATATGGGCATTGATTTATTCATTCTTTTCAGGAGTTCTACATGTCCTCCTTTATTCATTTATTCATGCAATAGAAAATAAAACAAAAATGTATATTCCTCTTAGCTCAGGTTAAGTAGGAATATTACAATCCTCCCCTCCAAAATGTTGCTTGTCCTTAAGCAACTGATAGGGTGAGTGTTGCACTCCTTCCACTCCTCCATTGGTGACACCATCAAGGATCAAGTCCTCCTCATAAGACAAGTGTTCATCAAGCCAACACATCATGAATTGTTCCTCCAAGGTCATCATAAGGGGTGCATAGTTCAACCCACAAGGAGTGAAAAATTCAATAGAAATAAACATGGCTGGAGCAATGCTTTCTCTAAAACATGTAGCATGAGGTACATAGAGAAGTTCCAGTCCATGTGGTACATACAAACTTCTCATCCTCCCTCCATACAATCCCATAAATAGTACAACTATATCATCCAAGTATGGGAGAAAAACTACATATATAAAAACAGAAATTTGAGCTTGAAGAGGTGGGTCAAAGTCCCACATGTGATGCCAGCGTAGTGCATCTTCTGCCTGCATTAGATCAAGGTGTGGCAAGTGGCATTCCCACCACACATTTTCTGCATGAGTCATCTTAACATAGCTGAATATGTCATATATGTTTGGTGCCTTTGGGAAGCACCCATCATGAAAATGAATTTCCCTTTGCACAAGAAGGGAGTAGCCAAGTTCAGAATTTCTATTGGCCCTCCAAAAGCCATGAGATCCACATGATCTCTCACTCTCTTTAGGAGTCATAGCTTGCAAAAACATGGTAAAATAATGTGATAAATCAGAAAATAAAACTTGGTTTGCATGATTAGATCCTTTACCATCATAGTTCTTCATACACATGGAGTTGTGCATGGGCATTCCCCTCCTCTCAAGAGAAGGAGGAACTGGCTGAAATGACTCTTGCATAGAGTCCATTGGCTATCTCAACTCCACATAGCTCATGCACTCTTGAAATTGTTGATGTAATTCCTCTCTCAACCCTTCCCAATCAAAGCTCCTCATGATCAAGGTGTAGATATCCATTGACTGCATATGGCTGAGAAAGAATTATTTGTGTACCCCTTCTAGTATCTTCTGCTTGAGCTTGGAAGCTTTAGACAAGAAGACCCTACCATGATAGTAGATGACTCACCCTTGGACTAAGTATCCCTCTTCTTTCTGCATGCCATCTAGTATCATACAAGTGTGAAGATCTTTGGAATACTCTACAAGCAGTTGAGATTTCCAGTATATATCCACACTGCTCAACAATGACAATGCAGATGATACCTCCAGGGAATTGTCTGTCATGTTGTTGATTTCTTCTCTGACATTTCCCATGCCAAAGATGTGTGTTGGAAGTTTGATCCTCCCATTCTCTTCCTCCCACAACACAAATCTGAAAATGAGAGGGGGTGATAGTGATGAGGCGAGAATATTCCCCTTACTCTTGATATGTCCCAAGCCTCCCAGTGCTATAGCTTGGTCTTCCATTACTCCAATCCCTCCTGGATATAAGTTTGGAGTAGAAATTTGTGAGGCCTCCCCCACAAGATCTGAATCTGGTGGCCTCCCTGGTGGTTTTCCACTAGATATGAATGTCCCATGCATAATTCTCATGAACATAAGAGAAGGAACTGTGAGATCCTTGCTTCCACTGCGCAAATCCATCTTTGTTGTTTGAGTGGAAGTGCTAGGTGAGGGGTAAGTATGTACGCCTTTGATCATTTGAGGTTTACCACTCTTCATGTCCACCCATTCCATTTGCAAGGCCTTCCAATCATTAGTGACTTTCCCTAATGTAATCAACCATTGGACACCGAAAATGATGTTGGTGTCTGGTATGTCAACTACAAAAAAGTGATCCACCAAAGTGTAGGACCTCGTGGTAACTGAAAGTGATGGGACATAGTGCATACATTGCATTGTCCTATCTCCTGGGACCAAAACAGAGAACCCTTCAAAAGTATTAGTGGGGATTGCTCTCCTCTGCACAATATGAGCATCAATAAAGTTGTGGGTTTCCCCACTGTCAATCAGTACAGATACCCTCTGATTCATGATTGAACCTTGTACTCTCAAGTTTAAGTACTTGGGTACTCCTCTCAAGGATGCAAGAGTTCTTCCTATTGGAGCAAAGGCTCCATTCCCATCTCCAGATGGTGTTGGATCTCCCTCAACATTGTCAGCACTGTGACCTCTTCTTGGTCCATCATCTTCATCTTCCTCCTCAAAATGTGAGAAGACTTCTATGTAGTGTGCTTTCCCAGCAGCACATCTATGTCCAGGTGCCCATGACTCTTGGAAATTGAAACATAGTTTCTTCTTTCTCAGCTCCCTCCTGACTTCAATATCAAGAGGCTTCTTGAATGAGCTCTCCTTGGAAGGAGAAACTTTCTCTTCCTTCCCTTTAGAAAGGTAAGGGGCCTTGCTCTGAAAATTTGCCTTTGCTTTTGGCAAGGCATCTTGGAGGTCTCTATCCCTCTCAATGGCATCATGAAAATTGATGGGCTTGGTAGATTTAACCAACCCATGCAAAGGTTCATCCAAGCCATCGATGAACATGTACACCCTCCTTTCTATAGACAGGTCAGGAACCATAACAGATAATCTCAGAAACTCAAAGATATAAGTTTCTGCATTTCCTGATTGCTTCAACTTTGCAAGGCTCATGAAAGGTGCTTCTGGATCCTTTCTGTCAAACCTCTCCACTAGTCTTCTAGTAAATTCAGAATAGGCAGTCACATTGGCATGGCCCAATGTAGACACCCCATGGAACCACCAATTGTGTGCTTCACCTTCAAAGTGCATCACTGTAATCTTGATGGCTTCCATCTCAGGGACTTTGTTCAACTGAAAGTAGATGTCCAGCTTTTCTACCCATGCCTTGGCAGAATTCGTGGAAGATCCATCAAACTTGGGCAAAAATAATTTTCCCATAGAGTGATGTCTATCGTGATTCTGAAAGAACCCACCATCTCTATGCTGATGCCTTGGTCTTATTTTGTCCTTGAGGTGACAAAACTCTTGAAAACTCAAATGGTCCTTGAATCTTTGATTCTAAGATTCATATTCCTCAAAGTAGTCTTCAAGGGATTCTTTCTATTGTGACCCTTCATTCTCCACAACCAAGAAGGTAGGCATAGTGGAGCGTTTTGGAGCTTGTGGGGCTTGTGGGTGGTTCATTGGTTGACCATTCCAGTGGTGAGACATGCCAGAGCTTTCCCCAGGATGAAGTCTCCTAGGAGATTCCCTCATCCTATCCATTCTCATCTATTTGATCTCTCTAGCAAGATCTTTCATGGATACCAAAAGAGTTCTTGCAAACTCTTCTCCTTTTTTATCACTTCTAGTTTCAGGGGCTTTACCCTTGTCTTGATCCTCAGTGGTGTAATCAAAATTTTTGTGGCTTCTATTCTGATACCTCTTATCCCTCTCAGTAAGAGGCTCATCTTATTCTGACTGCAACATGGCTGTGGTTATCCAATGAAAGCACAGGCTGTGCCAAGAAAGGAGCTCTGATACCACTGTAATATCCCAAGATGGGAATGCACAACAGTGTCTGCTGAAATAGCGCACTTCTAGGAAATATATGCACATAAATGATTTTGCAGCTCATGGATCCCTTAGATCAGTAGATCTGGGGTCTAGATCCAAAAGGAGAGTAAAAACAAATCAAACTAGGTGTGGTAAACAAATCTCCCACCACCTAGTCTAGCTGGAAAACCCCCAAAAAGAGGGGCTACAGCTATGTACTACAAACTGCTTCAGAAATAACGCAGTATTGGAAAGCATGAGTAGGAGGCCATAAAATAAGATCAAATTTTGAATATACAGTAGCAAATCAGATTTATATTGATGCTCTTACATTATACAACAGAATACAAAAGACAAGAGAGCAGGAAATATTCAGGAAAGAAGGCTGCAACACATGTATATACTGAAAAATGGCTTAACAGCGTTATTTAATGGAGTTGCAGCAACTGAATGTTACACTTCAAATCTAGAGCAGATCTGTGTACAAAAGATCAAATCCATTTCAGATCTATACACTAGAAAGGCTCTATTACAAGATCCCCTTGGGGTTTTGACCAAATCATGCAATACAAAGAGTAGATCTGAGTTTTAAGTCATTATGGGAATTTTGAGGTCTAAAATGGGCCTCCTAAGGAAATTATAAAATAACAGTGGAAATAATAAAATAAGATTTGATGACATCATCAAATTTTAGAGGGAAAAAAGAAAAAAATGTTTTTTCAACTCATATTTTCAACTTATTTCTCAAATTTTTTACTCAAATTTCGAGCGGGAGTACTCATTGAATGAAAAATTTAATTTCTCATCCAATGAGTACCCATGTTGTATACTTTCGATGGGTCCTACTACACGAAAAATGAGAAATACATGAAAAATGTCATTGTAATTACATTTTTATATATTTCTCATTTTTTGTGTAGCAGGATCCATTGAAAGTATGTAACATGGGTACTCCTTGGATGGGGAATTAAATTTTTCATCCAATGAGTACTCCCACTCAAAGTTTGAGTAAAAACTTTGGGAGATAAATTGAAAATACGAGTTGAAAAAGTAGTTTTATTATTTTATTATTTTTTAATATTTTTACCCTTTTACTTAAAAAATGGTGAATCATCCCCCATGGTTGACATCATCACATTGAATCCTACTGGTTCTTATAAAGTTTATTTTTTTTTGTACAATTTTCTTAGGAGGCCCATTTTAGACCTCAAAATTTCCCTAATGAGCAGATCTGCAATATTATTCAGAAATTTATAAAAATGATTTTACATTAGAAACAGATCAGATCTATACAGAACATGGATCAGAAAGCTAATCCATGGATCACCAAAGTGAAAGGCAAAGCCCAACACCAAAGATCTCTCATCAAAAATGGGATCAAAACACCCTGCAAAACCTCCACTGAAAATAACGTAGTCCCTGAAGGGAAACTGCATTGTAGCTTGAATAAATGAGTTGGCCTGATGCCAAGATACAAATCTGAAGCTCCACAGCTAATGCACTCTTCTAGGAGGTTAAAAGACACACTCACTGGGAAGAGGCACTAGTACAATCTAGATCTGAGAAAATCTAGTATTTCCACTTGGTGCATCTTACAAAAGCAACCAAACCCTCACTCGATCTGCGTTGTAGTTGGAAGTAGAGCTTGGCCAAATGCCTGATAGTGGATAAAATCAGCAAGACTCCTCCAAGAAATCCACAAGGGGAGAGATAGAATCCTTGCATAGGAATCCCCAAGTGTTAAGCAGCACTATTCTTAGCTAAAAAATAGAGAATGGTATTTGTCTAAGTAGACAAGATACTCAGAAAATATGCATAATCAACAACCCTCTCTTGTTGCCTCCCCTTTCCTTTTATAAGATGAAAGCCTTTGCAAACCCTAAACCACCTCAATGAATTTGTTGGCAATATAATGTTGAGTGTTGTCCTTGATGGCAACCCACTTGATGAAGATAATGGAAACCTACTTGATGAAGTTGTCCCTGATGAAATATGTCTTGATGAACTTGTTAAATGATGTAAATCTGATGTATATACAATGAGTAAAGAAGGTAATGATGGAAGGAATAATTAGTATGTTCCAGAACTTGATGAAAAGAGTATGTCTCAAGGCATACGCGGATTTGTCTATACAAAGTAGCGTATGCACGCGGGAAATAACGTGCCAAGTCGCGTATGGGAAAAAGCGCTCTAAATATGTAAAACTAGGGGTAACCACCATGGTATTGACCCATTGTATTGAGTAATGATTCATCTATGTGACCCCGTTCAGGAATACCATCGAAAGGAATGTGGTTTTGGCTCATGGTATTAATAAAGGGTAAACCTATATAAGGAGAAGAAATTCATTGTGCAAAGGTGTGCAAGAATTCTGAGCTTGAATGAATACTTCTCTCTGAAGTAGATCTGAATGGAAAGGGTTACAGTTGAATGAAAGATCTGAATGTATGATGCACCAATGAAGAAATGATGAAGAAGGGGTTCTAGATTTGAAATGCATTTGTATTTGCTAGATCTGTTTATGGAATGATTAGATCTGAGATGAGGCGAACATCTGTTTGAAGTAAAGGGTAAAATATGTGTGATGTATCTGTTCTGAATAATTGCAATGATCTAAATGTCTGAAGAACTATACGCTAGTTCGCCGCAGATTAAGTGCGTATATACGCGGGTTTGCTGAAGAGAAAGCGCGTATGGGAAGTAAAATTAGCTCTGTGATTTGTACAGAAGTATACGCGGGTTTGTATGGTCAAAGGCGCGTATATACGCGGTATCAGTGAAAGGAAAGCACGTATGCAAAACTAGGGTTTGCTGAAGTATGAGTATGAAATTTCTGATCTGTTCTGCTGTGTTACTACTATCTGTCTGGGTTATCTGAATTGACAAGTATCTATTGGTGATGTATGTTTGAGCTTAAAATTATGGAGTGGGTCCAGTCTGAAAATATGATGAAACGTGGCCTGCAAGTTGTATTCTAAAGGAAGCTTTGGATCCAGTGTGAAAATTGATGAAACGTGGTCCATAGAGGTGCTGAGGGTTGTAGCCTTTAGTCAGGGGGTTGTAGCTCCCTTCCAGGTGAGGCTGGTAAACGAGATCAGGGGGTCGTAGCTCACCAGGGAGAGAGGGTGAGAGTAGCGGAGAAGCGGGGGTGCAAGCTCCCCTTCCGGGAGAAGTGCCTAGTAAGCAATAGAGGTGGGTGCCTGCGTGCTGGTAGGAGGCTGCACCAGCACATATGTTGTAAGATGTTTTCTCTATAATAAAATATTGAAGGTTGAGACAACGACAGCGGTGGTTTTCTTCCGACTTGGGTTTCCACCTATAATCCTGGTGTTCATGTGTGTTGCTTATGTGTGATGACTTACTCTGTTCTTACTGTACATGTTTATTGTTTATTGAACATCTAATGAATGAATGATGGAATGATATAAGTGAAGAATTAATGGCATAATCAGATCTCTGTGTATACGTGGCAAGGTTTTATTAAAGATGTAACGTGTATCACTAGGTTCAATAGTGAAAGTGACATTAATGAGTTTTAGAAAATTGATAAAAATATTTGAGTAAGTCCTAAATACTGATTCACTCCCCCCCCCCCCCCCTCTCAGTATTTTTCCCAACAGAATTAGCTCCTTTAACATGAGGGGCCTCCTTCTAGAACTGCGTTGTCCCTTCATGAGGTACATTGTATCTAGACAGTGCTGTAGATTTGGTCAAGGTTGACCCAGTCTCATAGCTCAAACCCCTTTCACATATGCAAGTGATTTGTTTATATGGCCAATATTTATCCTTGTTGATATGGAAATTGATTTATTCATTCTTTTCAGGAGTTTTAGATGTCCTCCTTTATTCATTTATTGATGCAACAGAAAATAAAACAAAAATGTATATTCCTCTTAGCTCAGGCTAAGTAGGAATATTACAGTGCACGGGTTGTGTTTTGTTGTAATTCGATCTGATATTAATGAAAGTGAAGTATTACTGAAGTATCTGTGTGTATCTCGATTGGTAATGGTTACTGAATGCATTTTTGATGATTAATTAGCTGCGAATGTATCTGTGTTTTGCATGTGTATATTTGTGATATGTATCAGTTGCGAGTATAAGGGTTCTGTGATGGTTTCTGTTTAGCCACAAATGCATCTGTGATATTCGTTGTGTTTATGATTTCATGTACTGATAATTGATGTTACGCACATGGATGCGAAGATATCGAATAGATCTGAATAGCTTTGTTGTGGTTAATAGCTGAATGTACTGTGAAAGCTTGCAAATAGACCTTTGTGAACCTAGTAGGTTTTGAACTCGGATCTTCTTGGCTGAACTACTCTCTCTCAGGGTGTGGAAACCTAGTTCTAGCACCCTCCCATACTGCTTCAGGTGAGACTTTAGCCTGCGCAAGTAGGTCACTGCCGAAAGGGCCAATAGTATAGGGGTTTGTAGGAAAATCCCTTAACCTCTGAACCTTGGTCGGGATCCCTCGAGCCAAAAAATAGTTCTGTTGCCAAACTGGGAGAATTTTGAGAGAGAGATTGAGTAATGCCAAGGGAAGATTGGAGACCTGAGAGGATAGAAATTGAAGAGTGGTTTGAGAAACAAGTTCAGGAATTTGTGGTAAAAGAGAATCGCAACACAAAGTTAACGATGGAGAAGTGGAAGAATAAGTACATTTTCACTGAAGTCTACAAAATTTTCTTTGTAACATTTGTGAATGAGCTTCAAGAGTGCCTGGCAAGGCTCGCATATTTCCAAACCTATTGGAAGGACGAGCAGGTCATGCAGTGGACTCCAAAGTTGATCTAGCAGTTAGAAATAACTGATAATAACATCACTCGTATGGTAGATCACTGGGTGGATAGTGTGCTAGGAGGATTTGTGATGCAGTTCGCAGTCGATCAGTTTGTGTCCTATTCTGAAGCAGAGTGGAGGTTATTCAAGGGTTTTCGAGGTAAGTTTATGAAAACACTTCCATTATTAATCAAAATTTTGTTGTGCGCAAAAGGTATTTTGTGCAGTCACACAGAGTGAATGACCTCTGATTTGGGTGAAAGCGTAACAATAAGTGGTAAATACTACAAAAATAATCAGGAAGGAGATAGATCTGTCTACATTCCAGTAATAGATTCGGCTGCGCATAGCCCTCCAACTACACCACCTTCAAGCCAACATAGGGGTAAAAACTCACCCATACCTCCACCTCCATCACAAGACAATATGGCCTCACACATGAAGCTACCTACCTTCAAGGGCATAGGGGATGAAGATATGGATCGGTTGTGGTTTGTCGTAGATTCAATATGGACTATGCAGAATTTGGCCAGCAATGTTGTGAAAATGGCAGAACTATCCCTCGCCTTCGAGGGAAGAGCCCTGGACTAGTATATGGGATATGTAGCTCAGCATGCGAATGCAACCATTAAAGAGGTTAAGGATGCCCTAAAACAACAGTTTCGAAAGCCTAAATCCTACTCTTAGATAGTGAATGACCTAAAATATTTTAAACAAGGGCCCTCTGAGTCTGTATGGGAGGCTGACTAGCGAATAAAGAAGGTAATCAGAGAGGGGAAATTTTGGTACGATGACAGACAACACAAGGAATGGTTCATAGCTATGTTACTACCTCACCTGCACAGACCTATGGGTCAGCAAGCCATTGAATCCCTAGAGAAAGCCTTGGAGATTGCTATGAAGTTGGAAGTTGCACCAAGAGATGATGCTCATTTTGGAGTACAGCAGATCCAAGGGCAGCTGTAGGACATGCATCTCAAAATCCATAACCTGCGTAAGGAGCGAGGGAAAGAAGCCAGCCCATACATATGGTGCATAAGATGTTGGGTGTCGGGGAACACCAAGGATCAGTGCCCTCTATTGACAAATTATATGTAGGTTGGGGGACCCAGCACATTACATCCTAGAGAAGTTGCGGTCCGACCTTATGGTGCACTGACTACCGCGTAGCGGGGTTACATGATACCAACCACTGCCCTCATCTAGTCGCTTATGTTCCAGAGTTGAAGCAACAATGGTGCCGATTTTTCTCATCTATGGGACATGAAGAACAAAATTATCGGAAATATGACATAATGATTGACCGAGGTAACCTATATCGGATGCAAGCTGACCCTTCGTCACCTCTATCTCCCTTGAGCAGAGGAGGCTCCCCAGCCAGGGGAATAGGAGGAGGGAGGGGTGGAAGTGCAGGTCGGGGAAGAGGACAACTGATCTGCTATAACTATGGAGAATTAGGGCACTTTGCGAGGGACTATCCGAACCCCACAAGACAATATTGCAGGTATTGTAGACAGCTGGATCACGTGATAGAAGACTGTCAAATTTTGATCACAAAAATGCAAGAAAAGCAGCAGACACCTATGCAAAATGTGCAGAGGGTTAAGGATGAACCACATGAAAAAGGCCCAAGCATTAATGTCATAACGCGCAGTGGAATGGCTAAGATGAGGAGAAAGTTGCGGCTGAACCTCTTATCTGAAAAGTAGATGTCAAACAAGAAGGTTTAGACCTACAGAAGAAAAAGGAAACCTTTGTCGTAGCCCGCAAAGACTTCACTAAGGAGGAGGCACCTTTGCCAACATTTCCAGCAAACCTAAGAATCGATGATGAAGTTAAACCATTTCACCAAGCATGTATGAAGTTGTTGTGCAACCAAAAGGTAGTAGAGAATCTGCAAGCATTAATAGATAGTTGTGCTGAGAGTCCTAACCCGCCTCTGGAAGTTAAGGATGTGCACAAGATTTATAAGCATTAAACACACTGGTAGGGAAATGTGGCTAACAACATAAATTGGTGACTATGAAACGGATCAGGTTATTTTGGACCTGGGTTCAGATGCGAATGTATTGTATAAGAAAACTTGGCAACGAATGGGAGAACCTAAACTGGAATGGTCCACTATCTAGCTGTGCATGGCCAACCAACAAAAGATCATACCATTGGGGAGACTGTCAAAGATCGTGGTAGATATCACAGGAGTTAAGGTCTGGGACAACTTTGAGGTAATTCAGATTGCAGAAGATGCGGACCCCTATCTTGCACTCCTAGGATTTTATTGGGCCATAGATATGGGAGGTATCATCAATCTATAGAAAAGAAGCATGGCATTTGAAAATGAAGGTACGCGGGTGATAATACCATTAGACCCTATAGAAGGAGAATGGGATATGGAGCTGGTGCGCAAATAAGAGGATGTGGATCACATATATAAGTTAACTGTGCGGGACGAATATTGGATCAATCCTACGGCTGATGGTGTGCTTTGCTAGGAAAAGGGAAGCGAATGCTTCTCTTACTCCGACAGGGAGATGGAAAATTGGCAGAATCGATTACATGATGTATCTGCGTTGTGATGTATTAGAATCACAAATAACTTCTGATGCATCCCCTCAGACGTAAGAGAACTGCCCTACTTTTATGGTTCTGGTAGTATTAAGGAGTTTTTACTAGCGTTTGAAGTTGAAGTCCCACGGGAGCGGAGGCTATGGGCCCTTAATCTATCCATGCATGCAACACTTGTGAGGTGGTGGGACACGCATAAGGGGGCATTCCAAGATTGGGAAGAGTGTCAGGATATGATGATCCTATGATTTGAACCTCCAGTTCATTTGTGCGTAAAGACATTCCTTGGCCCAGGGGACCCGCATGAGCATTTGTTCACTTGTTTGTTCATGCCTTGGGACCAATTCCCACTGCATGGTATTTAGATGTGGAGCTACACCAGCGCACCTGCCACTGGGAAACATTGAAGGAGGAGTTTTTAGGGACATTTGGGTTAGTAGGTGGAACACAGGCGCTTGAAGAAGCTCTGCAGGATATAGATACCTTAGTATTTGATGAATCACGCCTTTATGCAGCACTTGGGGCACCAAAATGGGAAGCACAGATGCAGGATATTGTCAACTATCGCAATTTAGCAATATAAGAGTGTGATGAAAATCCACGAAATGTCTCTATCCCGGAGTTGGAGAGAGAGCGTGCAGTTTTTGGACCCCCATTGCAAACTGTCGATGTTACTAATCCTCTAAAGCTATGAGAAGCCAACATTGGAACATAAGAGAAACCTAAGTTTGCTAATATTTGGGACCACTGCGATGATGATACAGTAGGAAAAGTTGCAGAAATACTCACAGAATATCAAGACTTATTCCCGACAAAATTCTAGAAACTCAAGGGGATCACAGGGGACCTAGGGGTCATGCGCGTCACTTTAAAACCAGATGCGTGCCCTATGAAGCAACACCTTTATTGTTTGAACCCTAATTATAAACAAAAGGTCAAGGAAGAAATCGACAAGATTCTCGTCATAGGTATCATCAAACCGGTTGAACAGTCAGACTGGGTAAGTCTGATGGTGGTTTAGGAGAAAACGACTAAGGGAGAGATATGAATCTATGTTGACTTGCGAAAATTTAATGATGTATATGTACATGATCCCTTCCCTACGCCATTCTCAGATGAAATCCTGGACAGCGTGGAAGGGCAGGAAGCATACTCATTTCTAGACAGGTTCTCGGGCTACCATCAGATCAGGATTGCACCTGAAGATCACAGCAAAACTACGTTCGCTACTAAATGGGGATCCTTTCAATATACTTTCATGTCATTTGGGCTCAAGAATGCCCCTACCATATTTTCGCGGGTGGTGGTCGCAGTGTTCAAAGAGTTCATCCACAAGTTTTTTGAGGTATATTTTGATGACTGGATTGTCTTTGACTTGGTGAAGAAACACGTCTCGAACCTGTACATGATGTTGGATGTCTATAGGAAGCACTAGATTTCCCTGAATATCAAGAAGTTCATATTCTGCGTACCCTTCGTAATTTTTCTTGGGCACATAGTTTGTCGGCAAGGATTGATGGTTGATCTTACCAAAGTTGCAGTTATCATAAACCTGGCAGTTCCTACAACTGAGAAACAATTGTGTTTGATCCTTGGACATATAGGCTACTACAGGAAGTTTATTCAAGGGTACGTGTTGATCACAATGCCTATGGAAAATTTTCTTAAGAAGGATGTTTCATTTTTTTGGGATGACGAGTGTCAGAAGAGCTTCGAGCTACTCAAGGAGAAGATGGTCTCTATGCCTATTCTCATCTTTCCTGATTGGGTGAAGGTATTCTATGTTCACGTAGACGCATCGAGGATCACCCTGGGAGTGGTCCTTATGCAGCCTTGAGACGGAGACATTGATCATCCTGTTGCATTTGCTAGTAGGAAACTCTCTGGTGTGGAGTGCAACTACTTCACTACGGAGCACTTCAAAATGTTTATAGATGACTTGGCTTTGAAGTACCTAGTGAATAAGCTTGTGTTGGGAGGGGGAATCTTTCGATGGCTACTACTATTTCAAGAATATGATTTTGAGATCATTTTCAAGTCGGGGAAGTTGAATGCTGGGCCAAACCACTTGTCCCGAATCGAAAGCGACGAAGAACCGACCAACCTGGAAGAGGGATTTCCTGATGCGCAACTATTCACCATTAAAGTAGTTGATGTGCACTTCGTCGACATCATTCAATTCCTGACTACGGGAATGGCATCTGCGGAATATTTGGTACAACAGAAGAAAGAGTTGGTAACCTACACAACAAATTTTACCATCCTCGCAAGTCATCTCTCTAAGATGGGAGCTGATGAACTGCTACGAAGATACATTTTGGAGCATGAAAGGCATGCTATCTTAGTAGAAGCTCATGAGGGTGTAGTAGGAGTTCACTACGCAGGGAAGGCCACGACGCAAAAGATCTTGAGAGCTAGACTATGGTGGCCTACCTTGCATAGTGACTCTCACAACTATTGCAAAGCCTGCGATACGTGCCAATGAACAGGAAGGCCATCACGCAGGGATGAAATGCCCCTGCAACCGTAAATGGCTCTGCAAGAATTTGAAAAGCGGGCCATTAACTTCATGGGGCCTATCAACCCGCCAGGAAAGAAGACAGGTGCATGCTACATCATAACTGCCACGGATTATGTAACCAAATGGGCTGAAGCACAAGTCGTGAAGGATTGCATTCCTAATACCGATGAGAACTTCATTTTCGAGCAAATTCTAACCAGGTTTGGATGTCTGAATATCTTAATGAGTGACAGAGGTACGCACTTTGTTAATGAAACAATAAAGGCCTTGACAGAAGAATTTCGGATCCACCATGCGAAAAGCACTCCGTATCACCCACAGGAAAATGGAGCGGTAGAATCTTTTAATAAAATCTTGGAGCAAGCACTAACTAAGGTCTGTAACACCGATTACAGCGACTGGGACGTGCGCATCCCATCTATTCTTTGGGCCTATCGAACCACCTGCAAGAAGTTGACTGGGAAGACATAATTTAGGATGGTCTATGGCAAGGAGGTCATTATGCCAATGGAATATATTGTTCCTAGCCTACGCATCATAGCCTTTATGAACATGGCAGAGCCTGATATCATGGAGGAATGTTTAGCACAGCTGATGGCTTTGGAGGAATATCATTTCATTTCTAATTTCCATCAACAGGTTCAAAAGGCTCAGGATAAGGCATGGCATGATCGACATATTCGACAAAAGACATTTTTTGAGGGTGAATTGGCCCTGTTGTATGATAGCCAGTTTTGAAACACCCAAGGAAGTTCCGTCAGCACTGGTTAGGTCCCTATATGGTAAAATAAATCACGGATGGTGGAGTGGTTCGGTTGGCTGCCCTATGCGGTGATATGTTACCAGGCTATGTCAATGGTAGCCAGCTCAAACCATATCAGATCAAATGACTATATGGCCAGAGTAGCTGTACGCCCACCAAGGAAGGTAAGTGTAGAAAGGACCATGGTACGTGTAGGGAGCAGTTGCAGATTTGGAAGCCTGGAGGGGTACATGAGGGATGCAGGAGTGTGTTTAGAGTGTAGAAGGTGTGCTGGAAGCACAGAGGTGCACTAGGAGCGCAGGAGGTACGCTGGGAGCATAGGGGTGCATTGGGCACATAGGAGGTACAAAAACTAGTCGTTGTAACAGTAAAAATAGGTAAAAAGAAAATATACCGTTGAAAGGAGCGGGCAGCTGGCATTTAATGAGGCGATTTCCGAAGATTGTTTACCGTTCACTTGATGGTAAGTCCCAGATGAGGTTCACCCAATCGTTGATCGATCCACACGGCTATAAAAGTAGAAGGATAGGTCAGAAGAGGGTTCCATATCTCTTGTAAAAATTGTGCTTTGCAAGTTTGTGCCTATTGTACTTCATTCATGTTTGAGTGTCCTACACCCTCTAATAGTAGTGGTCCTAATTTTATATTTTGTGCCAAAATGAAGTCAACTAACCCTGAAGAATCATCTCAGCTAGTGACATTGACAGAGAATGAGTCTGAGGAAGTACTGGAAGTCCACCCTAAAGTATAAGAGGTTATGTCCACGCCCAACAAGGAAAAGGAGAAGGGGAAAGAAAAAGCGCAAGGGTCGAGGAAACCCACGAAATCGGCTGGGGTGAAGCCCCGCACCTCTCCTCAAAATGTGACGTCCCCACAGATGGAGGCCTAGGAAAGTTTGCCAAACCTAGTCAAGAGGCCTTGGTCCACTCAGGAATAGGACCAAATATCTAAACCAATCAATTGGCTACTGCCCTTTATTTGACCCCACAGGCCCTCGACACGCACGCCGAAGAATCTTGATGGCCTGCACACCTACCTACAGATGCCACTGACTCCGAGCAAGGTCCCCGTCATTAGTGAACCCGTTGGAAAGCTCCATGAGGTAAAATTTGATGACCATGATCTGGCCAATTTGGAGGCCTTCCCTAAGCTTGCGCCTAAGCTGTACCTCAAAAGGGTGTTGGAAGATGATGGGATAAAGATAGTCCCAATGCAATGGGTGCACAAATTGGCTGGGTTCGAACTCTTAAACCTACTGAGAATGTCACACTTCGGCCACTATAATATCACAGACTAACTGGTGCGCCAGTTGCTTGCCCTAGTTCATGATGGAAACTTGTGGATCTAGGATTGAATCCCTATTGATGTCGTGCTTATTCACCAGATTAATGGACTCCACATGGAAGGACCAGACCCTATGCTACACATTGGCAAAAATTATGAGCAGAAGATCGCCGAAAAGGTACGCGAGGATTACCATGTGTAATGGAACACTCGGGGGTTTATGATCAACACCATCAGTGACCCCAGTATGCATATGGGTAGCTTTCTACTGGCGTGCAAGCTAATGCACAAATGCCACGATGCCACCATCCCTGTGCACATAATTCGGCTGGCGAGTCGATGCGAAAAGGGGGTTTGCTTCAATTGGGCCCAATACCTATGCAACGAATTCCTGGTGAATGTCTGCGAAGCCTAGGATCAAGGGCGTGCCTTTTGTTACTCTTGCCTGCTATTTCTCATCATGTTGGTTGCATGGGAAGCACCTGAGGACTCGGTCCTCCCTGAGCTCACCCCAAATATGTGTGAATGGGAAAGATATGCAAACTTGTGGGACTCAAAGGACGTGCAACGCATTGAGGACAATCAAGTCTTCTGGGTCCTATTTCCGAGTGGGCCCCCAGTAGCTATCAACTCCCGATCGCGCTTATCACCAAACATTTATGATAAGTATAAAAGAATCACCGCGTTCGAGGTAACTATGCATAATGTACAAATCCAAGGCCGCAAGGATCTAGTGTGGGTTTCACTCCCCTACATGGTTGATGATGAAGACATTGACTGCCTAGTTGTGACTTGGCCTCCACACTGGAAGTTGGGCTTCAAACTAGGTACAAAGGATTCAGTAGGGATGAGAACCACGAAGGTCACCCCACCTGTCATCATGAAAGAAACCATAGGACAGGGAAAAAGTATGGGGAAGGGGGCAGAAGCAGCATCACAAAAGGGTTCGCATCCAGGAAAAAGTACAGGGAAGGGTGCAGAAGCAGCATTGCAGAAGGATGCATAGCAGGATCTGGGTGCAGAATTTCAAGATGTGAGAGGTGCTGACTCCCCTCGAGGCACAAAATGAATGGGTGACCCTCCTTAAGGGCCACATAAGAAGTAGCACTCTCAACGACCAGAACACGATGAAGGCGTTACGCTGACAGACTGCGATCTCGAGCATATCACAGACGTGATCACTTTGGCTACAGAAGACAAATGGATGACTCTGGAAGAGCAGCAGAAAGTCGTGGTCAACACCCTCTAGGCTAAGCTACACACTCTACAGTTAAAGACTGACACTTTGTAGACGAGTATGATCTAGGTCAGAACAACCCCAGCCACAAGCAACGCAGTGATCAGTATGCCAAAAATCTGCCTCTGCCTTACCTGGCACATGCCTCGTACTTAGTCCACACGACTTAGGAGTGCAAGTCTAGGCCTGCATGGAGGTACAGTTGGATCTCGCTTGCCTGCCACATGAAATTTTGCAGCTTCTTCACGCCTCCCTGTTTGAATAAATTTAGCACAGGGATCGTCAAGTACACAAGCATCTTAGTATGACTGAGAAAATAATCAAAGAAAATACTGTTGAGGCATTCCAAGCATAGGCTGCCTATACCCTCATCACCATGCAACAGAAAAAACTGGAGCACCTAATTAGTAGGCTCTGCGGGGACGTTACCAAAGAAATCTCGGCTATTGCCACCCCCTAGGCCAAGATTGAGGGGTTTTTCACAGTGCTAAAAGCCTCAAGGACCAAGATCCAGGTTGTCAAGACGTAGTTGGAACAACAGACTGCAGACTTGTAGGCCAAGTTGCAGCGAGAGACACCTCCGGAGGTAAGGGCCCAGCGAGATGCGTTGTTTACAGAGGCCAAAAATGTGATTACATGTCAAATTTCTCATGGTGCCTAATTATTGGAAACAACAATGAAACTATGGACCAAGGTGCAGCGTGACCCTCTCCTACGTGAAATCAACCATGAGTTGTGCCAGAAGGAAGAAGAGTTCGACCAGTTGGAAGATACACTAACCACTTTGGTCCCTGCTCAACGATTGGCCCAACTACGCACCAGCCATGTGATCAAATATGACATGGAGGCTCTTCCAAGGAAGAATGCATTGAGAAATCACCTCAAGCTATGGGTGGATGAGGCCCTCAAGTTGGTCTATGATGTTGATGTCACCGTAAAGCAGCTTAACCAAAATATGGAGAGCGTGACCACTGCTATGGAAGGCCCTACTTCGCAGAAGTTGGTGGAGATAGCCCAGAATGATTTTGTGCAAAGTGAAGGAGTGTTGCCCCCGCTGGTGGATGCAATCAAGTAGCTGTAGGAAAATATGGAGAACCCACGACTGCAGTGACTCGGGATGAGTCAAAATATTGTGTTGGGGGACTTTTGGAATAGGGTCCCCTAAAGCTGCGAATTTTGTACAATTTTGTATATTTTTGGTATTAATTAGTCGAACGCAGGGGTTTTGGGGTGGGTCAAAGCCCTGAACACATTGTAATGGGTCAAGGGTAGACCTTGGACCACAAGAAAGCATAGGCTAAGTCGTTATAAATAGATGAACATTTTGAGTCTAGCAGTAGAGAAGAATTAAGATTGATGCTAAGTTCGAATTCTTAGATCTGTTTTGGGTTGCTTGGGTAAGGACTCCTACTGGTTGTGTGCACGGAGATCCTCAGTCCTGTTGTGTGTGGACCTCGCTAGGTTGTGTGCATGGGCTGTTTTTTGTTGTAAGTCGATATGATATTAATGAAAGTGAAGTATTAATGAAGTATCTGTGTGTATCTAGATTGGTAATGGTTACTGAACGCATTTGTGATGGTTAATTACCTACGAATATATCTATGTTATGCATATGTATATCTGTGATCTATATCAGCTGTGAGTATAAGGGTTCTATGATGGTTTTTGTTTAGCCACGACTGCATCTGTGATATCTATTGTGTTTATGATGTTATGTATTGATAATTTTTGTTACCCACATGGATGCGAAGATATCGAATATATATGAATAGATCTGTTGTGGTTAATGGCTGAATGTACTGTGAAAGCCTGTGAATAGACCTGTGTGAACCTGGTAGGTTGCAAACTCGGATTTTCTTGGCTGACCTACTCTCTCTAAAGGTGCGGAAACCTGGTTCCAACACCCTCCATACTGCTTTGGGTGAGACTTTTGCCTGCGCAAGTAGGTCACTACCTAAAGGTCTAGTAATATAGGGTTTGTTGGGAAAACCTTAACCTCCAAACCTAGGTCAGGATCCCTCGAGCCAACACATGGTCAGAGTATCTTGTTGAGGGTAGATTGGTTGTCGATGGACTGACACCAAGCCCAATTTTGTATCTTGTATGAATGGATGTATGAGTGCCATCATCCCTGGTACAGAAGCCCTAGATTGTTGTATTATATGTTGATTAATAGAACAAAGTTGGGTTAAAAATTGTAAGAAGTTGTCTATATTTTGTGCATTGGTAGATTTAATGCTATTTATATTTTTTTGTCCAAAGTAGTATCATTGTGATTCTTGGTTTGGTAGCATGAAATATTTTAAGACTCTATCCTAGACCCAAGATCGTGGAAACACAACATGGTATCAGAGAGTATCTGAGCTACTTTGAGGGACAGTGAATCAGAGTGTGCTCTATTAGGGTCCTATAATAATAGGGTTCATAATTTTTGAATTGACTATGATTAGTCTTGTAAATATGTACATACCTTTATTTCTGCAAGTTGTTTTCCCATATTTGAAAATAATAAAAAAATTAAAAGAGGGTAAAAAGTCCTAAAAGAAAGATCAAAGGACTTGAAAAGAAAAGATAAAAAAGAATAAAAAATGGACCCCAAAAGCAAAAAAGAGATAAGAATAAGACATGAAAGTGATGCAAGTCAAAATGCCACTACTTTTTACTTTTTTACTGCAAGAATAATGATTAAGTGCAGCTTTTTCAAAATGCCATAATCCATTATGAGTTAAATAGTTTAATCTTAACTTTTTCATGCTTTGAATTTATGTTTATAGATAGAAAATAAAGATCTTCCAAACAGTTTAAACTTGACAAATCAGTAGTTAGTTAGAGAATAAATGAGGAGCTCAATAGTTTAATCTGAGCCCTCGAATGAAATAAGGTTAGATTTAGATAGTTTATGCTTTAAAAGAAAAATGGATTTAGGGTTGCAAGATCAAATGCACCCATGCAAATAATGAAAAAATGATAGAATAAATGATGGGTAGGTAGAAAGAAGTTGTACAAGGAATTTAATAAAACTTCATCTGGAAAACTTACTAATTTCCCTCCCCTCAAAGTATTTCAGTATTCAAAATCTTCAGTTAAAAAGGGTCAGAGCATTTCTCTGACTTTTGTTGGGACTGGACCCAAGGCTTAATAAATGATTGGTAATAAGTACTGGTTTCCCTTCATAAAAACCCATTTCCTCAACATAATCACCCTTTTCCAAAGATATAATCCGTTTTCCTAAGTTAAAACACTTTTTGCTTAGGGAAAGTAAAAAAAAAAAAGCCCCTTTAACTAATCTCACTTCATGCAAAAACATTAAAAAAACCCAAAAATATTATTTATCCTAAGTATTAAGTGTAAATGTTTAAAGTGGGGCCATCATTGTACCCAAATGCTTAAAATACACTTTTACTTAGTATAATTATGTATATTTTCACTCATCACAATCATTTTCATATAAACATTTAATTTAATATATTAATTCCTTATAAATACCCCTCCTCGTAGTTATATTAACTCATTTATTTTAAATACCCCAAAACCCACTTAATATTATTAACCTATGGTTTTAAAAACCCACGTCATATATATCTCGTTTCCCCATAGGTTAAAACATATTATATATAATATTACCTGCCCTCCGCTTTACACTTGCATATCCCTTATTTTGTTGTGTAAATCCATATTATACATATCTCGCTAATACATGTTTAAACCATGTTTTAACATATTAAACCCAATCTCGCCACATAATAAAAATTTTGGGCCCCATGCCCACATGCATAGAAACTACAACGCTCAATCTCCATCATTCGCAGGCCCTTCCTCAGATCCGACGAACCACATCCAATATTGCATTCTCAAAAGCGTAGTCGATAATCCATTTCAGATTTTTGAAATGGGTGGTTTCATCTTCCTCTTTCTCCTCCACGCGTCCACTCCTTATCTGGATCAAAGAATCTATGATTTCTATTTCTCCCAATTAAACCACTTCACCAATTAGCCTCAAACATCTTAAGTGACTCAACTATCTTTCCCTGAAAATATTTGACTTTAGACTTTGATCCTGACCTATCTGCTTAACACATTGAATCCATTTTCCCAATGGAAAAACAGATCTATCTCTATCCATATCATTAGGTGATTTTTCCCACCAAACCAAACCAAATATCAAAACAAAATTATCCTTTATAACTAGCCTAAATCAAACATAAAAAACAAAGTTAAATATTATAGAGAGGGCCCTCTCTGAGCCTTAGGAAGGCTAGATCTTAGAGCTTGAAAGTAGGTCTGTGGTTACCTCTAATATTTTTAAAACTATAAAATCAAAATCTCAAATTTTTTTGAATTATTAGAGTGATAACATATTGGCTACTCCACTGGGGACTAACCAATCCTCATTTTTAAATAGGTCTTAAAGGAAATATTTTTCATTATCATTTCACCTTAAGACATTTTTATAAGTTGTGAGTGAAATTTCATAAAAAATTGTAAATCTAGCTTCTAGAAGAATCTACTATACCAGGTCAAATCCAGATCCACAACCTACTGCTATAGTAGACAATCCTGACAGAATTAGAAAAAATAATAAACAAGTAGAAGATTTGGGTTATAAAGTTTCCTTAGTTAGAGAAAATTCCCTTCCAAAAAAGTTAGTTAGTATACAAGACATAGAGTTTGAATTAAATTTTGAACATTCTTTATTCATAAATAAATCAGAAAGTGACTTAAATAGTGTTGTTATAGATCTTGATTTTATTTCATCTCTTAAAATTAAATAGGAAATTGTTTCAGTAGATTGTGAATCAAGAATATTTGAAGCTTATGATAAACTTGATGAAATAAATGCTACTATACTTAAGGAAATAGTTGAAGCTCTTCTTCAGCATTCAGTTGAATTAGCTGCTTTATCAGCATTTACACCTAAGCCATATGTTTCTCAGTTAGATACCAACCTTTTAGAATCTATAGGTTCATCTCTTTTTACCACTACATCATCCATAATTTCCACCACACTTCACTCCACAGATCCATTTATCCCAAAGAAAACATTCCAACCTAGAGTATTATTTCCATCTTCCCCCACCTCAACGACACCCACTAGTTTTCCTTCTGCATTTTCCTATACATCATTCTCATTCCCAAGAACTTCTTCATATATCCCAGTTTCATCATCTGTAATCCGAGCTTCATCTTTTAGTTCGTCAACCACATTTTCCAATACATCATCTTACATTCCAATCTCATCAGCCACTTCTTTAACTGCATCAACTAGTACTTCTAGTTCTGCCTCAAGAACTTCCACCTTACCTCCTAGCTAAGCTATAATTCAAGCCATGGCTGCTAGGTATGCTCCCTTGGTCCTTCCATGATAGTTACATGACATGCCTCAGGATTACCAGAGTAAAATACCTCAATTTGATGTAACCACTCATTACACTGCCCAACATCATATTAATAAGATGACATATTATTTTGAGCTTCATGAAATAGATGATTCTGATGTACAAATGAGACTCTTTGCTCAAACATTAACTGGGGAAGTAAAAAAAATGGTTTAAAGGTCTTAATCCTGGTAGTATTGTTGATTTAGAAGTTATTCATAGATTATTTTTGAATAAATGGGAAAAGAAGAAAAATCCACTTCAAATATTATCTGAATTTGATGCTATGAAAATAGCTCCTAATGAAAGAGTCCAAGATTATTGTACTAGATACAACAATGTTTATAATTCAATCCCTACTAATATCAAACCCACTCCAGACTCTGTCTTTCTCAAATTCCTTGATGGATTTGATACAGACATAGCCTATCAACTGAGAGAGAGAAATGCTAACACTTTAGAGCGAATGCAAACTAATGTTGTTAGTGTAGAGGTAAATATATTGGCTAGAAAAACTAGATTAAGGAATGAGAGGAGAGTAACAATAAAAGAAGAAGCATCTAGTTTAGATTTAAAAATAGATCAATTAGCCAAAAATTTAGAGAGAATGATGGATATATTAGATAATATAGAAAGGAAGCCACAATGGGATAACCAACAGTAAATTAGAAATCCCAACTTCAGGAAGAACATAAACATAGGGAAATCTAAAGAATCAGCACCTGACCAGACAATAAGACCTCCTTTTCAAGATAACTATGCTGAAAGTTCTCATCAACATGAAAATGATGAAAACACCATAAATCTAATGGGTATAAATGATGATAACACTATCTTTCTCACACAGGAAGACCAAGGAGCAGATAAATGATGATAACACTATCTTGCTCCGCAAATAATTCCCAAAGTTGTGAGATTTTGATTTTATAGTTTTAAGAATATTAGAGGTAACCACTGACCTACTTTCAAGCTCTAGGATCTAACCTTCATAAGGCTCAGAGAGGGCTCTCTCTATAAGATTTAACTTTGTTTTTTATTTTTGATTTTAGGCTAGTTATAAAGGATAATTTTTTTTTGATATTTTGTTTGGTTTGGTGGGAAAAATCACCTAGTGAGATGGATAGAGATAGATTTGTTTTTCCATTAGGAAAATGGAGTCAATGTGTCAAGCAGATAGGTCAGGATCAAATTCTAAAGTCAAATATTTTCAGGGCAAGATAGTTGAGTAACTTAAGATATTTGAGGCTGATTGGTGAAGTGGTTTAATTGGGATAAAGAGAAATCAAGGATTCTTTGATCCAGATAAGGAGTGGACGCGTGGAGGAGAGAGAAGAAGACGAAACCACCCATTTCGTAAATCTGAAATGGATTATCGACGATGATTTTCAGAATGCAATATTGATTCAAGGAGCAGAAGGTTCAGCTAAAGACATGGAGATGTGGTCTTGACTGGATTGGAGGGAAGGTTGGCTGGGAGTTCTCGTGGATTGGTGGAGAGCCTAGTGAAAAAAATTTTTTTGTAGGGCATATTGTTGATCATGGAATTTTGTTGATTTTTCATGGATGGTTAGGACAAATCGAGGGTTTATTTGTCATGGATGAGATGAGGTTGATCGAGATGGATTCATGTGATGAACTAGATATTGGCAGGCTAGAGTTTTCATTAGATCATGATGCTTCATATCCAAGATTGGAGGGATTTGCACGAGTGGTATTTGATCTAGAAGGATGAGTGCTTGCAAGACTGAGCCAGTGGAGATCATGTAGGCTCAGAGGGAGTTGTGAATTTTTGAATTTTATGGTTAGGTTTGCACAAGAAGAGTCTAGGTCAGGTTGATGTTAGTAAATCATGTGACAACTTTTCAAGCCCATGTGGAAGCCCAAATGAAGCCCCTATATTTTCTATAAATAGAAGTTGAGGTTGGAGGCTAAGATAGCATCCAAGTGAAAACATTTAGGAGTAAAAAACCTTCTAATGTAAGCCACAACTTGGAGAAGAGAAGACTAAAGCCTAAAATGACCGTTTTGAGGTCAGATTAGGAGATATAACAGGGCCAAGGAGTAGCTGTGTAAATATGTTGATAAGAAGGTTTTTTTGGTACCAAAAGGGGTGGCATATTTGTTGTTTAAGAGAGTCTGAGGCACTGTAGTTATTACAGGGATAACTCATGTATGTATCAAGCTTGTTGGAGGGGCCGTAAGGCCTAATTCCTACAACAAAAGTAAGGGACAATCAATGTATGGGAGCAACTCTAAGGAGTGTCTGGTCTTGATAATCACGAAAAAAATATGATTGATTTTATAAAATCTTGTCAACCCTACCATTGCCTTCTTCTACATAATTTGATATAAAAGTTTAAATCTTTTGAAATTTAACAAAAAAAAACATTGAAATCAGGAAAATACCTTTCAAACGTATCAATACACACTCTCCCTCTCTAAGTTCTCGAAGGTTGCAATTTTATCTCCATATTTTGGCAACCGACCACATGTTTTCTACTCCGAATTGCAGGGAAACCCCCAAATCAAGAGAAGAATATCTCAATTAAAGCTGGAAAAAGAGCTAAACCATATCTGATATAATAAAATCACATTAAAAATGTAGTCGAATCGAGAGTGCAGCGAAGAATAGAAGGGTATGGAATCTGCGGCGAAATCATAAAGATTATTAGTAGAGAAAGATCATCGAACTCTATCCCGAACCTGGAAAGGGAGAATAGCCACTCGAAAATAAATTTTAATAGGTACATTTAGATTTTAGAGTAGCCGCCAAATTATATTTTAATAGGTAGTAAAATCTAGTCAATCAATTGCTATAGTCGTTTTGATTTTCATTAAGTTTTAATTTTATTTAAGCAAAAGGAGGTCATCTAGTATTTTTATTTCAGCAAAGAAGATCATTTCACATAGAGGAATAAATTTTAATAGGTCCATTTAGAGTTTAGACTAGTAGCCAAATTAGATTTTAATAGGTAGTAAAAAATTATAAAGCAATTGATATGGTGGCTTTGGTTTTCAGTAAGTTTTATTTTTATTTGAGCAAAAGGAGGTCATCTAGTATTTTTGGTTTTCATTCAGTTTCATTTTAATTTGTATTTGAGTAAAAGGAGGTCATCAAGTATTTTGGTTTTCATTAAGTTTTATTTTTATTTGAGAAAAAGGAGTTCATTTCAAATAGAAGTTATATTTAATAATGTTAGTTTAATTAGAGAATCGATAAAAAATATGTTAGGGAATATAGTTTTTACACTGGAGCTCATGCGTGCTGCTTGATCTAGGCTGGTGTTTGAATTTTTGACATGGCCCTTTGCCGCCATGGCCCCCTTGGAGTCTGCTCCCAGTGGGGAGCCACCCCCTTCTACTCCTCAAAATGATGCGCAACCTCCTCATGACAAATCTGCAATCGATTTTTCCTCTCTGGTTTCCTCAATGGGACCTTCGTGATCATGCCCAGCTGTGACAAAATTTGTGAGAAAACTTGATGGAATACTAGAAACCACTCTTCCTCCAACACTCCCACATAGAGATGCCCTCTCATTATCAGAAAAAGGACTCATTGCGCAATTCATAGGACTGTGGCCCTCACCAAAATAGTATAGAAGTGGGTAGAGATAAACTGGTCTCAAGTGACACAAGAGAAAGTATCCATCACATTCTGCAGAAGGGGATACTTCAGCTTTCACTTCGAAACGAAGGAGGACAGAGACCTCATCTTCAGAAGCAGTCCGTATTTTATGGATACAAGAGTTCTCTATCTGAATAGATGGACTCTAGACTTTGATCTCAAACTAGATGTCCCGAATGTTGTCCCAGTCTGGGTTCAACTACCACATTTTCCCTTTCATTTTTGGGGAGATGAATCTGTCAAAACCATTGGAAATGCAGTCGAAAAACACATCGATAGGATTGAGCAAAAAGATAACATGCAGGCTTGTGCGATGATTTTTGTTGAAAAGGACATAGGCGAAGGGCTCCAATCCTCCTCCTTCCCCCCTGAATCCTCTCCGCTCTCTGGCTCGAATCCCTTTGATCCCCTTTGCATCCCCTCGGACCCTCCTCCATCCCCCCATGCTCCCATCTTCTCCTCTCTAGCGACCCCTGGTGGTTTCTCTTCTCCTCTTCGACCCCCCTACTCACCTAGCTTTGCATTCTTGGGTCCTCTTCTGACTGCGCCTCCCTTCCCTCCTAGTCCCCCCCCTATCCCACCATCCACGGAAAGTATCCTTACCTGAAATCAATCAAAATAATCATTGGATTTTGTTGATACTTATAAGAAAGCTAGAAGGAAATAAAATAAGGAACTAAGGGATGAGGCAGTAGCAAAGGAGCTTACTCTAGGCGCCCAACAACCCATGGAAAGTTACCTTGAAAAACGATCTAGAACCAAAGAGAAAGGCCAACAGAACCATTGAGGGTAAGGTCCCTTGGAATCAAACCAAAATAAATAATGATAATGGTCTCTTGGATATGTAGAGGATTAGGAAATCCCTCCAAAATACACATAATAAGGGATCTTATATCAGGGGAAAAATCATATATCCTAATTATCT
Source organism: Pinus albicaulis (assembly GCA_034641835.2). NCBI lineage: Eukaryota > Viridiplantae > Streptophyta > Pinopsida > Pinales > Pinaceae > Pinus > Pinus albicaulis. The sequence goes on from CM076581.1 coordinate 902,592,150, forward strand.
AGGAGAATCGTAGAAAAGCAGGGGCCTGAGGAATTATACTCACCAGCAATAAGAGAAACACCATATCATATGATTGGGGATTAGGCACTATGTCTAACAATAGAGAGAAATCTTATGGGCTTCTCCTTGGGGTAAAAATATTAAAAGAAAGAAGGATAATGAACCCAATAATCATTAGAGACTCATCGATCATTATACAGGCAATGGTCAATAGCAATATTTTAAAAAATGTAGCCCCGCACCATATTCTATAAAGAATAAATAAATATGCAAAGCAGGTTGGGAAAATTACCTATTATCACATATTAAGGGAAAATAATAAAAGTGTTGGCAATCAGGAAAATAAGGCAGTTAATAGAACAATGGAAGATGCCAGTATTGATAGATATCTTGTCAAAATACCAATCCCATGATTAATAAAATCTACCAGAAATGAAGCATGCAGGAAGGGATCTCTCTCAATTAAATCAACGCTACCCTTAACAATCCTGGAAACCAAATATTTTCTTGTACCAACAAGATCTAAATCAATCATTCTTGGATTCTACTCTCAACTCTCCTCTTTCCTATGACTCTCCAATCGACTGGCTCCCTATCTTTATATAATATCCAAAGTGTCATCGTTCTCAATTCACCTAAAATCCCTGATCGCATTTGTGCCCAAATATTTCTTCCCATTGACTCTATCCACTCTAATTTTGTTCTTTTAAGCATATCAGTGCATTAAGCTCCTCCATATCAGGCTCGATCCATCTCCCTCTTCCTTTCATTCTTGACCGTTGTCAAGACTACTGTTACACCATTTTTTGGTCATCTAACCTATTATCATTAGATGGACCCAAGTACACCATGTAAGACCAATTTTACCCTAAGTAAAATTTCTTTCACTATGTAAAATAACTTAATAAAACACATTTATTAGGTTGTTTATGGTCTAAACAGGAAACCCCAAAAGGAAATATTAAAAAAATATATATTTGTTTGATTTTCCTCATGGAATAATTAATTAAACAATAATTTAATTATTATTCCTGGTTATATTTAACCCAAAACAAAGAAATTAATTAGATAAATCCTTATTTATCTTATTATTTTCTAGAAATAATTATTTAAATAATATTCCTTGTTAAATATGACTAAATCATTTATAAATAATTAAATAAATCATTATTTATTTAATTATCATTCAACCACTTCCTTAGAATTATAAATAAATCATTTATTTATTTATTATTTAAAAATAAAGGGATTTGACCCAAGTCAAATAACTTTTCCCTCCAACAAATATAATAAAATATTCCATAAAAGGTGGATCTAGATTTGGTTAATATTATTTTAATCATGCACCAAGATCTAGAATGACCCAATATTTTGTTATAAATAGAAAGGTTTTCCCATTCATTTGTCACCTTTTGTTGCCTATTAGATCACTCTGGATCTATACTCTTGGTCTGACTTTGAGTCATTATCATTTTCATATTTTCCATTATTTACTTTGTGAGCTCCCTTTGAGTTCTATGTTTGTCTGGGTTTTCTACACCAACAAGAGAGAGAAATGCTAGATATGAAGGGCTGAGGACTTTCAAGAACCCATCCCATTGAGGAAAATTGGAAACACCTTTCTTATTTTCCTCTCAGGTGCCCTTAATATAAAAATTCTTTCAAAAATATTGTTCTTGTCTTGCCTATTGGATGCATGGAGCAAAACTTTATTTTCACTACTTAATGTATTTTTATGCATAGATCTGGATTTGTGCAGCATTTGTCTTGATCAACTAACTGCAGATCTAAAGATATTGGCAGCCATATTTGATGTTAGGGCTATTTTTTATGCGTAGCTAAAGTGGTATTTTTTCATACACTTCGATAAAAGATTCATACTAACAACTACGCTCCCTGGAAAGCTCGAGTGCTCCTTCCTCTTCGTGCTATCTGCCCCTCTCTTTATGCTCTCAGCTCTCCATCCTCTAGCCCACTCATATTACAGCAAGTGCACTCTATCTCGAGCTTCTCCTTCGTGCCCAGTTGTGCTTCATTCAATCACTAAATATCCCTTCTTCTCCATCAGCTTCATTTTGGCTTTGTTTTTTCTTCCTTCTCACTCTCTCTGCTAAGTTGTCCCTTTGTGCAACCCTGCAGATCTCTTTCCAAATCCTCCCTCACTGTCATCCTTGATTTTTTTGAATTTAGATTTGTTCTCCTAAAGAGGTGCAAGATCCTCCATTCTACACCACAGCTTTGCAGTCTCCGCATAGACCTTCACCTAATAATCTGAGTGCATCTAGAAGCAAAACCAAATCTCTTGTCTCCAACGCACAGAGGGATCATCACTATGTCTCTCACCATCAACAGATCGACCAGAAGTATCCTAGGAAAGCAGCAATAGATATGAACTCAATAGAAAGAACCTCTCAAAATGAGAGATTCACCTTGAGCAAAGCCAATAAATAAATGATAGAGAAAGCAAGATAGACAATAGAATAATTGAAGTTTCAGGTAAGATCAGAGAATTTGGCCTTGAATAGGCAAGCTGAGGGACATAAGGAATAAATAGTTTCTATCTACAAATTCTCTAATCATCAAGGCATTAAAAAAAGGGCACAACAAGGGAAAATCAAGGGCACAACACAACAGAAAATGCTATAATCAATAACTAGTAGATCTCAGAATACAAAGAAGTATCTTCACTCGACATATATTAATACTTTTCCATTATGTTACGTAAATGTCTTTCTCTGCTTTTCAGTTTGTAAGGAAGTATGCAAAAAACATAGTAGGAAGTTTGAGAAATTTTGGAAACAAGGCTTTAGGTAACTGAAACTGTGCTCCCGCTCTTATATCCTTAACCCTAATCCTCTTTAAACTTTTTAAACCCTCCCTGTAATGGGAGATTTCTCCTTTTCATTTATAACTCCTTATGTGAGATAACACTACAAGCTCCATCTCAACATGATGAAGTGTAGATATTGTGAGAAATTCAAATCGAGGCTTTGAAAATTATCCAATTCTCTACATTTGGTATACATGATAATAATGGAATTACCCACAAATGCATATCCTCATAACTAGTGCCTAGTTCTCTAAGAATCAAATGTTTCTAATATGCTCAATTAGAGATAAAGTATTCTCCTAGTAGGTCAATTTTCTAGTTTGGCATGTTGTTCTCGGCCTTAGATACTTAGTGGTTAAGGGCTTCAAGGGTCAAGCATTAAGGGCCAAGGGATTTAGGGTCAGAGGATTTAGCGGTTAAGGAATCAAGATTTAGGGGATTTAGGTGTTAGTGGATAAGGTGTTTAGGGGTGAAGGGTTGGGGGAAGGGTCACAGGTTAAGAGGATAAGGATTTATGGCTTAGGAGGTTTATGGATTATAGGTTAGGGGTTAATGTCATAATATTTAGTGATTCAAGGGGTTTACGGGTTATGATTTATGAGTGCAGGGGTTAATGGAATATGGATTAGGGGTTAAGGGGATAGGGAATTTAGTGGTTATGGGTTAAGGGCTTATGTTTTGTGATAATTAGTCTCTTAATCCCCTTATCACCACTATTTTGGGTTACCCTATCAATTGCTTTCACTGCCTTCCCTCTAGGTCCCCTAGGCCCTATGAAATTAGGTCCTAAGCCGCCTTATAATTCTCTAATGCTAGGATTATAGATATTATTAAACCATGCTTGCAACTATGACTTCTACACATACATGCTACCCTTGTGTCCCCTTGCCCCGTTCAATACACCATAAGACACCCCCCCACCCCCCACCCCACCCTCCACAAACTTTTTGGTTATGTCATTCCACTTTTCCTAATGTCATGAACCCCCAAATTTGGTCTCAATGACCCTAAAAGTACACCCTTGGGCCCCCTTGGCTAAGGGATTAAATGCATTAGGGGTTGTGGGTTGTGATAAGGGATCCCCTAATCCCCTTATCACAACTATAAATATTCTTATGAACACCATCAATATCTATTGTAGGTGTTGCAATGAAAGCAATAATGAATACAAAATTTGTGTTCAATAGGAGAGGGATCATAAAGATGTTGAACCATACAATGTAAAGATGGTTTTCAATGCTAGCTAGTGATCTAGTCACATAAAGAGTACCCCATAAATTTGTGCTTTGGGACACCCCTAGGATTCAATAATTAATCTAAAGTGAGAGGATTCGTTGCTAAGGTGACAATGGAAATGACCTTGAGTTGACGCAAAATGACACTTTGTGATCCTTGCATAACTAGGGTGTCAATTTCATCATCAACAAGAGGCATAATTTAAAAGTGGCAACACCTCACATTTAAGGCACTTGGTAACAAATATTTATGCATGTTTCTCCACCGAGGGTACCTTTCACATTTCCCAAGGCACAAATCACATATTTGGACGAATTTTGGATAACTTGTCATATTCCACTAGCTTCATGCATGAAGAGGAGCTCCTATCCTTTAAGAAGATTTTGGAGGATTTCATGGCATAGTCAAGGGTCACATGTATAAATAAAATAACGTCATAGCTAGTTGGTTTACTTTTTCTTTCACATGTTGAGAGACATGATTCATGTATTTTAAGGTGTGTTTTATTGTTGAGTTCACATATTTTGAAGCACAATTGCACAAGTGGAAACATCTCAAGGGTGTCATAAGAGTAAAAAATATTTATAATTCCTACGATTTATTAGGATTTATATTTCGAACTAATATTTTATGGAGTTTCCTACCTTTTTTTTTAATAATCTGGTTTAAATTGAGAATAAAACTAATTACTATTCAATAAAATTAGGATTTAGATTTCCTTCCAATATTTTTAAGAGTTTCTTTTCATTTTGTTTAAATTGAGAATATATCTCTTTCCTATTCAATGAAATAACTATTTAGATTTCCCACCATTTTTATTAATATTTAGATTTCCCACCAATATTCTGACCAATATTTTTAGGGTTTTTTACTATTTTTTTTAGCACTATTTTATTTAAATTGAGAATAGAACTCATTCCTATTCAATAAAATTTTCTTTGAAGATGGGTTTGAGTGTCCTTTAGATAAAGTTAGAGTCACTAAGAAGTAAGAGAGCCATGATTACAAGGAGAGGAAATGAAAAGAGCTAAATTTATATTTTATAACATTGAATTATCTGCAGTTAATTTTTATGATTTTAAATAAATTTCTATATATATTTTTAGAAAATCTAGATTTAAAAAATTGAGAAATTGAAGCGACAAGTCTTTGGTTATAGCAATGTCTCATTATTTATGTCTTAAATAGGTGTGCATGAAAAATAGCTTAATTTCCCAGGATGAGACATCATATCCAATTTAACTTTAACCAAGAGAGGCATTTGTTCAAAAAATTGATATATATATATATATATATATATATATATATATATATATATATATATATATATATATATATATATATATATATATATATATATATATATATATATATATATATATATATATATATATATATATATATATATATATATATATATAGATCTTTTAGAAAAACAGATTTAAAAAATTTAGAAATCGAAGTGGTTGGTATTTGGTATTTAGCAATGTCACATTCATTTATCTCTGAAACAAGTGTGCAATCAACATTCTGTGCTTGTCTATGTGCAATGCTAGTTGTTGTGTCCATCAACAATTCACTTTTATGTGTGTTTATACCCTCTGCAGATGCGCTGAGATTTCTCCATGAAAAAATCTCATTGTTTATGTCAATATGAGAAGCCTAGCTAACTGGATCCATCAGAAATTTGTTTTTATGTGTGGTTCCCTTTGCAGATGCACTGAGAGTTTTATCCATCAACAAATCTAGTTGTTTATGTCAATCTAAGAAGCATTTTCACAGCTTAGCTAGCGGGATCCATCAACAATTCACCTTTATGTGCATGACGCTATGGCAGATGCATTGTTTCTATATGTTAATGTTTATTTGTTTGTTTTTTTCAAATGTACATTATACTGTCAGATGCACTGTTTATATATGTTAATTTTTATTTTTTTGTTTTTTTTTAAATGGACATTCTATTTTAAATGGGAGCTTCGTTGGCTGGTTGGTAATGCAGTGGTGTTGAGTTTCTCTCCGACCAGGTTTGAGTCCCTCTTGTGACATGTTCACACCCAAATTTGAGTCCCTCTTATGACATCTTAGTCTATTTTAGGCTGATGTACCTTGGAATTAAGATGGTTGTTTCTTGCTATTAGGGGTAGGTGCTTGGAATGAAGAGGGTTGTTTGTTGCTATTGAGGGCTAGTGCTAGTTGATAATTCTGGTAGCATAGATACCCCAGCTGTAGCTTTTTAGACAAAGCAAGGTTTGATTCCCTCTTGTGATCATGTTCACACCTAGGTTTGAGTCCCTCTTATGACATGTTCATTATTTGTACACTGATGTACCTTGAAATGAAGAGGGTTGTTTGTTGCTATTGGGGCCAGGTGTTAGTTGACAATTATGGTAACATAATAACCTAGTGGATTCTTAGCCAAAACAACTTGAATACTATTATGATAGTATAGATATGATACTTGTGGATTCTTAGCCAAAGAAAATTGAGTACTCGAATGTTGTGTGTGCATTGTGAAACCTATTATTGCCTTCAAGAGTTTGATACCTCTAAATGCATAACAGATCCATGGTTAAGATGGACCTCTAAATACATAACAGATCCATGGCTAAGATGGACTTGTGTTAATTTATATAGTTATTCAAGTCCCTAAATTACAAAAAAAATCCCAACAACATCCAGAATCTGAATCGCTTTGAATCTCTTATATAATTGGATTGCTTATGATAACCCACTAAATTTCATCATTTTGTATATGGCAGACTTTTCCTTTTCCTTTTTCCATTAAAAGCCTAGTATGTTAGCATGCATTTGTCTCTTCTAATGTTGTTCAACTACTTGTGTATTTTTCTCTGCTACTATTGTTCAACTACCAATTCCATCTTGTTTTAGCTGTCTAGCGCTCATTCCTAAACTATGTCACTTAGAATTAAAATTGTAATCCTTATTTAATGAAACTCAATGACACAACAGGTCTCTTTACAATAATTTATGCTACAAATTTTATGTAGAATACTAAAAGGTAAGGTAGTCACATGAAGATGAATATAGACAAATTCCAAAGAAACTAGGGTTTATTCCTAAAAAGTATGAACCTCTATTGTTTAGTTTCCTTTTTTGGAGTCCATAGCATGATAAGCACAATGGATTTGGTAGTTTTATTGACATGCGTGTAGCATCCATTGCTTCAATATATCATTCAAGTGTTTCACTCAACATGATTATTGTTAGATAATTTTCTCTCTTTCATTTTTTACATTGGACTTCTGTAATGGTTCTTTTAGCCTAGTTGTTCACATAGAAATTGTTTTTAACTTTTTTTTAGCCTAGTTTTTCACATGGAAATAATGTATTGTTTATCTTTAGGCAAAATAACTCCTTAATTTTTGTTATATGTGAACCCCTCCACACCACCCTGCAATTTCTTCCCTGGAAATGGTAATGTCATTGTGGCTTTAGACTATAAAATTTTACAACTCATACTTCTCAATATTTGAGAACATAAATGAAAGGTAAATATATATGTTCCAAACCTTTCTTACTTTGATTCATTTGTGTGATGTTGCATGGTTTTTGGCATTTGGATTTAACATGTTGTGGAAAAGTATCTAATTGTTTTGGTTAATGATTATCTGACACCCACAAGATACAAATAATGATAGTTGTGATTATCTACATAACAAAGACCCTTGAAAATAATATGATCTGAATTGAACTCATATGATATGGCAAGGATTTGCTAATACAAATGTCTTTTTTACGCAGTCTAGCCACAGATATCCATACCGATGTAAGAAATTATTTTTTGTTTTGGACGTCAATGTTATTTTAACAATTATTGTGTTTTCTTTTCTACTTTAAAAATTTTCTTACTAACTTTGATTAAGTGTCGCAATCTATATGTGTAGATACCCAATAGGAATGAAATACATCGTAAGAGACCACTTTTAACAGTGAGTAAAACCACAAATTCAAGCCAAATTACAAAAAAAATGACAACATTTGATGTGGCATCATCAAGAAACACCCACAAAAGAGAGCACCAAGATCCATTTCCCCATTACAACATGAATCTAGTTGCTTTAGTGTCAACACCAACTCTAATGCACATATTCTTGAGAAAATTGTGGACGAACCATTGGAAGGCATGATCATTTTTCAACTTTATATTTCCTGTATAAATACTTCAAGATTTTATGTTAAGAGATTCATATTGTTATTGTCTCCAGAGGTGGGATTTGTTTTCCAGAAAATTCTCAGCACATACCATCACAACAACTTTATGGTTTGGAGCAAGGACCATCACAACTAGATCATGATATGGAGCAAGAAAAACCACGACAAGAGCATGGATTGGAAGGGGAATATGCAAGTACTGGATCCCATAGTACAACAAATGTGAAAAGGAAGGCTAGGGGACCAAAAAATGCCTCTTTAGAAACACTACAAAGGCCTTTGCATTGCCTGAAATTCAATTTAATGAGAAGGGAAAACCTGTTGGTCCACATTCAGAGAAATTCTCCTCCTTTCTAGGTGTCCTTGCAAGAGATATTGTAGACATAAAACACATGGAATGGAAACAAGTGCCTCAAGCACTTAAGAAATACATATGGAGTGCAATCAATGTGAGTATCAACCAAATTATTATTGGATTTTTTTCTAAATTTCATTGGTGCATGTGAATGTGTGTACGATAAGTTTAATTTCAAATAAGACTTTGTATCTAATAATGCATTGTTTATCTATTGTATCGTACCTACCAAATAGATTTGTCAGTGGAGCAATGGTGTTATAAAGCAATATATCAGTGCTTGAGAACTTACAGATATAATTTGTATAATTTTTTTTATTTGAAATACAAAATAGATGAGGAGAGGATGAAAAATGTTCCTATTGGAGTAAATGAAACCGGTTGGATTGAATTTGTTAGAATACAATCTAACGCTAAATTCAAGGTAAAAATGAAAGAAAATCTACTTGTAATCATTAAATGAGATTTGAATTTGAATCCTTTCATATAATCAATTTCAATCTAAGCATCCATTTTTTGTTGAGTTGCAGAAGAAGGAAAAAGTAAATCAGAAAAATAGGGCATTAGAACAAGAGACCCACACTTCTGGCTGTAAAGGTTACTATAGAGTTGAACATGACCTTGTAAGTTGTAACCAAATCTATTTTTTGTTCACAATTACAAATTGAAAATATACTTATCTATATTGTTGTATTTTTTGTGACTAGAATAAAAATTGCAATCAAAATGATGCACCTGTAACTGTGGATGATGTGTGGATGAAATGTGATACAAAGAAGGATGGCACTCCAATGTCATCATTTAGTGCAGAGAGAATAGTAAGTTCCCGGCCTATTCTTGTATCTATTTAATTTTTTTTATTTTTTAAATATTAATGATGTTTCTTACATGTATTTTTTGAAATATTGTCATTTCTAGAAACAAATTGAATCGATACAAAATGATTCAGTGTCTCCTACATATGCAATAAAGGAAGATGTCATTGCAATCTCTTTGGGGTCGGAGTGGAGGGGTCGTGTACATGTGGTTGGCTTTGGGGTTACTCCAACTGATTTTTTTGGGAAAGGGCGTGCTTACAAGAAGTAATTACATAATATAGAAGAAAAATTGAAAGAAAAAGACAATGAACTTGGAATATTGAAGGCAGCTATTGAAGAATTAATGCAATGGAAATCTGCCATGGAGGCGGGAAAATAAAATGGTCGAGTTGATCCCGAACTGGCCAAAAATGTAATAATTACGTGTAGGCTATTTAATTGTTGATGTATGCCATCTTTGAATATTGACATTTTAAAAGCACAATGCCAATATGAACATGATTGTATTGTTGTAGATGTGTAATTAATGAAATATTGTTTTTGTAGCTTAATCATTCATCTTCTAATTTCAGGTATCGCATTCAAACTACTTATTTTTTAGCGGAGTTCCTTAAGTCCTAGTCAGGCTTCACTAGAAAAAACTCCATTGACTTCAGAACAACCTATTCATGACCCAATTGGTGACTAAATAATGCAGGTAAGTTTTATACTTGTTTATTTTCTTGTTTAATATTATCTTTTCATTCTATGGAATCTTACAAGAATTTGTTTATTTGCAGGGTCAACCACAATTACTACCTTCAAATATAGGATTGAAAGGGGAAAATGTTTACTTACATATTTTAATGGTCAAGTGAAGGTTGCAAAGGGTTACATAAAAAACACTGAACCAAATTTTGTCATGTCCAATGGAGAAGAATTAGGAGAAGGATATTATTTTGTGTGCCCACAATCAATCTTGGTTGATCCTGATTATGAAATTAAGCTTGTATAAGTAATCGATGCGAGTATTTAGTAGATTCACCTAACACTTTTATATGTTAGAAGAGAAGTGACATTGAATTGATCAATGATTGAGAGAGAACAATGACTTGGTAAATTACTATCACAAACATTTGAGGATGTTGGATGCAGAATTGATAGATTACTTGTGATTAATATCATGGTTAAGATGTTGGATACATGATTATTATTATACTTCTTTAAGATATATGTTTTTTACATCAAATGTACTGCAATGTTCTTGCTACTATTTGGTTATTGGTTGTAAGCTGGATATATAAACCTTATCACGCTGGATATATATTGTCTTATCATGCTTTGTAAATGTTGTGTAAGGGTTGCAAGATTTGTGTGATTTCTACTGATAGCCAGAAACATTTTCAATTAAGGCTTCAAAAACTATGAAACCATTTAAATTATCCATCCTGCACTTGCTAATGATAGATATTTGAATTTGAGAATAAAGGTAAGTTGCAAATTTCCCTGAAAATGATTTAGTTCAGTGGTTTTCTCATACGCCATAATTTCCTCTTTGTATTTTGTGTAATGTCATACCAGTATTTAACTTCTGAAACCTGTACTAAATGAGGAACATGATTGAGGATCTGGTATATTCCTTGATTTCAGAGCGTCCTTGCAATCCACACACTATGGTGTTTATAAGGCTCCTCTAATTATTGGAATTTTCACACAAACGAAAAAAATTAGAATAGTAAGAAAATTACATATTGTAATAACACATATTTATAGTAAGAAAATTTTAGCAATTGTTATAACACATATTTATCAAGCGTCATTTTGTTTTTATTTCTAAAATTGAAAGTTCTCTGTAAGTTCCATCCACGTTTGTTGTTTGTTTTATCTTGATGAGAAACAATCCTTTTTCTCAAGAATTATGGGCATGTAATATTTAATTGTAAGCCAAAAATGGACAAGGAAGTTGCAATGATGTGATCAGTGTTTTATAAAAACATATTGCCTTGTTATATCCTATAAAGTTTCTTGAATGGAAAAATAGATACAAGTAATAGCTTTGTAAAATTGAATGAACAAATAAAAATGGAAGATGAATATATGTATAGATGAAGTTTGTGTGGAGAATAGTGAAGCAACGAAAAAAATAGATAATGAAAATATAAATTTGACTTTAGGGACAACAATTCAATCAATTGATTTTCATTAACTCCAATTTATGGAATCTGGATATAATTTTTTTTCACAAAATCCAATTTATGGAATCTAAATATAGTTGTAGCAGTAAGCTTTGCAATTAACTGTAGTAGTAATAAAATTATAGAATAGTTTTGTTAACACTAGAGATTGAAACGAATGAAGATCAACAACCCTCTAAAGTAGTCTGAAACAAAAATATTTTCAACTAAAATAAAATAGAGAATGGTGTTTTAGATAAGAATATTAGTTGCTACACCTGATTCAACCCAAGTGATAAGCTTTTGTTGAGTTGATCAAAACTGTGTCAATTCCATCTTCATATTCATCTACTTCCACTGTCCTACTTCACTGATTCAATGCTTCTTGTTGTAGAGTTGAACTTGTGATCTTCTTCCATGGACACCCACAAAGAGACCCAAGTGGCCTTGAATTGCTACAATTTTGATATATATTTTGGGACTTGAAGTGGGCATTATATTTTAACAAAAATGGTGACGAAGGAATCATTCTCATCACCTCAATTGCAATGGGGAAAGGTGGAGAGGGAGCCATCACACATCTCCATTAGAGGGGTATATTTTCCTACTTTATCACTGGTTTTTGGAGACTCAAGGCATATTATTGATGGGGAATGTGATGGAGAGGGACGAAAATGGGTCCAAGGAGGGGCTTCCAATGGAATATAGAAATGAGGTGAAGATGAAGGGGTGAGAAATGGAGGAGTTTCAGCTGAATTATCCACCATTCACATCTAAGAAAATGGGTTGCAGTTGTTCGGGCTGTAACTAGGGGTTGATCGGCACCACACGTTATGGTAGCCATGCTTTACCTTAGTTCATTGCAACAAATGGAAATGTTACAAGGACCTAATCTTGGAATCAACTCCTAGGCACACAACAACCAACTACCATGCAAACAATTAGTACTCGGTATACGTAAATAAGTATATCACCAAACCAACAAATACGGCTCGAACTTTATTCTTGGCTTCAAGGCTTGTTCTCTTTTGGTCCATCCTGATTAAGGCCATATTTTCTTGTCCCATGCCAAGAGCCATCATACATATGAATTGTGAAATTATGATACATAGGAGTTAGGTTAGTGAATCAAATCAATGTTTCCCTAACCTTGTGCTTTACAATGCATATTTCACATCTCTACCATGTGAAATTCCCCCCATGTATATTTCCTACCGTGGATATAAAATTATTCATGTTCTGGTGCAAAAATGGCATTCCTCTTGTTCTCATGAAACCATTTGATGCAATCCAGATTGATTTATTGGTCATTGACAAAAGTACCTTCAAGCCTTACATCTTACCTTACTATAACATGCATCATCTGGATTTAGTGTGTGAATATGCAGATCATCATGGTATGTTTCAAAAATTTTCATGGTAATGTAACAATCATTCTGCATGCCATTTTTTTCAGAGACATGTTCATAATCAATGGAACCTCTTCTTTCCTGAAATGAGCATGTCTTTCACACAAGTTCAGTGAAAATATCACAAAAGCATCAACTTCACATTTCCTATAAAAACCATGCTCATTACCACACAGATGTTCATCACACCCTCCATAATGCATTTTTTTAGGACAATATCTCCCAATATAAGTATTTTTTTCATGATACTCAATCTCAATTTTATCACACAAGGAATTTTGCAGCTTAGGAGAGAACACTTCATCCAAAAGATGTTGAGGTGGCTTACACATTTGAAGACCTTCATGTCCAACCTTCAAGCAAAATATTTTCTGCATCTGGATGATTTTCCAAAAGAATAAAAAATCTCCATATATGTATGATTTTTCTTTTTACAATCATGACCTGCCAAATTTCAAGAATCCTCCACTTGGTTTATTTGGTGTAATTCGAGAGAGTAACATGTCCACTTTTCATCACAAACATAGTTACCCATACAAGAGTGATAATAGGAATGGCCTTTCACTAGAACACATTGCCAAAAACATATAGAACATTTACAACCACATACAAAGTCTCCCTGTTTTAGTTCTGTGAGGGCCAGAACTCCCTCCAGTTGCAATTTTTGCACACAAATTTTCCTAGAAAATTCTACAGTGTTACAACAAATCCACATTTCAACGTTCATCACAAATGTCCACTTACCTCACAGATGTTAATCACACCCTCCATGGTGCATTTTTTTAGGAAAATATCTCCCAAGATAAGTTTGTTTTTCACGATACTCAATCTCAATTTTATCACACAAGGAATTTTGTAGCTTGGGAGAGAACACTTCATCCTACAGATGTTGAGGTGACTTACACTTATGAAGACCTTCATATCCAACCTTCAAGCAACAAGATTTGTTGCATCTATATGATTTGTCAAAAGAAGAACAGATCTCCATATATGTATGATTTTTCTTTTTGCAATCATGACCTACCGAATTTCAAGAATCCTCCACTTGGTTTCTTTGGTGTAATTCGAGAGAGTAATATGTCCACTTTTCATCACAAACATAGTTACCCATACAAGAGTGATAAGAGGAATTTCCTTTCTCTAGAACACATCACCAAAAACATATAGAACATTTACAACCACATACAAATTCTCCCTATTTCAATTCTGTGAGGGTTAGAACTACCTCCAGTTGCAATTTTTGTACACAAATTTTCCTAGATAATTCTGCAGTGTTGCAGCAAAGCCCCATTTGAACATTCATCACATATGTCCACTTACCTCACAGATTTTCATCACAGCCTCCATGATGCATTTTTTTAGGACAATATCTCCCACGATAAGTTTATTTTTCATGATACTCAATCCCAATTTTATCACATAAGGAATTTTGCAGCTTAGGAGAGAACACTTCATCTTACAGATGTTGAGATGACTTACACTTATGAATACTTCTTGTCCAAACTTCAAGCAAAAGGATTTGTTGCATCTAGATTATTTGTCAAAAGAAGAACATATATCCATATATGTATGATTTTTCTTTTTGCAATCATGACCTGCCAAATTTCAAGAATCTTCCACTTGGTTTCTTTGGTGTAATTCGAGAGAGTAATATATCCAATTTTCATCACAAACATAGTTACCCATACAAGAGTGATAAGAGGAATGGCCTTTCTCTAGAACACATTGCCAAAAACATATAGAACATTTACAACCACATACAGAGTCTCCCTATTTCATTTTATGAGGGCCAAAACTGCCTCGAGTTGCAATTTTTGTACACAAATTTTCCTAGATAATTCTGCAATGTTGCAACAAAGCCACATTTCAACATTCATCAAAAATGTCCACTTACCTCATAGATGTTCATCACACCCTCCATGATGCATTTGTTTAAGAAAATATCTCCCAAGATAAGTGTGTTTTTCACGGTACTCAATCTCAATTTTATCACACAAGGAATTTTGCAGCTTGGGAGAGAACACTTCATCCTATAGATGTTGAGGTGACTTACACTTATGAAGACCTTCATGTACAAACTTCAAGTAACAAGATTTTCTGGATTTCGATGATCTTTCAAAAGAAGAAAAAAATCTCCATACATGTATAATTTTTCTTTTTGCAATCATGACCTGCCAAATTTCAAGAATCCTCCACTTGGTTTCTTTGGTGTAATTTGAGAGAGTAATATGTCCACTTTTCATCACAAACATAGTTACCCATACAAGAGTGATAAGAGGAATGGCTTTTCTCTAGAACACATCACGAAAAATATATAGAAAATTTACAACCACAGACAAAGTCTCCCTGTTTCAGTTCTGTGAGGGCTAGAACTGCCTCCAGTTGCAATTTTTGTACACAAATTTTCCTAGATAATTTTGCAGTGTTGCAGCAAAGCCACATTTCAACATAATCTCCCTGTCTACCAGCCAATGCCACACTAAAATGTCCTCAATTTAAAAGTGCCAAAAATTACCCTTTTTACCTCCTCTTTCCAAATCACTTGTAGAATATCTAAGATGAGGAAAATTTAGCATAGGCTAGTGTCCTGCCAACCAATGGGGAGATGGTTTCATGGGAACATGAGGAATGCCATTTCTGCACATCCGATGCTACCCCAATGAAGTAAACTTCTAAATTTAAATTGCTGCAACCAATGATTTAATTTTATAGCATTCATCTCACCTTGATAGGTCTTGGTGTCTAGGCATCCATTTTAAATAGGGATTGCTGATATGTGTTATTAGAACCTGGTATCTCTCTCTCTCTCTCTTCTTTATCCAAAGAGAGCCATCATCCATATTATATCCAATGAGCCCTCAAAGGGTTTTTTTCTCTGGCATTCACATTAATAATGTTATATTCCTAGAGATGTTAAATACTTGTGCCTCCATTGTTGCAATCTCTCTTTTGAGTCATTCCTTTGACTATCATTGTACATGTTCGCCATTTCTAGGATTTGAGGTTGTTTCCTTGTTTAACTTGTGCCCATATTTTGATCTTGAAATATTCGACTGAATCCTTAATAAACATTAGAATATCTAATAGTTTTTGTATACCCATGAAGATTTTAGGGGAGCAGAGGCTCAACAAGAATAACCATTGGATTCATGTGATGATAAATCCTTCGAAGGGTGAATGCATCAAGAGTAGTGGTTGCCAATAAGTATTACATAGAAATTTAGCTTAGCCCTATAAGAATATTGTTGGGGAATTTAGTATTTACTCAAATGATAGGTCAAAAAACGAATTCCATACCTCCTATTACTGTGTCTTTTTCATTCATGAAATTTATAGCACATGAACGATTTACATTTGGGAAAAGGTTATTTTTCCTAGCTTTATCCTAGCAAATTTTAGACTTTAAAATTTCCTAGGCCATGTGTGTTGGCTTCTACATTGTTTTTTCCCTAGAAAATTGTATTGAGTTTATTGGCTTTCCCTGAAAATGATATAATACTTGGCTACAAGTATTTTTTTGGAGAATTTCAGTCACATTCTCTGTATTGAACTATCTTCATCGTTGAGATCTATTTTGTCATGCTTTTCAGCCATTGGACATAGCAAGTTTATTTTCCTTAGCCAGAATTATGGTTGCAACTTTGTCTATGAAGACTTTTTATACAAGACTAACTAGAAGCAACAACTTAAGAAATTTGAAATGAATCATTTCATAGTCATACAACACAAACATGCAAACTTGTAAGGTATTATAATACTCTTGTAACGACCTAATTAAGTTGTGTTACCTATAAGTGGAGAAAATGCAACATTATAATCATCGTACTTATCAATTACATGTACCACTTGCACCATGTCTTTGATTGAAAAATGTATATCTATACTTAGAATCATGCAATGTCTTAAGAATTGGAAAAACATTTCTCATAACATGTAAACCTAGATTTTTTTCTTTGGTAGATTCACCTGCTGATTCATGATTATCAATTCTAACATGTGAATTGTGATACACAAGTCTACACTCAAAGATAATATAAATATGAGATAATTTCCAACAAGACGACCACACCTATACAACAGTGTGAATACAAAGGGAGTGTGAATTGAGATTGCTAAGTACTGCTCCTATAAAATAAAATAAAAGAATTAAGTAAAAAACAGGTACAAACTAAACTATACTAGAAAATATTTTTGTATTATAGTATAATGAAATGGAAGAGATGAGTTGTGATGTAGAAATATGAAAATACTATTGAAAACAAGAGAATACCCTCAGAGAATTAAAAAATCCAAACAATAGGACTGAACTTTAGTATCTGCCTATCAAAATTTCATATTTGTACGAACATAAATTGAAGGATGTAAATTCAAGAGTGCAAACATAGCATGTACAGTGGATTATATATATATATATATATATATATATAAGGCCCACTCTACACAAATCTACAATTTGAGAATTCAGGATAAGAAGAGAAGGATTCAAAAACATTTGCATAGAAGTCTTTATTACTAAAATAGAAGAATGTCACAACAAGTTGTCATATCACAAAAGTTCCTACTACAACCTACAAGCTAACACTCACTCTTATTATCTATTTCTACAAATGTCTAACTAGTGTGCCCATCCTTTTCATTTATAAGTTAAGATAAGGTGTTGTTAGAAAATAGGATAATGATAGCCTTAGTTGTGCATCTCCCTTGAGCATGATTAACTCCCTCATAATTTTCCTTGTATGCAAGGCTTTTCTCTTAGAGTAGTGCATTATCATAGTAGATATAACTCCTCTCCTGAAGGTGCCTCATTCCATAAGTATGCACTCATGAATGCACCTAAGATGATGGTGTTAATCTCCTCAACTAGTGTGCCATACTTGGTGGGTGTGACCCATCAACTAATTCATCTATCCTCAAAGGTGTCTTTATAATATTCTAGGTGTATTTAAGAATCTTTCTGATTGGTGTACCACAATCTAGCTCTCCAATCCTGGTGCTGCTCAACTTCCTAAGGCTAAGGATAGACCAACTTGGACCAACTAGGTAACTCTTGAGAATTTTTTTTTCCAATAACCCAAGATTCTCCTCCAACTTGTCAAACTTCCCCTTTGTTAGGAGATTTGTCAAACTATTAACCATATGCAACTTTGTTAGAATGTGGTCCAACACTACCAAATCCATAATGAACTTGGAATCTTAGGAAATTGTATTAAATATCAATGTGTTTGAAATGGTCATGACACATTGGATTTTCTTAGAGCTTGATGTAACTTTGATTCTCACAAGAGACAATATTGGGCTTCAGCAACTGATTGGTTGACTCTACAATCAAGTTTCAAATCTAGATAACTTCATAATAATTATATGAAACTGCCATATAATTTTCTTCAATGGAACTGAATGCAATTATTTCTTGCTTCTTGTTGATTTAATAAAAATGATTTATAAAACGATAATAATGATGTTTAAAATGAGCCTTATGAGGGTCTAATTATACACATTGATTGTTCAAGAGGTGTAGGGGTATGTTTATAACATCACTTCCCTTGAAAGCTTTGTCTTGAAAGCACAGTAATTAGTATTATCTTTAGTTAAGCATGTTTTTATGGTGGAATGAGGTTTATTAGATATCTATTTATACTTCGTAGAGGTTTGACTTTGTTTGTGCTTTGAGTGTTGGTGAGGTTTGTTTGTAATTTTTGCATCATAGTCTAAATTATTTTGACCTGATTGTATAACATGAAAGCTTTATTCTTATTGGAAATATATTTGAAATACCTGCATGATCAAAAAACTGTTATGGTTAAATTAATAATTAGGTACTACAGAAAGAGGGTGATGCTGAGAGGGCTTGCCTGGGTGAATCTGGGAGCAACCCGGAGGTGGCCAAACAAAGATATTATAAATTACAAATCTGAAGAGAAAAAAATGGTGATGTATATGTGGTTGCTCAACCTGGGCTGTATGGAAAATCTTGGTATAGAGTGTTTACCTTTCCATTTCTTCAGGAAAGTAGGTTGTCTGGTCACATAGTAAGATCACTACATGTAGGTGATGGTTCTGTAGTAAGTTCTCAGCCGTATCTTCAGAATGGCTATTAGAGAGGATCATGTTTGAATACAGGATATTAATTGATGAATTTGGAGATTTAGAGTTAAAGAAAAAATTGTGGTGATGTTTGGATGCGTGCTAATTTGTAGGGTTTTCCATTTTTATAATTTTCTTTGTTGTGCTTTCTACAATGCTGCCTAGTTGCTTTCTTGTTGCCCTAGAATTTTAACTTATTCGATGTCTATCTCTCTATTGTTTCTTGCCCCATTTGAAATGTCATCCTTATTTGGTAGGTGTTTTCTTCAGTATAGTGTGAATATTTTTCCATTACATATCTTCTGTGAGGTTTGTCTACGCAAATAGCTTGTAAGACCCATTCATTAGGGTGTTTGATGAAATGAAATGATTATCGATGATCACCAACTAATGGTACCTGCAAATATTTACTTTAATAATTCTATAGTTTTCCTGTGCCAACAATTATACAATATTTTAACCTCATGAACTAGTCTCCTCTGTTCTCTTAGCTGATGTTAGAAGCACTTATTGTTGTTGTCAAAGCTTTTACTCTCTAGTCCCATTGAGCTATTTCAATTATTTGTGGACATTGATCTATTTTCATTTCATTTCTTCAATTTTTCTTATTGCTATGTGTTCCCTTTGGCCAATGCCTTCTTTCTTACCTATGCTTTTTCTACTTAAGCATTCTAGCCAGCCAAAGTAGCAGGGGCATTAAGAGCCACGTAGTCCAGCTAGAGCCCAGCAGGGGCAATGCAGAGGCAGTAGGAGCCACACAGGTTTTATGCAGGCCTAGTCACGATAGTGCAGGGGCAGTGTAAGCCCTTCAGGGGCGATGCATGCCCTTACTAAGCAGCACAGAGGCCAACATAGGCCAATCAGGTTGATGCAAAGAGCTTCAAAGCAACATTGGGGTTTCCAGTGGGCCAGAAAGGGCTCGAGTTCTATAAATCCCATTTGAGGGTGTGAATCAACCATATTTTCTGTCTCCAAGGATAGAGGTATTACTTCCGTTTTTATTTCTCTGTTGGGTGAACCAGTTTTGGTGCCTAGGATTGTTGTACTTAGATTCTGCATAATAATGAAAACCCTCCAAATATAGTTGCACCAGTTTTCCCACATTGGGTTTTTTTGGGGGACAATTTTCCAGAAAATTTGTGTCACTTTTTCTATGAGCATGTTATTCAGTATTTGATTTGTATGTGTAGCTTGCTAGTTGTATTTACTATTTACTTCACTAATTTATTGAATATTTCATAAACTAAATTGTAACTTAATTCAAGTAGGATAATTAAATCAAGATACTGCAGTAGGGTTTCTTAGATTAAGAAATTTTCACATTCCCTAGGTCTAGCCCCATTAGGTCACCTAGGGAAACAATTTCTGAGGATTCTAGCCAGAGGAAAATTTCTATCTCCTAGAGGCAACTGCATTGTTGGGTGCCCTCTCTCTCCTTAGAACATGGGTCAATTCCGACGGTGGAATCTCCATATACCTCAAGCCCTAGCTCTAGGATCAAATTTTGTCTAGGTGTTCCCAAGGATAGAACCTAGTAGGATCAATTTAACCTATCTAAGTAAAAAATGTTACCTAATTTTTTCCCCTCACCTTGTCTAGGATAGGAACATCATTGGTTGCTAAATTCCATCCCCAAACCTGGGCTGGGTCCACTTGGCCCCGTGTGGTCCCATTTGGTGTCAAAGGCATTTCATCAAGGACCATTTGGGAATCCAAGTTCCCAAAGGATTTTAGGGATTGAGAACTTCCTTCATAAGTCTTATTCTTCTCCCTCAACCCTTCAATCCCCCTCCTCTCTCCCTAGAAGATCAATTCCCTTTCTTAAAAGGAAAGCAAGTCCCACTCTTTATTTTATCTTTGGGAAAGGGTTTCTAGGGTCACTTCCCACCTAATCATTGACCTATACTCTACAAGTGACTTCTTAAGCTATCGAGATGACTCCCATTGGTGAAAGTACGTGAAGAGAAATCAGCCTTAGCTATGGTGACAATGGGCTAAGCCTCCATCATTTCCCTTGTCCTAGCAGTTACCCTCTTAGGAACCCATTTTAGGTCCACTACTAGTTTGAGTGGTAATAAGTTGTTCACAATTCCATTTGTGAACAACTCTTTTGTATGCCCACTTTTTCCATACTATGGCTCCAATATGAGAAGTCTAGGGCTATGGAGGCTGCCCTTCTTCTCACTAAATCAATCCTCTACAATATAGTTTACTAGGGATAGTTGGCTAGCCCACTTGAATGTTACTTTAGTCCTTCAAAGTCTGCACATCCTTAGGCCCTATACACCTTCCCTTCTACAAATTTTGTTGTCCTTCACAAGAACAAGAGTCAGGACTCTTCTTTGATAGTAACCTAACAAACCTCCAACTGTACTTGGACTACCATCAATCTGCCCAACCACAGTCAATTATTTTTGCTGATCTAGGGCCCACAATATTGTCTTCATCTAGGACTCTTCAAATCTACCACCTAAAAATGGTTTGAGTCCTCTCAAGATCATTTTTATTGTGTATCGAAAATTTGAAGTTTGTTTTCCAATCTATGAAGAAATATAAACTACTCCTCTTATCATCCTTCTAAAAATTTGTAGATGACTAAACTAGGGTAAAAAATCAACCACTAATAGTCCATTGACTATTTTTTTATAGGTTTCTTTAGATATTTGTCTAAAAATATATGGAAAGTCCACCAAAATCAACTCCTCTGCATGTCAATCCATTCTTCATATGGCACATTTCTTCTGCATGCTCAATCTTCTGCTCAGGTTCCACCCTCCTTTGGATCTGTTGTCTCCACACATACTAAATCTTCAAACCATCTTCCAGATCTGTGGTCTATATTGCAGAAATAAACCTTGCTCTAAGTGTCACAACCTGTCTTCTTCTACACAAATTTGTCACATTCTTAAGGGCATACCTTATGAACTAAACATGCTAGGAAACTACCCTAACTAGGGCATTATACTTATGTACTTCTAATTGTTGTAGAACAAACCCTATGCACACATAGAAAGAACATGAATCTTTCCTCCATAAGAGACTCGACCTAGCTCATATGGATCCATAGATTCTAGGAATTTCTTTGATTGAATCTTGACATGAACTTCAGATCTCAATTTCAACCCTCAAACTAGGGTTAACTCAGTCAATATTATGCCTGCATCTACTTCTGTTTTGGCTCTAAATTACAGTGTAAGCCCTCGTCCATTTATGTTGGTATTTATCACAGACCTTGCAGCCTACTAACCATCACAAGGAAATATGGTATCAACCCACTCTTCTATTTCATGTAGAAAACCTAACCAATGGGATTCAATTTGATCTTGTAATATACTAAAACAAGATATTGAATCCTTCCTACAATTTGTGGAAACAAAACACGATAACACAATCACATATAAGTAAGAGAAATAAATTATCAATCGCACAACACAAGATGTATTTAGGGAAAGCAACTTCTCAAAACCCTATATCTCTATTTTGTATTAATTCAAGGAATCATGAAACAATACAATGCTTAATCTCTCTTGAGATTCTCTAGCACTCTACCAATTGATCTAGGAAAAATTGGTCTAGTACTTAGCCAATTCTCAGCCTTCCTTTAGCATGCCTTGCTCACACAATTCTTATGGTATTATCCCCTATTAATTAGGAAAATCATCCTTCCTTGATTGTGCAATCCATCATGGCATCCCATTGAATTTATAATTGCACATGGGAAATTTTCTATAAATACAGCTAATAGGTATGTTCCTCTAAATTGTGTTACAATAAGGATCAAGGGCATTTTTATTATTTAAAATAAGAGAAAACCCTAAAAAACCAAAACCCTACCCCGAGGAGATGTAACACCAAGAGTTTATGGGCCCCGTTGGGGTTAGTTGGGCAGCCAACTTCTTGGGGTCGTAACTTGGTCATATGATCTCTGTTTGACGCACATGATACCTCGTTAGAAAGATCTCTCTGAGGACTACAACCAATGATGTTATAAATATAAAATTTCCAAATATTTCATGCCCAAAAAATGTCGTTTGGGGACTCAAAACGGCTCCGGAAGTTCAGGACCCAAAAAACTGACAAAAATAGTAAATTGTGCTATAATTAAGGAAACTGAAAAATTGAAAGAGACAACGATGAGGGCCCAAGTGGAATAGGCAGCTAGCCACCAATATCCACCTCGATCACCTTAACTCGAATTTCTTGAGCTAACTCAGTCATCATGACTTAGTTACTTGAAACAAGTTGTTATGAGATGAAATTAAAATTTATTGTCTAATTTATTTAATGGAAAAATAAATTAGATGCCTCACATTCCTCACTCCTGGTACATCAAAATTCCTCACAAGTGTGGGTGCAATTTTTTTTCCTTTCTAGTTGTCAATTTCACTGTTTCTTGTTGAAAATTTCAACACTCCCTCTCAACAAGAAAGGAATTCAATCTATCCCCATATGGTACCTTTGGAATGTTCTATATGCAACACTTTTCTAGTGTTGTTTGCACCTGCAAATCCTGAAACTGAATAGCCTTCGAAAAAATGAATTATTATAATGCATCCGTCATCAGGGTCTTCTAACTACTACTAGCTACTGCACATATTTAGTATTGGATTCTCTACACTGCTGCTGACATCTGCATTCATGCCCTTTGAACTATTGCCAACTCTAATTTGCGCTCCAGTATCTGACATCTGTCACTCTAATATCTGTCTTACTGAAATCTGACTGCATCAATCTAACTAATCCTTCCTACTGTTGTTGTACTGTGGGATCCTCATAGGTAAGTTCGATCCATGAGACATGCCATCTCAATGGACCTTGCCCAAATTTCTTATCTTGGGATTATGTCCACACATCACCCCACCTTACACCTCAAGGTATGGTTGCTCCCTCTTCCCATCTGGATCAAAATTTCCCCCTCATGGAGGTCTCTTCTTTATTGGATGCTTCCACTCGGTTTGATCCTCTCTGCTTCTCTAATTGTGGAAACTACTCCAAAACCTTCTCAGACTGCTCTTGAGGTTGCATGTTGAGAGGTAATTTTTTATCCCTCTAAAACCACCAAGTCTCTAACTTCTAATTTTCTCCTCAAAGCTTTGCATGTGTCTTGTACCTCAAGTGCATATAGGTTATTGACTCACACACATTGTAATTGTCCCGACGTTACAAAATTTTCTAAAAAAAAGTTGATTTTAAATCGACGATATCTCCCTCATCTGAGCTCTGATTCGATTGATCTTTTTTTCCATTTGGATAGTGTTTTGCAAGGAATCCCAATATTCTATTTGTTTTTTAAAAATTTACACAAAAATTTTGAGATATTCTCTACAAACTCACCACCCAAAAAAATCCTTCTCTGATACCATGTTGAAAATCTAACCAATGAGATTCAATCTGATCTTATAATCTACTAAAACAAGATACTGAATCATTCCTACAATTTGTGGAAACAAAACATGATCGCACAATCACATATAAGTAAGAGAAAGAAATTATCAATCGCACAACACATGATGTATTTGGGGAAAACAACTGATCAAAACCCCTCTATCTCTATGGTGTATTAAGTCAAGGAATCATGAAACAATACAATGCTTAATCTCTCATGAGATTCTCCAACACTCTATCAATTGTCTCCTGCTGATCTAGGCAAACTCAATCTAGTACTTACCCAATTCTCATCCCTACTTCAACCTTCCTTGCTCATGCAATTCCTAGGGAATGAACTCCCTATTAATTAGGAAAATCAGTGTTCCTTGATTGTGAAATCCATAGTGGCATCCCAATGAATTTATAATTACACATGGGAAATTTTCTCTAAATACAATTGATAGTTATGTTCCCTTTAACCTCTATCTCAACTGGGTATTCCTTGAAACTAACATGCATGCAACTATTAATAGAGAATTATCAGTTATCTAATTGATCACTCATTTTGAATTAAATCTAATTTAATTCACTGGACCTCTCACTAGCTCATCACTTAGTTAGAACTAGTTAAACTATTTTAACTCCTTTAATTGAGTTAATTACACTTGCACCCCACTAATGCATCAACTGCAACTGGACCCCAAAAGTATTAGAATTCCTTTAGATGCCTCATCTTAGACCCTCAACTCAAATTTCTTGAGCTAACTCAGTCATCATGACTTAATTAACTGACACAAGTTGTTATGAGATGAAATTACAATTTATTGTCCAATTTATTTAAGGGAAAAATAAATTAGACGCCCCACATTAGACGCCCCACATTCCTCACTCATGGTGCATGAAAATTCCTCACCAGTGTGGGTGCATTTTTTTTTGTCCTTTCTGGTTTCCAATCTCACTATTTCTTGTTGCACATTTCAACATTTTATAATTTGATGTGGCCTTCACACAAAGACACCATTGAAATCATATGCCCAGATTCTCATGAGCAACCTCTCTTAAGCTCGATCTGCCAGAAGAGAACCAACAATATGCCATCCTAATTCCTAGCTCAAACCAACCATTAAGGTATGCAACCTTCTTTTTAACCCTCACATGATGATCTTGCTCTTGGAGGATGATCGTGACCTCCCCTTAGCAACCCTTACTCGGCCCTCGTACTCGACCTACTTTAGGACTACATCTCTCTTCGCCCCCTTGATAAAATGAGCTCCTTCTCACTTGATGTTCTTTCCTTCATCCTACGGCCTCCATAAATAGTTTCTCCTAGAACTATTAGAAACCCTCTAGAACTTATGGGTTGTATCCACTTATACCTTAGGAAATATTAATTTTCCTTTTAAAGTTTCTTTTAGATTTTAAACCCGATATTTGGTCGAAAATCCGTTTTCATGGCTTCTTTGCCCACAAAGCCTTTTGTGACCAAACTCACACAAACCCATCTCAATAGGCTTGTGGAGTACCTCCCAAGATACATAATTCAACAACATAGTCTATTTTTAGTAACCATAACTTGGTCAAGCTCTTGTATTCAATCAATGGCTTGCTTGGGTTCCCAAGTTGCAAATTAAGTAAGGGTAGTTGTGAGGGCATGATAGCTAGGGAGGTTCAGGGCATGAAAAATAATGAAAATGCATACTAACACACGTCGGACAATGTCAATGGATGTTGAAGAGTTTTAGGGAGTGTTGGGGCATATCAAGGGATAACTAGGTCAAAATGCATGGAAAGGAACAAATAAAAGTGTGTGACAGTGAGTGTCATCGAATTCAAGTGTGCTAAGGACGATGTGTGTCACCTGGGGAAGTTCAGAATAGGATTTACAGGAGGCAAGCCTACGTCTATTATACGAGGCTTGAGATAGCACTAGTTTTAGAAAAAGGGAGACCACTTTGTGCTAGACACAACATTGTTTTTCCTTTAGCTATTTTTTATATGAGATGTGGCACACTTCGGCTACATTCTCATGTTTTAAACTATTCTAGATAATTTCATATTGTGCATTGTTGTGTATAAGTTTTGGGGCACTTATCTTGTGTCGGCTCATATCTTGTGTGCCCTTTTCATCTTTAGGTTCTTGCAAACTCTCAGTTAATGTTCTACTATTTATATGAACTAAACATAAATGTGAAATATTTCTGGTGTAAGCTATGTTGCTTAGTTTTTTTATGGCCTTGGGTTGGGTAGATCATGTGATCCTTGTCTTGGTAAGTAGTTAACTGGGACAAGTTGAGCTTGGACATGAGTAGCATAAGATTAGTTATAGGTAGTTCTTAGGTGAACAAGGCACAATCTATTTGTAGTAGGTGCAATTGGTCAAGTTGTTGCGGTTGAAGCAGGCCAATATTGTCACATGAACTGCAGTAGCTAAGGACTTGATTGGGCTCCCAAGTCATGAAAATTTGTAAAGGCTAGCTGTGAGGACATGAGTGCAAAGGCGTGCTAGGGAATGCTAAGATGTTTTAGATAGTGCGAATACATGTTAACCATGCTAAGATGTGCGAGGGTGTGTCAATGCGTGCTAGGGACTGTCAAGGCAACATGAGGGAGAAAAAAGTTAAACTAAAATGAAATGAACACATAAGAGGGTTAATAAGTCATCATTTTACCTTTTCCAAGAGGGTCATACTAGGCACACCAACACTAGGCAACAATAGGTGCCAAGTGAAAAGTCTTAGTGCATTCTAAGTGACAAGTATTCCTTTGTTTATTATCATCTACTTTTCGACAATTGATAATCTAAAATAAATCTAATATTAAACCATGCCAAATCATGCCAAGTCATATCAACATATTCCATACATGCTAAGACTTTCCAAGTGCCAACACATGACAAGCGCCAATATGTGTCAGGGAGTGTTATGCATGTTATGAAGTGGAAGGAAATGTTGAAGAGTGCTAAGGTGTGCTAGAGAGTGATAATGCATTTTGATGAGTGTTAAGGAGTACTAGCAAAAAAAATTAAGGGGGAACTAGGTAAAATTTCATGGAAGTTAATGAATATGAGGAATGTGTGCCAAAGACTAGTGTTAATGAGTGTTAGTTTTCATGCCAAGGAGGGAGTGACAAGGTATGCCAAGCATTGGTAAGGCATGATATGCTATATCAAGGCATGTCAATAATTCCAAAAGTGTGCTTAGGAGTTCCAAGGTGTGCTAATTATATCATGTGCCAATTAGTAGTGCCAAGATATGCCAATACATGCCGGGTGCTAAGGATGTGTAGGGTCCGAAGGTATGTCAATATGTGTCAAGGCAACAAAAGGAAGAACCAATAAGAGGGTTAATAAGTCAGTACTTTATATTTTCAAAAGGGGCATGCTAGGAAGACTAATAATAGGTCCCAATACATGCCACGTGGAATTGTGTGCCAAGTGCTAATGTATGTCAATGCATTCAACCAAGGTGTTTTAGGGCATGCTAAGGACTACATGCAACATGTCAACACATGCTAGGAGAGTTCCATGTTATGATAGCACATGAAACCATGTGCTTTGGCGTCAGTGTCATCACAAGATGTTCTAGGTACAAAGATGTTCCAAGACATGTGAGGTGCTAAGAAATGTTAGTGTGTGCCAAAGCATTAATTTAAGGTGTGCCTATATTGTTGAGGATTGTTAGGTCTTTCTCATTAATATAATTTTCAGAGCTTGATTATGTATTAAATAATATATTTCCTACACACAATAGTGGAAATTTATCTAAAGGGAATTTTCTAGATAATAAACTTAATAGATATGAATGATGTGTTGACTCATAGGAAATCTCTATTCGACTAGTCATTACTTGAGGGAAATGATACACACTAATTACTTCTTAAAAAATTGACTGACTCTAACCACTATGGCCTTGGACATATTATAAAAAATACTCCATAATAATGGTCTTAAATCATTATATTTTTACAAAAAATATATTAACAGGCACATAGCATCATCAAAATCTCATTGGAATGATCAATAATGATGAAAATTTTTTGACTGTCACCAAAAGTAACAAAAAGAGCATTGGTGAGGGTCATTAAAAGTTCGTCACTAGAAGTATCACCAAAGAGAGAATTAGTGATGGCCCTTTTATGACCCTCACCAAAATTTTCATTAAAAATGGCTTTGGTGACGGACCTTAAAGGACCATCACTATATACACTTACAGTGACATTTTTTAAAGGATCGTCACCATATGTGACATTGGTGACGGACCTTAAAGGTCCGTCACAAGCATGACCCACACCAATGTTCTTTTTTCTTGTAGTGAACTCATGAATGATGTTTAAGCTACCTTCCTGTGACTCTAAAAAACTATTTGATTTTTACAATTCTAAGCATATATCCAGATTCGGTATCTTGAACATGTGCTTGAATTCCTCCATATTCAAAGAAATAGGAGACATTTCGACTGCTAGCATACTTCTTCTCATATTTAAATCAAAATTTTTTGCACACAAATAAATGATTTCTTTGAAATAAAATAGTTTGGGACACATGCAACATTCGTTAATCCACAAGACCAAATATTATTTCTATTCTTCTCTTCCATGGACAAATTCACATATTGGTGGTACACAGCCGACCATTGAAAACTTTGATTGCACTGAGAGGCACATTTTACAGCCCAGTATGACCCCGATGTGTAAGTATATCAGAAACCAAAATAAAAAACTATATATATATATATATATATATAATGTCGTCTGTAAAAATAACTTACATAACAATATAAATAAACAATCAAAAATAAATTTTAACAATATAAATTTAAGATATGAAGAGTTTTATGAACACTTAAAAAAGAGATATGGTAAATAAATAAAAATATCAATAAACCAAACTTAGGGTAAATAAATAAAACCTCTTTTTATACTTACTCAGGAGGTATGGTAAATAAATAAAAATACAAATAAACTAGATGCATGGTAAATAAATAAAACCTCTTTTTATATTTACTCCATAAACCTATTTATATTTACAAAAACTCAAAAATAAGTTTTATTTAGGTGAAACCTATAGGCCAAATACCATGGGACAAATTATTATTAATACCATGGACCAAATACCATGTTTATAAAAGAGGTATAAAAAGGTAAGGTAAATAAATAAAAATATATCAAATAGGAGTAGAAATCAACATCTAATTATATTTGAAGCCTATGGACCAAATACCATGGACCAAATTAATAATAATACCATGAAAAAAAAACATTATTAACCATAACATTAATATTGTTATTATTATTATTATTACTAAATCTAATATTTATATTAATATATTATAATATTAAAATTATTAAATTTAATAACTTTATATTAATACAATATTAAATTATATATATATGAGATGGAAGAAAAAAGACATATGAGACAGGTGGGGAAATAGAGGGAGTGACAAGGGAGAGGAGAAATGAAGAGAGAGAGGAGAGGAGTGAGAGAGGTAGAGGATGGTAAGAGAGGGAGAGGGAGACATACAGATGCAGGTGGGAGAGAGAAAGAAGGAGACATGGAGGGAGAAGGAGAAATGATTGCAGGGTAGAGAGAGAGAGACAGAGGGGGAAAAGAGATGGGGGGAGAGAAAAGGAGAGAGAATAAGGATGAGAGGAGGAGAGAGGGAGAGATAGAGAGAAGAAGTTGAAGGAAGAGAGAAGAATAAAGACATAGAGAGTGAGAAGTGGAGAGAGAGGGAGTAACATTAATATTAATATTATTATTATTACTAAATCTAATATTGATATTAATATATTATAATATTAAAATTATTAAATTTAATAACTTTATATTAATACAATATTAAATTATATATATATAAGAGGGAAGAACAAATACATATGAGACAGGTGGGGAAATAGAGGGAGTGACAAGGGAGAGATGGAGATAAACTAAAGGAGAGGGGAGAGGAGAAATGAAGAGAGAGAGGAGAAGAGTGAGAGAGGTAGATAATGGTAAGAGAGGGAGAGGGAGACATAAAGATGTAGGTGGGAGAGAAAAAGAAGGAGAGAGAGAGGGAGAAGGAGAAATGATTGGAGGGTAGAGAGAGAGAGAGAGGGGAAGAGAGATGGGGGGGGAGAGAAAGGTAGAGAGAGGAAGGATGAGAGGAGGAGAGAGGGAGAGATAGAGAGCTGAAGTTGGAGGGGGAGAGAAGATGAAAGACATAAAGAGTGAGAAGTGGAGAGAGAGGGAGTGACAAGGGAGAGATGGAGAGAGAGTGTGTACATTTAGGGGTGAGATAAATAAACATATAAGGAGTGATGGATACAAGGGGGGAGAGAAGGAGAGAGAATAATAAAGGGAGGGATATAGTAACATAGTTGGAGAGAGAGAGAGAGAGAGAGAGTGATGGGGAAGAGAGAGGATTTGAGGGTAGATAGAGAGGGAAGGGGGGGTGAATATAGAGGAAGGCAGGCGATAAAGGGAGAGAAAGAAAGGATGAGAGAGAGGACTTGAGAGAGACGAAGAGAGTAATGGGGGAATATATAGGATTGCAAGGGAAAGAGAGAGAGAGAGAGTGAGTGATGGGAGAAGAGAGAGGGAGGTAGGAGAGAAAGTGAGAGAGAGGAAGGAAAATGGAGGGGGCTTGAGAGAGAGGAGGAGAGAGGGAGGGATAGAGAGATGGAGTTGGAGGGGGAGAGATGGAGCTCGATGAGGAGAGAGGGACGGATAGAGAGATGGAGTTGGAGGGGGAGAGAGGGATGGATACAGAAATGGAGTTGGATGGAGAGAGAGGGAGGGAAGAAGAAAGACATAGAGAGTGACAAGTGGAGAGAGAGGGGGAGTGAGAAGGGAGAGTTGCAGAGAGAGTGTGTATGTTTGGGGGTGAGATAAAGAGACAAAGAAGAGGAGATTGAGAGAATGGGGGAGGGAAGGAGAGAGAGAGGCATATACTGACAAAGTTAGAAGGTGAAGAGAGAGAGATAGTGAAAGAGATATGGAGATGGAGGGGGTGACAGAGGGTGGTAAGAAGAATTACATAAAGAGTGAAATTTGGAGAGAGAGAGGAGGAGTTATAAGGAATATGGAGGGACAGCGAGAGAAGATAACAGGATGGAAGATAGATAGAAGCAGGGGAGAGGGAGGGAGAGGATGAGGGATTTATAGATAGATATATTGGAGAAATAGAGTGTATGTTTTTGGGTTGATATAGAGAGACAGAGTGATATAGAGATATAGAGGGAAGGTGAAGAGAAAGAAGAGATAGATGGAGACAATGGAGGGACAAAGAGATTGATAAATATGGAGTGAGAGACTATGTGTGTTTGTGGGGGTGACATAAAGAGACAAAGAAGGAGAGATGGTGGAACATATAGATATATATGAAGGGGGGAGAGAGGGAAGAATATTTCTTACAATAGATGCATTGATTTTAGTGTACATGGTGATTTCTAATCCTATTTGATTTCTTGCACTAGATGCATTGATTTAGTGTAGAATTTTATTTCTAATGATATTTTTTTACTTGCACTAGATGCATTGATTTCAATTTAGATGATTTTTAATTCTATTTGATTGCTTGCACTAAATTAAGGGATTTCACTGTAGATGGTGATTTCTATTCCTATTTGATTGCTTGCACTAGATGCATTGATTTCAATGTAGATGTTGATTTATAATTATATTTGATTGCTTACACTATATGCATTGATTTCAATATAAATGGTTTCTAATCCTATTTGATTTCTTGCACTAAATGCATTGATTTCAGTGTGTATGAAGATTTATAATCCTATTTGATTGCTTGCACTAGATGCACTCATTTTAGTGTATATGTTGGTTTCTAATCCTATTTTCTTACTTTAACTAGATGCATTGATTTGTGTGTAGATCTTTATTTCTAATCCTATTTGATTACTTGCAATAGATGCATTGATTTATGTGTAGATGTTGTTTTCTGATTTGATGTAATTGGATGTGTGATGGTACATTAATTTCAAATTCATTGGATTAATACTATGCATTGATTTTAGTATAAGCACAAAACATTATTGACAATGTAGAACGATTTTTGTGTTATAGTAATTAAACCTAATAATATTGGAGAGAAAGAGATACAAGGTATGATGTTTACTACAAAAAATCAAGATAAATATTTAAATGGTTTATGATTTATGATTTCTACTCTATTTTTCATGTAATCGATATGAAAAGATGACAAAACTAACAAGGGTGACAATAATAATAGTAGAAGAAAATAGTTTGAGATTGATCACAATGAAAGTTATTTTAATTGACTACATACTTATTCACATTTTTTATCATTTAATATTATTACATTTTCACTTTTCATTCACAAATTTTATTTCATTAGTTTTCATCATTAAAGTTAATTTACAATATTTATCATCTCAACGAATTGAGGTAGCTAAGAAAATTTAAAATTAAATTACTCTATATATCTCAAACATATTTATCATATTTAAAATGGTTATATTAATATTAGTTGTATTTATATATTAGTGATAAAATTAATCATATGTTCCTCATATTATCGATAGATTTTCCTTGGTCACACACGACTGAAACTAGCGTAGATCCATCTTAACTACGGATCTATGAAGCGCTGAGAGGGATCAAATCTCTCGAGGTGCAAACATTTCCTCAAGTTTTTCACTCCAAAAGGAGGTTTTCACCTCAAGAGATTTGATCCCTCTCGGCGCTTGATAGATCCATAGTTAAGATGGATCTAAGCTGGTTGATAAGCACTAGTGAGTTAATCATATCATTGCAAATAGCTTCTTTCCTTTCCCTAGTAGCGATTTTTGCTTTGTAATATTAAAATATTCTATCAATAAGTAACAATTTCACCATCATTTAATTATGGTTTTATCAATACACTAAACATCAACACCTATTACTATTCTATGTGTGAAATATGTTTTACATGGAACTTTCAATCAATAGAAATTTAAAATAGAAAATCCAACAGTTACCGGAAATAGTGGTGTTGACGCGAAAATATGTCCGGCCAATAGTAAGGGATTTCCCTAGTGTAAAGTCCCAATTAGACTCTAGACCATTTGTGATAGGGATCCCGTTCAGGGTGTCGGTCTGGCTACCGCTGAATACTCCTTTTCTCAGACATGAACGAGCTCTACAGACTTGTGAACGCACGTCTATCCAGATGGTACAATGAAAATGGTTGATGAGTCTCAATGAACATAAAACACTATGAATAGCAAGAAGAGTTTAAAAAAGAATGCAGCCAAGGAAGTACTGTTAGCAGCACATCATCAGGGTCATGCTTGTAAAAATCGGTTCGAACCACAGAAGAAACAGTTCTTTATGGTTAGAGCGCCCTTCACTTCCTTAAGCGGTTTCCAAATCTGAGATAAATGTTAGTAACAGAGTTGCTTAATATTTCCTATATAAACAAATTAACATCATTAATAACATTTAGTGAGCTGAATGTATAAATGATATAAGGGGAAAACATAGATGATTTAATCAGCAAGATATCAGATACATAAGACAAAATATTCAAAATGTTAACACTTTAACTCCCATCAGATCCAAGGATGGAATCAGACAAGTTCTTGTATTCATTCATAAAGAGTGAATTCAATGATATACAATTCTCTGCTACTTTGGAGTCCTCAAAAAAAGATCCTTTTACAATTTCCCGAAGGGGTATTTATAGGACAAAATTGACCCTTGGGTATCCCTGGCTTTTCATCTTCCTGACCGTTGGGATGCTTTGCGATATGATAGAATTTGCGACTTGCGACCTGGGCTCTAGCTACAACCTGCGACCTGGGCTCGAATTGCGACCTGCGACCTGGGCTCCAACTGCTACCTGCGACCCCTTAGTTTTTGCTGCGATATGTAACTCGGTCATGGGAGTAGTTGGGTGATTTCAAGTTCAGGAACATCTATCTTATGCTCTTTGAGATAACTCTTCCAGGCCTGATAATTTGCAGCTACTTGGGAAACTAGAGGTGTATCCTCCCTCAACCTGTGAAGGCACTCGAGAGCATTTGGAATCAGAGTTTCCCTCTTGATTGTGATCTGATTTGACAAGGAGGCCACTTTAGTATAGATTCAGATTGGTGATATGATGAATTGAATCATGTTTTCTCTTGATGCTGGCAGGTCCCGAGAGGCAACCACTTGCCTCATGGGCTGTAGGAATGCCTATATATATTTGGAGACTTGCTCCCATGTTTTCTCTTCCCCCAGTGTACCCAAAGATGGAATGTGGTGTACTCTGGCCATTGAGTCGATGCCACTAATCAAATTTTCATACGTGGACATTACTTTCTCAAGATCCTTGATGAGTTTTTCTTTGTATTGTACTTTCATCTGGATTTGAACCTTGTCATTCTGGGTGGAAATCCAATCCTTTCTAGGCAACATGGTCGGAGCTTACGAATACCTATTAGACCAGTCCAACATCCTGTCTAAGGTAGTAGAAGCTTCCCTTAGCTATGTGTTTCTTCTCTTAGTTTCTACCTGTGCTTTCAGTAGTGGCGCTATAGTTTGCTTGATTGTAAACAATTCTTCATACACCTATTTCATGATGGCCTCCAAAGTGACTAGCTCCCCTTGTACAGTGTGTGATGTTTCATTAGTAGGGGTATCCTTGGCCTAAAGTTGACGGACCTCTTCTTGAAGCGCCCTCTTTTCTTGTTCTGATTTAGCTGTCTTAAGTTCGTAGGCCTATAATTTATTCTGTAGGGATAGAATTTCTCTGCTCATCCTACCCACGTTCTCCTTGGTGGCTTCCGCAAAAGTGGTGCCGGCTTATGCAATCATGACTGGATTGGTCCTGGTGTCCAAGACTATATCCTTATCCGAAGTGACTATGAGGGGTGTTGCAGGGTCTCGTGCTAAACATCTTCTCTTTTCCTGCCTGATCTTGTGTACGAATTGATCATAGGTGAGTCTAGTAAGATCAAGCACTCCTTCATCTAAATCCTCAGGGGTAACCAATTCCGAGAGTGTAAAGCGCACATTGTGAGCAAGAGTTGTTTGAGGTACCTCAATGTGTGGCAATCCAGTTCGTTTCTCTCTCTCGGGAGGCAGCGTTTCCTTGGAGGAATCTTCTTGTGACTTCCTAATTTCTTCCTCCTTCCTCTTCTGTTCTATTTCAGCCCTATGTTGCTCTTCTTGCAATTCGCACTCTTCTTCCACCTTGTCCTACTCTTCTTTTAGTCGGTGCTCTGATTCTACTCTGTCCTGCTCTACCTTCAGCTGGCACTCAGCTTATCCTTTTTCTTGCTTTATTCTTAGCTGGCGGTCAGCTTCTGCCCTATCTTTCTCTTCCTTGTTCCTGCGGTTTTCTTCTGCCCGCTTCTTCCTTTGCTCTTCTTTCAATTTCTTCTTGTGTTTGTCCTCTTCTTCCTTTGCCCTTTTCTCAGCCTCTTGTTTAGCTTTGGCCTCCTCTTAGCTTTCCCTCTCTTCGGCCTCTTATTTATCTTTGGCCTCCTTTTCTCTTTGTTGGGCGGAAGGGTTAAGGCCTATACCAGTCCTCGACTTCTTCGCTTTGGAGGAAAAGGCTCCTTCCAGTGTATGAACCCTTTCTTCCAAACTCTGGTTGTCCCGCTCATCCTGATCACTTGATTCTACTAGGGCAGCCTCCCTATCCTTGTTGTACCAATTATTTATTCTATCTTCGACTGGGCAGTCAGTATGTTGATAACTCCATTTGAATTTGGCCCGCTTGCAGTGTGTGGGGATAATTCTCTCGGGATCATATGTACGGTGTACCAAAGGAGGTAGACATAATCCCTTTATCTGTTCAGCATCTGCTTCTACTTCCCTAAAATCATTTACCGTGTAGGCGTCGATGGTGAGTGGCAGGGTGGGCCATGGCTTCTTTTTAACCTTACTGAGGACTTTGTATAAACCGCCTGTCATCTGATAACAAGTTTCTTGGAGGAGAAGCCTGTCTGTTACAAAACAAGGCAATGCGTGTGGGGCCTTGAGTGACCCGAAAACTCGAATGAAGGTGCTATCAGTGTCTGGAAACTAGCGGGCCACCAAAGTTACCATTTCCTTGGCTCGCTTGGACATGCATGGGGGGTCTTTTCCGAACAATTTCATGGAGAGGGCGGGGATGAAGCGACACACAATTGACTCCATGTATCGCTTATACCTGGAATCCAAAAACACCATTAGATCTTTGTGAATTGGACCGCCATTCTTTGGGTCCCAGTTATGTGACCACCCCTCAAAGTGGCACTTGGTGCACACTGCATCTAGGAGATAAGATGCCATGTAAAATTCTGACGCATACCCTTCATCAGGTGCCAGTGCTATAGATATGTTTGACTTGAGGGCTACTATTATCATGTTGGCCCAGTTGAAACGGGTACCATACAAAGTGACAACGTACATTAGAGAGACCCAAGAACCATTAAAGAAAGTCACATCTGGGTGGCCATACATCCTACATATCATTGTGACTACGAATTTGTAGACCTTCCTGAGACCTGTCGTTTGATATTCCTGATCCTTCTTGAGCCAAAAAAATTTCGGGTCTTCCCACCATCCTTTTAAAGTTTTTGATATAGGAACTGTATGAGTAGTGGCCCATTCATCAGTGAAGGTCTACTCTCGGGTGGGAAGCACATAGTATATTTCTGCATCTTTCCCCTTTAGGTTTACGAAGGACTTCCCCGCATGGTCCTGAATGACCCAGATCTTGGGGTCGACTCTCTGTAGGACCCATTCAATTAGCTCGACGCATGGGAATACTGGCGGATGGGCTCCCACGTAGTGTAGCTTGGATATCTTCACCTAAATGTATGCCTGTCGGTCTGGAAGATCTTCGGGTAATTTAGGCTTGGTAAATTGCTGATACACCTGGTACCATCTCATACTGTCCCCTTCACCGAATGTGCATGTGGTGTCTCCATAATTAGGGGGAAACAGGTGAGGTACTTCCTCCTCTGAGATTTCTATCTGTGGGCTTTTGTTTCTCTTGCAAATTGCTGGAGGCCCCATGTCACTTGAGGCTCAAGAAATGAATACACACTCTAGCTCGGATTCAATGTCCCCTGGCATGTTCATAAAACAATTCCACGATAAAGCTGATGCCATTATTTATAACTATGCAGGTTGTTCCTACCTCTACTTAATCATTTTCAAGGAAGTGGGTTAACCTGCGACTTGGCGACCTTGCGATTTGGTCGCCCGGTGGCTAGGTCGCGTTGGCTTAAAACTCGACAGAGGGCGACTTAGCAACCTGGCGACTTGTGACAAGGTCGCGAGGTTGCAGGGTCACAGGGTTGCGATTGGTGGAATCTTTGCAGAAGTGCGACCTAGCGACTTAGTGACTCGTGACTGGGTTGCAAGGTCGCTGAGTCGCTGGGTTGCGTCACTCTAAATTTTTCATGATATGCGACCTAGTGTTTCTGCGACTTAGTGACCGAGGTTGTAAGGTCGCGAGGTCGCAAGGTTGCGGGGTCGCTCTAGGGCTTCGCAGACGTGCAACGGAAAAAAGGCTTAGAAAAAACACATGGTGTCCACAAGATTGTTGTGCAATCTTGTAGGAGTCTTCATAGGTGAGTTAGGAAAGGTCCTAGGGAGGGGGGAAGGGGCGTGCAAGCTTAACATAAGATCTGAATGACCTGAAGAGAAACTAAAGGAGGGGAGGTTTGTAGAGGTATTGCCAATGGGTTTGGTCAAGATCATAACAAGGTTAAAATAGGCTAGGGTAAGGGGAAATATAGTAACAATTACCTTAGAAAAGAAACAACAGGAGGATCAGGCACTTACCTGGGAAAATCACGCTCTAGCTGGCTTGTTAGAGGTGTTTTCTTTCTCTGTCATGCAGTTCAAATGCAACCTATGTGACCCTTCTATATATAAAGGGGCCGCACATGTGGGGAATTAATGAGGGTCGCAAGGTCGCAAATGAGATGCGTTAATGAGATGTGCGAACTTGTGACTCTGCGACCTTGCGATATAAGGGGTCGCGAGGTCACTGATGTTTGATTTCAGACTGACGTACGACCAAGTGACTTTGCGACCTGAAGGGTTGCAAGGTTGCGGGGTCGCAACTTAGGAAAGTTAACCATATTTGTGACTTAGCGACCTGAGGTTTTGAAAAGGTGAATTTAGGTCTTACTTCTCTTTTTCACAAGTATTAGGGGCTCAAAAAGTTAAGGAGAGAAAAATTTTGGATGGATTTTTAGCAGCTACAACAAATGGCGATTTGCTAGTAGGACCCAGGATCTCTGTTGGTGCTTCATTGGGTTGGGGGGGGGGGGCTAAGTCTGCTGATCCTTCCATTTAGTGGGTCCCACTAATTTTTTCCTTGGACCTTGCATGTATGCTCCACCTATCTGCATATCCCAGGGTGCGGGCGTATCATAATCCATTCCAGGAGACTGGACGGAAAAGGTTGGAGCCACCTCAGATATTTCCAAGATCTGGTATAATTATTTCATCCTCATTTTGTTGCTCCACTGCCAATGAACCTAATGGTCCTGGCGGAGTCATTGCCTAGGAGTCACGGACGTTGCTCCACTGCAAGCAAGCCTAGTCGGTACCCCAGCGGAGTCATCGCATCGCCTCTCTACGCATGAAGCCTTTCTCAATCCTTTACCCTTATTCATGTGATAGTTTTCACTTATTTAAAATGTGGTCGGGGCACTTATTTGTCTGTGCTCAAGGCACTTATTTAATAGTGGCAATTGTTTCCTGGGGCGGATGAGGGATCCTGACTTATTTTTCTTGCAAGAGAGGTTGCTCCTGGTCTATATGAGTACCTTCTAGGTTTTCCAAGATGTCCTTTTGTCTCCTGTAGTTAGCTCTTCCCCTTTTCCATCTAGTGACCAATCACATCGAGACTTTATTTTTTACAACAATCCCCTGGGCCAGTATTCTAGGCAGGCTACTTGTGCTTGGTTCGTGGGACTTAGCTGTGTTTTCCACACTAAGTGCATATCATAGGCAAGCTTATGTCCCTTTTGAGTTTTAGGGGTGCTTCTTCACCAACATAGATTCTAGCACAACATTGCCAATTGAGTAACCTCTACATCCTTCCTTCAACTTTGGGATGCTGCAGGGGGCAGGTTCAATGGTAGCCTGCTTGGAACAAGCAGTTTATTGAAAACAAAACAAAATTGAGAATAAAGGAAAAAATAACACAAAAGAAACGAAACAAAAACAACAAAAGACATATGGTACAGGGTATGATGACGGCCCCCTCAGGGCTGTTAGGTGAAATAGTGTTTAAGGTCATGCTTGTCTACCGGGAGGACCTTAATTTCCCCCTCAAGGGTCTGTAGCCTGTAGGTGTGGAAGCCAATCTTTTCTTTAATCTGGAAGGGACCTGTCCACATGGCCTGGAATTTGGAGTGTTTTCCTTTATCCTTGTGAGCTTTGTCCCACTTGAGGACCATGCCATCTACTTCAAAATATTTGTTTCTGGCAGACTTCTTGTCAAACCATCGTTTTATTCGACTTTGGTGGATGGCGAATTTTTCCCAGGTTTTCAGCCTTTCCTCCTTCAGCTTCAATAATGTGTCTATTCAGGCTTGTAAGGCAGGGCAAGGGGTGCCATGAGTCTCTTGTGATAATTTAAGGGCTAGGAGAGACAAGTTGGGAGGAAGAATAGCTTCTTTGTTGTACACAAGAAAAAGTGGGGAAGTCCCCAAAGATGGCTTAGGCGTGACCCGATCAACCCATAGGGCATTATGGAGAGTGTTATGCCAATTTCGTTGTTGGGACAACAAAGTCTTTTTGATGATGCATATGAGTTTATTATTAGTTGACTCGACTAACCCATTTCCTTGGGGGTAATAATCGGCAGAATGTTTCAGCACTATACCGTTTTCTAGAGAAAAATCATATAATTTAAAAGATGAAAAATATGTTGCATTATCAAAAACAAGGGAGGTTGGAACACCAAACTTGATCATGATGCATTAGCTAATGATGGCTATTACCTCTTGATCATTGACTTGACGCAACGGTATCACCTCAAACCACCTTGTGAATTAGTCTGTGGTAGTGAGGATGTATCTATCTTTCTTGGAAGAGTGTGGTAAGATTTCCCCAATCACATCTAGCCCCCACTGCTGAAATGGTTCTTCCACTGTGACAGACTATAATGGGGCAGAAGGCTGTATTTCTCTATTTGTGAACTTTTGGCATTGTTGGAATTTCCAGACATAGGCATGTGCATCTTTGAATAGAGTAGGTCAATAGAAACAGGCACGCATGATCTTTTGAGAAGTGGTATCCCCTGCATAGTGTCCACTTGTTGGGCCATCATGGAGTTCCACCAAAACTTTATGTGCTTCATCATACTTCAAACAGCATAGTAGGACACTGTTGTGGTTCTTGCGAAACAACTTACCCTACACCAGCTGGTAGGATATAAATTTCAATATTAATGCATGCTTCTGCTGAGTGGTTAAAGTGGGGCCCATGGTACCGTGTTTCAGATATTGTTGGAGATCAACATACCATGAGAAGGTATTCTGCTGGGATATGCTATCAGCTTGATACATGTCGATCTCGTGTTCCCAACTCTCTTCTTCACTGCTTCGTGAGTCTACTGCCTCCACGGCCATCCGACATAATCCTTGGCCCTTTATAGTTTGTGCTAGCTTGAATTCCAGGTCATATCCTTGAAGGCATGTCATCCAGTTTCCTTGTCTCTCGCCTAGCTCTTGCTGTACAAAAAGTGAGCGAACAGCCGGGTGAGGCACAAAGACTGTGACATGCCTCTTCAAAATATATGGCCTAAAGTGTTTAACTGCCTTGTATACTTCATAAGCTTGCTTGTCAATATCTGGATAATTCAGCTCGACACCTTGTAACCCAGCGCTCATAAACGATATAGGCCGGTCATCATTGTTGTCATATTTCTGAGTGAGGACGGTGGCCAAAGATGAATCTGGGGCAAAGGTATACAAGATAAATCCTTTGTTGAAATCCGGACTATGAAGAGCTCATTTGATGTTATTGAACACTTCTTTTTCAGGAGGATTCCATTTAAAGTTATCGTTTTTCTTAATCATACCTTGCAATGGTTTCACGATTTGGGTGAAATTTGATATAAATCTTTGGACGAAGTTGATTTTGCCGAGGAAAAACTGCATAGCTTTCTTACCACTTGGGGGCGGTATTTGAGCGATGACTTTCGAACGTTCTGGATCCACTACTATGTCGTCTCGAGTTATTATGTGCCCCCAACAAGTTTCCTTCAGAGACAGTGAAAATGATTTTCTTTGGGTTCAGTGAGATCCCGCATTTCCAACACCTTTCAAAGATCTGCTTGACTCAGGTGGTGTAGGTGGTCAGATCTGCATTTTGGAAACACGGTGATGTCATTAAGGTATACTACTATGCTTTTTCCAATGAGGCCTTTGAAGGCGATGTCCATGGCTCTTTGG
This sequence comes from Pinus albicaulis, assembly GCA_034641835.2. Classification (NCBI taxonomy): domain Eukaryota; kingdom Viridiplantae; phylum Streptophyta; class Pinopsida; order Pinales; family Pinaceae; genus Pinus; species Pinus albicaulis. The sequence goes on from CM076581.1 coordinate 902,633,969, forward strand.
AAGGTAGCGCTGGCATTAATCAAGCTAAAGGGCATGCGTCTGAATGCAAATGTTCCCCATTTAGTTCTGAATGTGGTTTTGAGTTGATCAGGTTCAGCCACTAGTACTTGATTATAACTTGAAAACCCATCCAATAGAGAGAACATTTCCGACCTTGATATAGCTTGAAGGATTTGCTCCATAGGGGCCATCGGATAGTTGTCCTTGTCGGAGGCTCTGTTTAAATTCTGAAAGTCTACACACAGATGGATTTCGCCAGATTTCTTACGAACAGGGACCAGGTTTGACACCCAGGTTGAATGTTGAAATTTGAAAATTGTCCGCACATCTTAGAGCCTCTTTAGTTCCTTTTGGATCATCGGTTCTAAGGTGGGGTGTACTTTTCAAAGCTTCTATTGGAAAGGTTTCACTCCTTCCTTCATGGGTATCATGTGCTGGATGATCCATGTATCATAAGTTCGTAGCTCATCATATGTCCAGGCAAACACATCTCGGTATTTCTTAAATAACCTAGTGAATGCTTGCCTCTCCTAAGGGGTGCATTCATTAACCAAATTGACGAGCTTTGGATCCTTGTCTGTCCCGAGATTTATTTATCAGTGCGCTAATGTGGAACTTTTCACCTTCATGTTTGGGGGCCCTCGAAAATGGTTCTATAGCTCGAACAACTTTTTGAGTGACACGATCCCTTTGGGTATGGGATTTTCTTTCCGATCTCGTAGTTCCTCTTGCAAGGCCCAATCATGATCCTCTTCTTCTATAACTGCATGTTTGAATATGTCTGTATTGAGCATGAAATCCAGTACTTGTTGGTCATAATTGAAAACATGCAAATTAGTAACGTTATCTTGTACAGATGGCTTGTAAATAACTTCAATAGAAAATTCATATATAAGTGGGGTGAACCTAGTGGCAGTGTTGGTGAGTGTATCGGCTGCTGCATTATGGATTCTAAGTATGGATTTAATATTGAAAGCATCAAAAGTAGAAATTAAATGTCATACCTCTTGCTGGTAACCTTTCAGATGTGGAGATAAGCAATGGATGGTGTTACGTACCTGATGAGTGATAATCTCAAAATCGCCAATTACCTTTAAACAACAAACTTTTAGATCTATGGCTTTTTTGAGTCTGAGCAGAAATGCCTCACACTCGGCTGTATTATTCATGCATTGGAACTCTAACCGGCAGGAAATTAGAAACTTGTTCTTCTGAGGGTCCAGCAAGATATAACCTGCGCCAACCCCGTCTTGGGTTTTGGAACCGTCATAATACAAGGTCCATATTTCATCTTCTGATTTGGCAAGGCTGTCCGAGCACATTGGGGACATACTCGGGGCAACAGCTTCTAATGGGTCCTTCGTTGAGGCAGAAGATTTTTCGGTGACCAGAAGTAGCTCAGACTAGACATATTGAGTGATTGGAGATTGGGGAGTTTGGTAGCACCCAAAAATGGATTCTAAGAAACACATACTGAGCTCTTCTTGTGTGAAACTGACTCATTCATTAGTTGCGTCCAGGTCGGTCACAACATATTTCATGTACGGTTCACTTTCGACCTGGATTTGGTTATTCCTGCCCTTGTACGGGAGCCAAAGGTGGGACCAATCAGTAGCAAAGTATCCTTGAAGCTTGTTGGACCAATATCTACTCAACAGAAGGCCATAGGCCTCGGGGATATCCACGATTACTATGTCGATGCACTGATGCACTCTAGAATCAGAGGATAGGCGGATAATGACGTCGTTTAATTCGCCCACTGCAGGGACTTGAGATCTGTCAAGTTGGATGATCCTGACATCATTTTTCTCGAGGCGGATGTATAAATTATTGCATACAGATAAGGGCATAACATTCGTGGATGCACCAGAATCAACGAGGAAATTATGGAAATTGAAGTTAAAGATCTCGAAGGAGAGGAGGAAAGGTGGCATGGATCCCATGGAGTTGGCATTTACGGCATTTATGATGGATTGGGGACTAGCAGCAGTTTGGGCAGATGTGGTGCTCACCAGTTTGGTTGTCGGTAGATTGGAAAATGCATTGAGGATAAGATCTCACTGGTTAACAATGCGAGCGAGCTCATACAGAGAAATATTAGTCAGGGTCTTCTTCATATCTTCGATAATGTTATACCCAGAATCTGTGTGTGAAGCAATTTTGGTGGTGTTTTTAGGGGAAACCGATGAAGCTTTAGCCTTGGGGCCTTCTCGGGGATTAGTTGGACTAAATTTTTTAGGAGTCTTCTTTTGGTTTTCTTCGTTTGGTGGTAGGATTTTCCTTAAGAAAGATTTTCTTTTTTCTTCGAAGGACTACTCACGGACCAGGCCTTTGCTCCTCAAGCCATAGTTTCGAGGGGGTTTAGACTTAGGGTCGTCAGCCAAGTTTATCCCAGTTGTGGAAAGGGGAGACTCCCCGTGGGTGACCTCAAAAGCAAGGACAGTGGAACCCAAATCTTCATCTGGGGATGAGGCCTCCTCATTGTCTGATATGGTCTCCTCTTCTAGATCTCCGGGGGTTTGGTCTTCCAAAAGTTGATTCACTACGATGGTCATGTTATTAATCCACTGGGGGAAAGTTTTCTCTGAGTGAGAGGCTTGATGGAAAGAACAAAAATTTTCCTTGCCGATTTCTTCAATATTGAGACCAGCACTTGAGTTTGACAGGGGACGGTTCATAGCGGGATTATTCTTTCTGAAGAAAGGTTTTTACGTTTTAGCAGCTCGGACAGAATCATTGTTCTTCCTCTTCAAATCGGATACTTCGTTGTTCAGTAACTTGAGGGATTTTTTGATACTCTCGAAATCAAAGGGGTCCTTATCTTTGTCTCCAGATTTAGGGTTTGAGGATTGGGCTCTCTTTGTGGTTGGATTTTGATCATCTCGTCGTTCATGATCGATGGCTCCTATGGATAGCATATCTCTTTTGACAGCTAGGGAGGTGGTGTAATTTTCCGCCAGGGTAGCTCTAGCTTCGCGTTTCATGAATACAGCAATATCCCGAGGGAGAGCCCAAGTGTAGTAGTCGACGGTGATGGAATCGTCTAAGGCCATATTCGGTGGGAATTTGTTCAAGATCATAGTGAAGCATTGATTGAAATATTTGACTTTCTCTTTTCTCTAACACTTCAAAGTACTAAGTTCTATGAGGAGCATGGAAGGAGTTTTGTCTTCCAAAAACTTTTGAAGGAAAATACCGTGAAACTGCTTCCAAGAAGAGATGGAAGCAATAGGGAGGGATCGGTACCAGGTGGGGGATTTATTCTCTAAAGTATGGGGAAAAAGGCGACATGCTACATCGCTAGATTGTACTCTCATAATTTGTAAGGCTACGTGAAAGTTGCTTATGTGATCTTCGGCCAGTGTACCCTTTTCGGGGTCGAACTTGGGGAGGTTCTTCTCCGAATGCTGGGGCATGTCATGGAGGGGGGCATGGAGGGCTAAAGGATACTATGCCATCCAAGCTAGAGGGTGCATATGCCTAGCCTGCTGGTGACGCGATATTTAAACACGCCCTATTTAACATTCAGACTCGCTCCCTATGCCTGACCCGGATGCTTCGCCTTCATGATGGGACTGCATGTCCTGATTCCTCCCTCAGTTCCCTATATCTCTGATATTTCTCCAGTTATAAAGGAACGTAAATCTATTATGGTTTTTCTGGTGATGGTGGTGGCCGGGATTGCGGCCTTGTCCATGGCCCCTATTCCCTTGGCCTCTATTTCCCCGACCCCTCCTGGCTCCTCCCCCAGGTGGGTTGTTTGGTTGAGTGTTATCATTCAGAGTTTAGTCCGGTTGAGGGTCGACGTTGGGTTGTGGTTCAGTGATTTCGAGGCCACCCTCTTCAGCCCCTCGAGAGCTGTCTGGAAATTCTTCAGAATTCCACTCAACTGCGTCTACATAATCTTCGATCATAATAAACCCACAAGCTGAGGTAGGGAGTTGACAAGGGTTCCTTGGCGAGTGTGGTTAGCTGCGAGAGTTCTACGATTGGCCAAGGAACTAGTGACCGAGGCTTGCTATAAATCCCTGACAAGGTTGCAGGCGATAGGGCGCAGGGCCCTTAGTTGATCTAAAGTGACCTCATAGTAAGGGGCTTCCTCCTGCTAGGAATTTTATAAGGGTGGAGGACCGGTATTTTCATACATGACCTTCCCTTGGGGACTTTGTAACGGGATGTTACTTGTGTGCTGGGAGCCTGCCATTCACCCTCCTTCTAGTGCCAAATATTTTGACGCGAAAATATGTCCGGCCAACAGTGAGGGATCTCCCTGGTGTAAAGTCCCAATTAGACTCTAAACTGTTTGTGATAGGGATCCCGTCCGGGGTGTGGGTCCGGATACTGCTGAATACTCATTTTCTCGGACACGAACGAGCTTTGAAAACCCGTGAACGCACGTCTATCCGGATGGTATAATGAAAATGGTTGATGAGTCTCAACGAACATAAAAAACTATGAATAGAAAGATGAGTTTAAAAAAGCATGCAGCCAAAGAAGTACTGTTAGCAGCACATCATCAGGGTCATGCTTGTAAAAAGTTGTGCGAACCATAGAAGAAACAATTCTTTATGGTTAGAGTGCCCTTCACTTCCTTAAGCAGTTTCCAAAGATGAGATAAATGTTAGTAACAAAGTTGCTTAACATTTCCTATATAAACAACTTAACATCATTAATAACATTTAGTGAGTTGAATGTATAAATGATATAAGCAGAAAACGCAGATGATTTAATTAGCAAGATATCAGATACATAAGACAAAATATTCACAATGTTAACACATTAAATCCCATAAGATCCAAGAGTGGAATCAAACAAGTGCTTGTATTCATTCATAAAGAGTGCATTCAATGCTATACAATTCTCTTCTTCTTTGGAGTCCTCGAAAAAAGATCCTTTTAAAATTTCCCGAAGGGGTATTTATAGGACAAAATTGACCCTTGGGTATCCCTGACTTTTCGTCTTCTTGACCGTTGGGATGCTTTGCGACCTGATAGAATTTGTGACTTGCGACCTAGGCTCTAACTGCGACCTGGGCTCCAACTGCAACCTGCGACCTAGGCTCCAACTGTGACCTGTGACCCCTTAGTTGTTGCTGCAATATGTAACTCGGTCATGGGAGTAGTTGGGTGATTGCAAGGTCAAGAACATCTATCTGCTGCTCTTTGAGATAACTTTGCCAGGCCTGATAATCCGCAGCTACTGGGGAAACTAGAGGTGTATCCTCCCTCAACCTATGAAGAGACTCGAGAGCATTTGGAATCAGAGTTTCCCTCTTGATTGTGATCTTATTTGACAAGGAGGCCAGTTTAGTATAGATTCGAACCAGTGATATGATGAATTGAATCATGTTTTCTCTTGATGCCGGCAGGTCCCGAGAGGCAGCCGCTTGCCTCATGGGCTATAGGAATGCCTATATATCTTTGAAGACCTGATCCCATGTTTTCTCTTCCCCCAGTGTACCCAAAGATGGAATGTGGTGTACTTCAACCATTGAGTCGTGCTACTAATCAGATGTTCATATGCGAACATTACCTTCTCAAGATCCTTGATGAGTTTTTCTTTGGATTGTACTTTCATCTCGATTTGAACCTTGTCATTCTGGGTGGCAATCCAATCCTTTCTAGGCAACATGGCTGGAGCTTGTTGATACCTGTTAGACTAGTCCAACATCCTGTCTAAGGTAGTAGAAACTTCCCTTAGCTGTGTGTTTCTTCTCTTAGTTTCTGCCTGTTACAGTTTGCTTGATTGTAAACAATTCTTCATACACTTGTTTCATGGTGGCCTCCAAAGTGACCAGCTCCCCTTGTACAGTGAGTGATGTTTCATTAATAGGGGCATCCCTGGTTTGAAGTTGACGAACCTCTTCTTGAAGCACCCTCTTTTCTTGTTCTGATTTAGCCGTCTTAAGTTCGGAGGCCTGTAATTTATTCTGCAAGGATAGAATTTCTCTACTTATCCTGCCCATGTTCTCCTCAGTGGCTGTCACAAAAGTGGTGCCAACTAATTCAATCATGACTAGATTGGTCCTAGTGTCCAAGACTATATCCTTCTCTAAAGTGATTGTGAGGGGTGTCGCAGGGTCTCATGCTAAACATATTCTCTTTTCCTGCCTAATATTGTGTGCGAATTGATCATAGGTGAGTCTAGTAAGATCAAGCACTCCTTCATCTAAATCCTCAGGGGTACCCAATTCCGAGAGTGAAAAGCACATATTGGGAGTAGGATTTGTTTGAGTTACCTCGATGTGTGGCAATTCAGTTTGTTTCTCTGTCTCAGGAGGCGGTGTTTCCTTGGAGAAATATTCTTGTGACTTCCTACTTTCTTCCTCCTTCCTCTTTTGTTCTATTTCAGCCCTATGTTGCTCTTATTGCAATTGGAACTCTGCTTCTGCCTTGTCCTGTTCTTCTTTTAGTCGGTGCTCTGCTTCTGCTCTGTCCTACTCTACCTTCAGTCGGTGCTCATCTTCTGCTTTGTCTTGCTCTATTTTCAGCTACCATTCAGCTTCTACCCTTTCTTCCTCTTCCTTCTTCCTGCGGTTTTCTTCTACCTGCTTCTTCCTTTGCTCTTCTTTCAACTGCTTCTTGCATTTTTCCTCTTCTTCCTTTGCCCTTTTCTTGGCCTCTTGTTTAGTTTTGGCCTCCTCTTCTCTTGCCCCCTCTTCGACCTCTTGTTTATCTTTGGCCTCCTTTTCTCTTTGTTGGGTGGAAGGGTTAAGGCCTGTAGCTTTGGAGGACGAGGCTCCTTCCAGTGTATGAACCCTTTCTTCCAAAGTCTGGTTGTCCTGCTCATCCTGATCACTTGCAGCCTCCCTATCCTTGTTGTACCAATTATTTGTTCTATCTTCGTCCGAGCAGTCGGTATGCTAATAAATCCATTTGAATTTGGCCCGCTTGCAGTGTGCGGGGATAATTCTCTCAGGATCATATGTCCAATGTGCCAAGGGAGGCAAACAGAATCCCTTGATCTGTTCAGCTTCTACTTCTACTTCCCTAAAATCCTTTACTGTGTAGGCGCCGATGGTGAACGGCACAGTGGGCCATGGCTTCTTTTTACCCTTAGTGAGGACTTTGGAGAAACCGCTTGTCATTTGATAACAAGTTTCTTGGAGGAGAAGTTTGTCTATTATGAAACGGGGCAATGGGTACGGGGCCTTGAGCGACCCAAAAACTCGGATGAAGGTGCTATCAGTGTCTGGACACTAGTGGGCCACCTAAGTTACCATCTCCATGGCTCGCTTAGACATGCATGGGGGGTCTTTTCCGAAGAATTTCACGTAAAGGGCGGGGATGAAGCGACACGCAATTGACTCCATGTCTCGTTTATACCTGGAATCCGAAAACACCATTAGATCTTTGTGAATTGGACTTCCATTCTCTGGGTCCCAATTATGTGACCACCCCTCAAAGTGGCACTTGGCGCACACTGCATCCAGGAGATAAGATAACATGTAAAATTCTGATGCATACCCTTCATCAGCTGCGAGTGCTGCATATATGTTTGACCTGAGGGTTGTTATTATCATGTTGGCCCAGTTGAAATGGGTACTGTACAAAGTGACAATGTACATTAGAGAGACCCAAGAGTCGTTGAAGAAAGTGGCATCTGGGTGGCCATACATCCTACATAGCATTTCGGCTATGAATTTGTAGACCTTCCTGAGACCTGTAGTCTGATATTCCTGATCCTTCTTGAGCCGGAAATTTTCCGGGTCTTCCCACCATCCTTTTAAATTTTCTGATATAGGAACTGTATGAGTAGTGGCCCATTCATCAGTGAAGTTCTACTCTCGGGTGGGAAGCGCATAGTATATTTCTGCATCTTGCCCCTTTAGGTTTACGAAGGACTTCCCCGCATGGTCCTGAATGACCCAGATCTTGGGTTCGACTCTCTATAGGATCCATTCAATCAGCTCGGCGCATGGGAATACTGGCGGATGGGCTCCCGCGTAGTGCAGCTTGGATCTCTTGACCTGAATGTATGCCTGTCGGTCTGGAAGATCTTCGGGAAATTCAGGCTTGATAAATTCCTGATACACCTGGTACCAGCTCATACTGTCCCCTTTGCCGAATGTGCATGTGGTGTCTCCAAAATTAGGGGGAAATGGGTGAGGTACTTCCTCCTCTGAGATTTCTATCTATGGGCTTTTGTTTATCTTGCGAACTACTGGGGCCCCATGTCACTTGAGGCTGACGAAATGGATACACACTCTAGCTCAGCTTCAATGTCCCCTGGCATGTTCATAAAACAATCCCACGATAAGACAGATGCCATTATTTATAACTATGCAGGCTATTCCTACCTTTATTTAATCATTTTCAAGGAAGTGGGTTAACCTGCGACCTGGCGACCTTGTGACTTGATCGCCTGGTTGCTAGGTCGCGTTGGCTTAAAACTCGACAGAAGGGCGACTTAGCGACTAGGTCGTGAGGTCGCAGGGTCGCGATGGGCGGAATCTTTGCGGAAGTGCGACCTAGCGACTTAGCGACTCGTGACTGGGTCGCAAGGTTGTTATGTCACTGGGTTGCATCACTCTAGATTTTTCATGATATGCGACCTAGCGCTTCTGCGACTTAGCGACCGAGGTCGCAAGGTCACGGGGTGGCTCTAGGGCTTTGCAGACGTGCAGTGGAAAAAAGGCTTAGAAAACGCACATGGTGTCCACAAGATCACCGTATAAGGTTGTAGTAGTCTTCATAGGTGAGTTAGGCAAGGTCCTAGGGAGGGGGTAAGGGGCAGGCAAGCTTAACACAAGATTTGAATGACCTGAAGAGAAACTGAAGGAGGGGAGGTTTGCAGAGGGATTTCCAATGGGTTTGGTCAAGATCATAACAGGGTTAAAATAGGCTAGGGTAAGGGGAAAAATAGTAACAATTACCTTAGAAAAGAAACAACAGGAGGATCAGGCACTTACCTGGGAAAACGCGCTCCAGTTGGCTTGTCAGAGGCGTTTACTTTCTCTGTCGCGCAGGGCAAATGCGACCTATGCGACCCTTCTATATATAAAGGGGTCGCACATGTGGGCAATTAATGAGGGTCGCAAGGTTGCAAATGAGCTGAGTTAATGAGATGTGCGACCTTGCAACCGAAGTGGTTGCGGGGTCGCGAGGTCGCTGATGTTTGATTTCGGACTAATGTGCGACCCAGCGACTTTGCGACCTGAAGGGTCGCAAGGTCGCGGGGTCGCAACTTAGGAAAGTTAACCATATTTGCAACTTAACGACTTGAGGTTTTGAAAAGGTGAATTTAGGTATGACTTCTCTTTTTCACAAGTATTAGGGGCTCAAAAATTTAAGGAGAGAAAAATTTTGGAGGGTGTTGTAATAGCTACAACAAGTGGGAATAATTCGTATAGTCTAAACATGCCACAAATCTAAACATGTCACAATTTCGCACATAAAACAATAAAGATTCCAACACAATTTTTAGAAAACCCAGTACAAATTTTTGGAAAAACCAAATTACAATTGGTAAGATTTAAGATTTTTAAAATCATAGTGATTTTGGATGCTATTGAAACCATTTATTAAAAAGAAAATAAAATAAAAATTAACACCTTCACCGTTAAACTTTTTGGACCCTTTTTTTTTCGTTTCTTTGTGGCAAGAAATTCTTTCTTTAGATAAAAATATGCTCTCGGTAGACAACACTGAAATGAATGTCGAAATTATAACGATAATAATTTTATTTCGTTATATTTTACTATTATGTGTGCAAAATTGGTTTAAAGAAACATTTTGAATAAATAGAAATTAAAGAAAAAACAAAGTCAATGTTTTTGAGAAGTACTCGAAATAATTTATAAAAGACAACTTGAAATTCGAAAACCATTTACTATATCTACGAACAAAATTAAATGTGCAGCTTTTCTAATAATGATAGTTAGCCTACATGCTATCAACAATCTATATTATGAAACGACTTCATAATTCAACTCTCACCAACTACTACATCGATGTCAGTTTACAAGTGGTAGAATTTAGCGTTCTCAATTATGTGTTGATTCGATCATTAGCCAAAAGCATACTGAACTGTTAATTTCATTAATTTCAATATGTTGAGTATGAAAGTTAACAAAGTATACTCCGGACAATGAAATTTTTTATTTAGTTCTACATAACGCTACTTCGTAATTTTGTGCCTTTTCCATTTGCAACGTGCCTCTTTTTCATTCATTACAATTAAGAAATTGCATTAATATAAGTTCAATCATAGTAATGTTTCTCATGGGAACTAAAATACATTTGATTAGTATTTAATCCATGAATTTCAGAAAGAAAAGGGTACGGGAAGGAGATTTTCCACCACGAAATTTATAAGCAAAACCGTAACATTGCCAATGAAAACTTTTATTACACTACTAATTAAAGTTCTTATTCCTTTCTTCACATACTCGTTCTTTTCCCGCACAAAACTAATTGTCCACACACATTAAAAATACACTTATCACAAATGCATATACTGTTTGGAAATATTCTGCAAAGAGAAAACGTTACCTCGTTTTTCTCCCGCACAAACTAATTGTTCACACAAATTAAAAATACACTTATCACAAATGCATATTCTATTTGGAAATATTCTGCAAAGAGAAAACGTTACATATTTTGTTATTCAGCAAACGTAATAGGAAGAAAATGATAACATACCCATGAAATTATTAAAACTTCAAGAAAAAACTTAGTTTCCAATTGAAACATAGATATGCTTCCTCCGTATATTGTAAACGTTGCATACAATTATAGTTCTCAGTTTACTTGGACAAAACTTTCGTGCATGTATTCAAAAAATAATTGAATTCGTATTCATAATAACATTATTTATTTATTTGCGGTTGATGAAATTTATTATTAAATAATTTTGATATTTTATAAAGCTAAATTAATTTGATTTATATTTATGAATTTTAGTTTTATAGTTGTTTAATAAAAGTCTTTATTGTACGGGAGTAGCTTTATGTTCACAATGTTAACTTTAATATTAACTTCACACAAGGAAAACTACATACAATGAAATAGGATTCTACATCTAGCACGTGTATTTTCTTTAAGAAAATAAATTGTGCCCATCTATAACTAAATTACTTACAAACACTGCTTTATCATTGACTATTTACCATTGTACTCTCCAAAATGTTTGAGTTATTTAATTTTGGATTCTACATATGTTTCATGAATTTTCGTTTCAAGTTATCTTGTGTCATCGTGTTATTTCTTCATGTCTTCCTAAATGTCAACCATCCTTTCAACATTCCTAAGTGTCATTTACTTATATTTGGAATTTTTTGTGTCATCTTTCTAAAGATATGAAAAGCACTGAATTTTCTTTGACTTAGTGATAACTTTCTTCACGTGACATCCTTACCACAAAAAAACAAGAAAGAACACCTTTTTCTCTTAGAGAAAGGGCACTTTCTAAACTTACTGACTATACATGCACTATTAAAGGAAACTAGGACATCTTGAGCTTGAGCGCACTTGCTTATCACAATTGAGCACACTTTTGTCTCACAATGGAGCAAACTCCTTTTACATAGTGAGTTTGCACTCACTGAAAACAGAAAATGTACACTCCTTGTTCACATCAATTGCACACTTCTTATTCATAGCTAATGCACACCTCTTTTTTCTCACACATGTGCCCTTATTTTCTTGCATGCATCCCTAAAAAATAGACACCCTCTCTACTTAACTGACTCACTCATCAAGCGAAAAGTGGTGATCATGCATTGAAACCCTAATCTTTCTTTGCATGTTGATTTTCTATACAAAACCCAACTCATTATTCATTCTCACAATCACTATTCTCACTGGGATAAGTGCATTTCTTATCTCAAGGAGCTCTTCTTCTCTTTTGGTCACATGTATGTTGATTCTTCATAAGTTCTGCAATGTTTCAATTTTGTTTTCTTTTGCTGTCTTTAGTGGATCTTTGGTTTTTCTTTGTGGTGTTTGGATCTATTTTCTTCATATGAAGTGTTGTTTTCATTTATTCTTACTCCCACAAGTGTTGTCTTATTGTTTCAAGTGAAATTTCTATTGAATCTTCACATTCCATGACCTTTAACCTTCTACTCATGATTGTGACAGAACTTATAAACACTTTAATCCCTTCTATCTCACTATTATTGTGTTCTTGACTTGTTTTTGACCTTCACTTAGCAATTTTGAGCTTGTAGATTACAAATTCTAGAATCATGTGTAATATGATTGAAGGGCTTGATGTTTCGGGTGAACACTTCACCAATCTTCAGGAGGAGGAAGCTGAGCATGGGAGGAGGAAGCTGCAATGTTTCACTCGAACCGTCGAGCCCTTCAATCATATTACATTGGATTCCAGAAGCTCTAATCTACATTATGTATCTGACTGTGGAAACGTTAACGCTTCAATTTTGAGCTTGTTTTAGAGTATAGTGCACTTATGGGTAATACACACCCTATGTGATTTCAAACTACACCCAGCTAAGAAAGGGCACCTCTACCCAGTTAAATTAAAATTTTCTCCCATATTGAGCCTCCCTTGTGCACTACACACTTCTAAGAAGCAATGTGATCCCTCTTGCTCAATGTAACTATGACCTATGCCCAAGAAGAGTGCATCACATACTTTTAAGCCTTAGTCTAGCCTTGTCTGCCCACTATGATCTTGACATGTTCCCTCTCTTCCTTGCCTTGGTGCAGTGCACACTTCCAGTGGCTAGTGAAGTCAACCTGCCTCACATTTTATAGGCTTGTGCTCCTAGCTTGCTCACATCTTTCATTAATATCTTTTTGAATAGCTTGCATGTGATAGATAGGGGATGTTTGAAACTAAATTTTGTTTTCCATGAGTGATTTTCCACTTACAAGTGCTATAGATATAGTATACATCACCCTCTCATCATCTTCTGATGTAATTCCTCCTACCACTTTCAGGGAAAATTTTAAGGATGGAAAATTATTTTGAAGTTTAAAAAATTGGCGAATCTCACTAGTCCCTAATGTGAAAAATATATAATATTTATTGATGTATTTGTAAAATTATTCAAATTTATAATGATATTATATATATTGTCTATATAATTTTGGCGATTTTTAAGGTAAAATAATTTTATATTGTAAAATTTGGGTGAATCACTTGTATAAAAAAATGGAAATTGACGAATCTTTTTTTTGGAAAAACCATGGAAAATTAGCCCACCTGCGAATATTAGCCCCTAAAATTTTCCATGACCACTTGAAAAGCTACATCAAAAGAAAATTCAGAAAATAGTGCTGAGGAGGTAGTGGAAATTACTAAGTCAATTGTTCCTATCCTATCAAACATACAATGTTTCATTGATAAATCCACTAAAGTATGATGGCAAGATATCATACATGATTTCATGGAGAAGGAATTCCCAGAAAAATTGGAAGATAGGGAAGTGTATATAAATATCAAGAGGTCCATAATACATAGATTGGCATGTAGATTATGAGTGTTACCTTATGAAAAATCTTTCAATGAATCTTCTTACATATGGATAGAAAGAATCTAGTTCCCAGAAGTGAAAGTGTGAACGAGATTACCACCTACCATCCACATGAAATACAATCATATTATAAGACAGTAACTCCCAAGGAATATTTTAATACTTAGTTCTATGAAACTTGGGAAAATTTGAATATCAAGGAGGTCCTCAAGTCATGGTGGAAAGTGCCTACAAAATGCTTCCAGAAACCAAGTGTGGTTTACAGGGAAAAATATTAGAATTTTTTACCAATATCGCGTGGTGATGTGTTGCAAATTATATTGGTGGAAGAATGCATAATAATTTGAGGAGAGTTTGGTTTATCTACTCAAACTACTAGTTTCTAGAGGAAAAGTATTCAACTAGGTCGATATCCTCTCTCATGAACTGCAACTTAATATACAAGGGGCCAAGACAAGTTTACAAGCCAAAAAATCACCACATTTCTTTATGTCCTCTTATTTGTTCGATGGAATCTATGCCCGTTATGAGTTCACATGAATGAAATGGAACTGGACCCCTCACGAGAAATTTCTTGTCTACTTCCATTGTAGATTGATATAAAAAGAAATTTTTTAAGGATTATATACGAAATTGAAATATAAAGGAAAAGTGGGACAAGGAGTCATTTATATGATGATCTTTGAAATATAACCTCCTTACATGCTATATCAGGTGAAGGAGTCACTCTATGAGATTGCATATTGGTTCACTTTACCATAGGGGACATACATCGAGTTTTTGGGTGTCAGACTGCCCCTCATCTTATGCTGAGGTATGTGACCAATAAGTTAGTCTTGTATAAGGTTTCCGCATTAGTTGAACAATGGTTTTTATACACAAATCCAAAGGAAGAATAAGTCTCCTTGTCCCACTTTTCCTTTACAGATTGGACTTTATGAGCTTAAGAGCCTTAAGGTCATTGATGCTAAAATTAAATAACTCAAGCGTCTTAATTTTTGAGTTATGGGATTTCATAGATATGACTCCGGGAATTATTTTAGGAAACTTTTTACTAATATATGATATAAATGGTAGTATGTACCTACGACCATTCAACAAGATGAAAAAATCAAGAACTGGTACAATGGACTAAGGAATAATCGAATAGGAGATAAGGTAGGAATATCCCATGTTACTCAGGTACACGATGTATAGATGGAGGAGATTCAACAAGAATTAACTTCCCAAATTGGCATTTATCCATCAAAAAGAGGCCAAAACATGATCCAATGGCAGAAAGTAGTAGAAATTTCAAGGCTAATCCAATATGCAAAGGTGAAATTGAGGTAGAGAAATAAACGAAACAAAGGGAAGAGGAGAAGAAAAGGCTATAGGAATAAAAGAAGCAAGAAGAAAAGTGCAGAAGAGAGAAGGAGAAATTATAGAAAGAAGAAGAAGAAAGGATGAATCAATATGACTTACTGAAGAAGAGAAAAGTAGAGGAACTACAAAGAAAAAACTAGAAGAACTTTTATAGCAGTAGAAATTAGAGGAGGAAAGAAGAAGAGCAGAGGAAGAATACCAAAAAAAGAGGTTGCAAGAAGATGAAATGAAGATAAAATAAGAGGAAGAAGCCACATAGAAAATGGAGGAAGAATGAATGGCTCATGATATGGAAGCAAAGCTAGAGGAGGAGGATTACATTGAACCAATTTCAGATGAACTAGCACTCAGCTAGAACCTCCTCTCATTGGTGGTCATCTCCCATTTAGTGAAACATGAATTGTTCCTCCACCTGAAAAAAAGATTATGGATGTGTCTAGATTTACCTTTGACCAACTGAAGAAGAGGATTTTGAAAGAAATCCGAAAGAATTTTTCCAATGAGCCTTTTCATCCAATCTCCATAACCACAAAAGGGTGATATGATCCAATACCATGAGGAATCCCCAAGTAGTCATTGCAATGAATGTGGATTTTGTGACAGCAATAAAAGATAGTATAGAGTATATTATGAGTGAGAATGAATGATTTTGAAAAGATATAGTTGTTGCAAAACAACAAGTTGATCATCTCGCCATAGAGAATCAATGGTTGTCTTCTGGTAGTATCAACATGATGGAGCTACGATTAGCCATATTTTAATAATTCAAGCATATCGAAGACACCATGAAGTAGCTATACAATGAGATTATTCTCTTGCATGAAGTGATGGTGCCCTTTGTTGAAACTCAGAAGAGATCTCAATAGATACTGAAGGTTTTGAAGGTTACAAGCATAGTTGTATATTTGACACAGGATTGGGGTGTCAAGTATCTTAACATTCCTAAGCAGTTGGTCAAAAAAGACAGATTGGCAATTGAGGTGGATAGAGCACAGTTAAGGCTACATACTCAAAATTACACCCACCTTCGTGAAAAAGCAATGAAAACCATAACTACTTATGTTCGACTGCATGATAGTTTATATTCCCTGGCATAGAAACATAAAATTCCTTTTGTGGGTTCACTAGGATAAATAAGGATAAAATATGTTGTCATGCAAGAGCTTAAAGAGTTCATTGAGAAAATCAGGGAGGAAATAGACCAAGAAAGCTTAGAGGTCACTAGGAATGCTATTCTATAGTATGCAATTGGGCCAGCCAAAGTTCACATGAAGTTATTCTTATTATGGAGTAGCATATAGGCATACTCCAAATCTATATTATTAGAGGCATTGGAAGTGAAGATGTGATATCTTGTGGGTCTTCCAATCAGAGTTAAATTTATCACAATAGAGTTCAAAGAATGACACTCCTACATCACAAATGAACTCAATTCACGAGCCATTGATTTGGATTTTCCTCCTATACAAGGAATGTTTCGAATTACTATATTTTTGTATTATATAACCACCATTTTTTATGTAATTTTTCTTTTATAAATAAGAATTCCAAGAGACACATGTGGAATATGAAGAGTCACATAGGAGTATATAGGATGTCGAAGTCAAAGATTCATGAGGAAACTCAAGGGTAATTATCATTTGCTATAAACAATCCCTCATAATTCAAGAAAAGTGCTTGGATTTTTAGAGATTTGGGCTTGGAATCTCTAGTGGTATATAAGGGAGAAGATCCTTATTTTGGAGAAGAAAATGGTAGCATCATGTTACATTATTGGGGATAGTGATTCATTAATGTAACAATGTAATTGTATCTTTCATTAATTATCATAAGCTCTTGGAGCCAACACTCTTTCATGCATGTATCATGAATTTTCTAAGACTATTCTTTGGATGTTTGTGGTATATGTTTGTCTTATGCATACTAAATAGAATGAACTATTTCATTTATTTAGATATGAACCTTCTTGAATGGGTGTTTATATGTGTAATGTTATCATTATTATCTTGTGAACTAATTTATAGGCTAATTAATGACGCTTTCTCATGTTCTCTCACGTGTATCTCTTAGGATAATACAATATTATAGGCATATATCTTATATATCTGTCATGGAATCTCCCTTTAAACTTAGCTTGGTGTCTCACAAATATTACACGCTTACTGCCCAAAATATATGTGTATGATATCTTGTGTATGTTTTGCAACCAAGGAATTCCTTTAAAATCACTTGCAATGGCAGTCAGGCCTTATATCTTGATGGGTCTCCTACACCAAACGATGTGAGGTCTAGTTGGGAATTTACATCATGGAGATCCTCTGTATGTTGGTGGTATCCAACACCATCAACATATTATTATTATGAGATATGTTAGAAAATTAAATATTACAGAGCAATGAAACACATAAAATATGAGGAAAACACAAAACACAAAACGCATAAAACCAGAGAGAAACAGATATACGTGGTTCACCCAGTTTGGGCTACGTCCACCCCAAACAACCAGTCCTTCCTTTCTATTATCTAGCAAAATTAAGAGACACAACCTACAACAGATCCGTTGTAATATCCTCTGTTCTTTCTCACAGTCTCCCTGTTTGTTTCTCGCACCGATAATACACATACAATACACACCCGCAATACAATACCCTCATACAAGCGAGGGGTTTCCTTCTAGGGAAAAATACCATAAACTAAACATAACTTCTACCATCAGATCATTCACCTAATGAACGGCCCACATTGACTAGAAATTACTATACTTTTACAAGGCAATTTTACATTTTTTTTTAGCTTCGGGGGCACTGCCCTCGAAACCCCCCGCGAGGGGGGGGGCTCCATAAAGTTGTAGCTGCCCCCCCTGGACCCCCCAGGCAACGTTTAATTATGGGCGGATTTTCTGACCCATTAAGGTATAGGGGTCCAATGTTGTGATACAAAATAAAAAAAGATAATCAGGCTCCACACCCAACAATCTTCCACTTGGAGACTGATTGTAGCAACTCCACCACTGATTCATTTGTTGGAAAATGAATCCTCTTTGGACCTGGCTATTTCTCATCTTCATCATCATCCTTGAAGACCAATTTAAACTGAGCATATTCTCGGCTTCTCCCTCGTTACAAATTTTGTTCGCATATCTGCCGGATTCTGGCTAGTGTGTATATTTTCCAGCTTCAATTGTCCATCTTCCAATACTGACTGTATGAAATAGTACTTGAGTTGTATGTGTTTAGTCCTGGAATGAAATGCTGAGTTATTTTCAAGATGAATGGCACTTTGGCTATCACTGTATAACGTGCCCATATCATGCTTCTTACCCAATTCATCCATAAACCTTTGTAACCAGATCATTTCTTTACTAGCCTCTGTAGCAGCAACATACTCTGCTTCTGTTGTTGAAAGTGCAAGAACACTTTGGATTTTTGAAACCAAACTGATAGTTTTTCCACCTACAATAAATACATATCTTGTAGTGCTCCTCATGTTATATTTTTCCCATGCCATATCTGCATCAACATATCCCTGTAGAGCAATGTTTGAACCATGAAAGCATAATGCTTGATTTGTGGTGCCTCTCAAATATCTGAGAATCCATTTTACTGCCATCCAATGTTCTTTTCCTGGATTTTTCATGTACCTGCTTACAACTCCCACTGCATGTGCAATATCAGGCCTTATGCAGGCCATTGCATACATTAAGCTTCCAATTGCTGATGCATATGGAACTTTAGACATATAGTCCATTTCTTCTTGGGTCTTGGGGCACATCTCCTTACTAAGTTTGAAATGGCTAGCAAAATGTGTACTAACTGGTTTTTCATTTTGCCTATTAAATCTTTTCAACACCTTTTGTATGTACTTATTCTGAGACAGTGTTAATTTGTGATTTTTCCTATCTCTAGTTATTCTCATACCAAGGATTTGTTTTACAACTCCCAAATCCTTTATTACAAATGAATTTGCCAATTTTATTTTGAGCACATTTATTTCCTACATGTTAGAACCTACAACAAGAATGTCATATACATACAATAACAATATAATATAGCTTCCATCATTTTCCCTTTTCAGATAAACATAATGATCAGAGTGACATCTAGTATAACCTTGTTCAGACATAAACTTGTCAAATTTTAGATACCACTGCCTTGGAGCCTTTTTTAAGCCATACAAGCTCTTCTTTAACCTGCACACTAATTTTTCTTTCCCTTTGACCTCATATCCTTCTGGTTGATGCATATAGATCTCTTCCTCCAAATATCCATGGAGAAATTATGTCTTTACATCTAACTGTTCAAGATGTAAATCTTGCGCTGCTACAAGACTTAAAATAGTTCTGATTGAAGTAATCTTAACAACAGCAGAAAATATTTCATCAAAATCAATACCTTTCTTCTGTGCAAACCCCTTCACCACAAGTCTAGCTTTGTACCTCTGTTTTCCTCCATTTTCTTCCTTCAGCCTGTAAACCCATTTATTCTACAATGTAGTTTTACCTGCAGGCAACCTGACTAAGTCCCAAGTCTGGTTATGCATTAAGGAGTCCATCTCTTCTTCCATGGATAGGTCCCACTTCTTCCTGCTTTCAACCTGCATTTCTTCTTCATAAAATTTAGGTTCACCAAAATTAGTCAACAATAAATAATATAATGAAGGAGAGTATCGTTCAGGGGGTCTACTTATCCTGGTAGATCTTCTAACACCACTTTCAGGTGTTTTAGGTGCCTATTGCTGTTGTGGTGGTTGTTGTTGTTGTGGCTCTTGATTATTATTATTTTCAGACACCTTTACCTTTTCTATGATCTCATCAAGAACTGTGTATTATTTGTTTTCTTTTTTCTATTTCTTTTCCTGCAACTAATTCTTATACAATACCTTTTCATTGTATATTACATCTCTGCTCCTAATTATTTTGTGATTTTCATAATCATATAAGTGATAACCAAAATAATTAACACCATATCCAATAAAGGTACATTTCTTTGATTTTTCCTCAAGATTTGTTCTATTTTCTTTATTAATATGGATAAAGGCCTCACAACCAAATGACTTTAAAAAGGAGTAGTTTACCTTTTACCTATCCATGCTTCCTCTAGAATACCACCATCCAAGGAACTTGAAGTCCATTTGTTTATTACATAAACAACAATATCTACAGCATCTGCCCAAAATTTTAAATGTAATTCTGCATGCAATCTCATGCACCTTGCACGCTCCATGATTGTTCTGTTCATCCTTTCTGAGACACCATTTTCTTGTGGTGTTCTTGGAACTGTCTTCTCTCTGTGAATTCCATGCTCTGAACAGTACCTATCAAACTCTTAGCTGCAATATTCACTTCCATTGTCTAATCTGAGACACTTCAAATTCTTTCCTATCTCAATCTCAACCAAAGCTTTCAATTTCTTGAAAGTATCAAATACATCAGATTTATTCTGAATACAATAAATCCAAGTTTTTCTAGTTGCATCATCAATAAAAGTAACATAATAACGAGAGCCACCAAGAGATGATACCTGAGCAGGTACCCATACATCTGTATGCACAAGCTCTAATTTTTCGCTCTTCTTTTCTTTCCCAACTCTGAGAAATCTGACTCTCTTCTATTTTCCATAAATGCAATTCTCACAGAAATCCAAATCAACATTCTTCAAACCCGACAACAAATTTCTTGAGTGAGGAATCTTCATCCCCTTCTCACTCATGTGTCCGAGCCTATGATGCTATAATGTTGCATCTGCTCCTTTTGAAGTTAAATCATTAACAGAGTTAGAAATACCATTGCATAAATACAATGTACCAACCTTTTCTCCTTTTGCTATTGCCAGGGCTCCTTTGGTGACCTTCTAGGTTTTATCTGTGAAAGTTGTTACACAAAATTCACCGCCTAACTGCCCTGTTGTAATTAGATTTTTCTTCAGATATGGAACATTCCTTACCTCCTTTAATAGCCATTGGTTTCCATTATTCTATTTTACAAGAACCTTACCCATTCCAACAATTTTACAGGGTTTATCATCAACCAAACAAACTTGTCCAAAATCTCCTTGAACATAGTCATGAAAATATTTCTTATCAGGTGTGGCATGGAATGAGGCCCCTGAATGTACAACCCAAGAATCAGTAACATTTTCAAAAGAAATAATCAAAGCATCTTGTAACACATCACCTGTCACATTTGCTTCATTATTGTTTTCTTGCTATGTGTCTCCTTCTTTTCCCTTCCGAGATCTACAATCTTTCTTTAGGTGTCCTTTCTTTCTGCATTTCCAGCACACTATCCTTGATCTAGACTTGGATCTGACTTTCCTTGATTTACTATGATATCCCGAGCTCTTTCCTCCTTCCATTCTTCTTCCCCTAGAATCTCCACTCAAAGCATTACCTGATGTCTCACCGGAGCTTTTCCATCCCATTTCCTCGCTAAGGATAGCACCGACAACATCATCAAACTTTAAAGTACTAGATCCAGAGACAGAGTTATTAATGGCCATAAATAAACCATTCTAGATTTCTGGCAATGAGCATAGAAATAAAATAGCCCTAACTTCATCATCAAATTTTACCCCTGTTGGAACAGGGTCTCCTACGAGCTACGAAAATGGTTTGATTTTGTATATTTTTTATTATAATTAGGCTAGCGCAGGGGTTTTGGGGTGGGTCAAAGCCCCGAAAGCATTGTAATGGGTCAAAGGTTAAACCAAGGGTTCGAAAACCATGGGTTGCGGACCATAGGAAAGCTTAGGATAGATTAGTATAAATAGAGGAACATTTTGAATTGTAAGGTAGAAGAGAAAGAAAGAGCTATTGAGGTGATCTGTGGTTTAGTATATCTGTTTGGGTTTTTGGGGAACAGACTCCTGCTAGTTGTGTGCGCAGAGATCCAGAGTCCTACTGTGTGCGGACCCTACTACTGTGTGTGCAGGCTGGGACGGGTATTTTAAGAAGGAATTGATGAATTGATGAATAGAAGGATTGTGTTGAGGACTGAATCTATGTGTAATGTTTGTGCGAATCATTGGTAATTACTGTATTATGCGTGTTCTATATTCAAGCTGCGAAAGATCTGTGTAAGTGTGTTTACTGTATCTGGATCTATCTGTTCTTTTTTATGCAATATCGTGCTACTTTCATAGAAGTATATAATTATCAAACACTGTAGATCTTGCACACGTGGATGCGAAAATAGATCTATAAAATCCTACGCAAAAGGAGGCAATCTGGGCCTCACAGGGCTAGACGCAGCTATGCTTGCCTTACCTACCATTTCTCAGGGTGCGGAAACCTGATTCTAGCACCCACCCATACTACTTCGAGTGAGACTTTGACTTGCGCAAGCGGGTCACTGCCAAAAGGGCTAGTAGTATAGGGGTTTGTTGGAAAACCTTGAACTCCGAACCTGGGTTAGGACCCCTCGAGCCAACAAATGGTTCCATTGCTGGGACCTGGAGCATTTTGAGGAAGGGATCGGGTATTGACAAGAAATTACTGGAAGCCTGACAAGGAAGAAGAGCAGGTTTGAGTAAATGAGTTCCAATATGGACGAAAGTACAACGCGGAGTGGCAAGTACTCTCGAACCAATCAAGAAGGAGATAACTCTATCTATAGCCCGCTGAAAAGGACAACAGCGTAAAGCCTGCCAGTTACACCGACGTCAGAACCACGGAATAATAAAACCTCACCCAAAACCCTGCCAGAAGAAGACATGGCAGCGCACTTGAAATTACCTACCTTTAAGGGTGCGAGAGATGAGGACATCGACCATTTCTGGTTTGTGGTAGACTCGGTGTGGATTGCGCTGGGGGTGGTGAGCGATACTATGAAAATAGTGCAGTTGTTCCTAGCCTTCGAAGAGAGAGCACTGGATTGGTATATGTGGTACATATCTCAAAATGGCAGTGCTTCTATTTAATATATTAAGGACGCCCTGAAACAACAGTTTTGCAAACCTAAGTCCTACTCTTAGATCGTATCAGATGTGAAATATTTCAAGCAAGGAGCAACCAAGTCTGTATGGGAAGCTAATCAAATACTAAAAAAAATGATCAGAGAGGGAGGATTGAAGTATGGCAACAGACAATACGCCGAATGGTTTATTGCTATGCTGCTACCTCATTTGCGTATATCTATGGGCCACCAAAACCTTCGAGTCACAGGAAAATGCTCTGGAAACTGCCATGAAGCTAGAAGCTGCACCCAGAAAAGACACTTCTGTAGGAGTACAACAAATTTAGGAGCAGCTCGGAGCCATGCACGTGGAAATTCAGAACCTGCGGAAGGAACAAGGAAAAGGAGCGATTACAAACCTATGGTGCATATGATGTCGAACGTCGGGACATACGAAGGAGTAGTGCCCTATATCGACATACTACAGGCAGGTAGGAGGACCTAGTCCGCCCTGCCCAGGAGCGCATGACGAACCCATCCTATCACGACCAGGCTCGAGCGGACCTGCGCAGTGGTGCGATGAATCCCGCATAATAGGGCTGCATAATACAAACCATTTCCCTCGACTATGTGCGTATGTCCTAGAACAAAAGCAGTACTGGTGCTGGTTCTGTCGATCAATAGGGCATGATGAGAAAAACTGTCAGACCTATTATCTAGTCATAGATCAGGGAAACTTGTATCAAGCACGGTCAGACCCGCCTCGCTAAGAACCCTCGCGGCCACGAATGGCTCCCCTGCCAGAAGTAGGGATGGAGGCCGAAATGGAAGCATAGATCGGGGCCGGGGCTAATTGATCTGCTATAACTGTGGGGACATATGGCACTTTGCAAAGGATTTCCTGAACCCAACGAGGTAGTCCTACAGGTATTGTAGAGAGTTGGATGATATTCTTGAAGACTGTCTAATCCTAATAGAAAAAATACAGGAGAAGCAACTCCCACCTACACAGAAGGTGTAGAGGGTTAAGACTGAGCTAAGGGGTAAGGGGCCAAGCGTAAATGTTGTTACGCATAGTGGATTGGCTACTAAGGGGATCGAGGAGAGCATTGAAACTAAAATATTGATCCGCAAAACAGTTAGCAAAAAGGAAGGACTGGACCTGGACAAAGCAAGAGAAACGTTTATGGAGGCTCGAAGGGACTTCCTTGGGGCCGAGGCATCTACGGTTTTTAAGGTAGCTGAGGAGGTCAAACCCTTCCTACAAGCATGCATGAAATTCCTGCGAAACCCTAAGGCAGTACACAACCTGCAGGCTTTAATCGATAGCTGCGCAACACGCTCCACCACGTCCTCCGATATTAAGGATGTGCACAAATTATACAGGTATCAGAAACACACTGGGAGGGAGATGTATTTGACGCCCCAGCTTGGCAAATACAAGATGGATTGGGTGATCTTAGACCTCAGATCGGACGTCAATGTATTACCTAAACAAACCTGGCAACGAATGGGCAAACCAAAGTTGGAATGGTCCACTATCCAGCTATGCATGGCTAATCAACAGAAGGTTGTACCGTTGGGAAGGCTATCAGGGATTATGGTAGATATTGCAGGGGTACAGGTCTGGGCTGACTTCGAAGTCATTCATATAATCGAGGATGCAAACCCCTACCCTGCGTTACTGGGATTGGATTGGGCCATCGATATGGGCGGTATCATTAATTTAAATAAAATAAGCATGGTGTTCGAAAACAATGGCCTAAGGGTAATCGTCCCATTAGAACCTGCGGAAGGTAACCACTACATGGAACCAGTACCCAAGGAGGACGATGTGGAATATATATATAAGTTGACTGCGCAAAACCCTACAGGGGACGAAGTACTCTATGAGGAGGGGGATACTGAATGCTTATCTGATCCTGATGAGGAAATAGAAGCCTGGCAGAACTGGTTACATGATGTCTCTACGCTGCGTTGTTTTAAAATCACAAAAAATCTCCGTTGCATTTCTTCAGAGGTAAGGACCCTGATGGAATCGAAAAAGATCAATTACCACAAGCCAACTCTGGGAAAGGGTCTAGCTGACCCACGAGCAAGTAGCAGTCCAATGCACTTTACCCCAGCCATAGATCCAAGAAGTAAAGCATTCATACATCTGGCTACCTCTACAACAAAAAAACAGCTGTCGTTGAGACAATGCGCAAACCCCCTTAACACCTCATTTACATAGATGATAAGGTTCTCTTGGTCGTGGATCATGAGTTGCCTAGGAAGAAAGCTTGTGTTGGGGGGGGACAAACCGATGGTGTAGACGAATAAACCTAGCATAACAAAAGGGTCAAGACTAGCCGTTGGAACCGTAACCGTTGGTAAAAAGCACAAGTTACCGTTGGAGGGAATGACCTCCAAGCATTTAATGGAATGAATTTTGGGATTGTTTTACCGTTCCCTGGGGGACCCATCTCAGATAAGGTTCACCTTACCATTGCACGCTTGGGAGTACTATAAAGAGGCTAGGATGGTTTAGCTAGAGGTGATGTTTTACTTGCACAATTTTCCCTCATCATTCGAAAAGAACTTGAGCAAGCCAATTTTCTGTATACACACTACCCCTCTCATGTCTGGTCAACCTACTCTGTATGATAGTAGTCACCCAGAGTTGGGCTTCATTTTTCACGCAAGGATTCCTGCCACTAGCCCTACCGAACCCTCGGCCCCGACGGGGCCTGATGTTAAGGAAATATTGGAGGTTGAGTCTGAATTGGAGGAAGTTCCCTCTACGCCGATCACAAGGAAAGGCAAAGGAAATGCACAAGGTTCGGGAAAAGCTCTGAAAGTGGAGAGGTGGGCTCTCGGGAACCCTAGGACCTCTCCAAGGAATGCCAGGTCTCCGCCAGTATCACCTCTAGATCAAGACGCACAGGAAGGTGCTCTACCTGCTAATCTAATCAATTGGTTACCTCCCTTTATTTGCCCATGAAAGCTGTCTATATGAATGCCAAAAAATTTGGATGGCCTAGTCACCTATCTGCAAACCCCCCTCACTCCAGGAGAAGTCCCTGTCATTAGTGATCCATGTGGGCGACTCCATGAGGTCAAGTTCGATGATCACGACCTGGCAGACTTTGAAACCCTCTCTGAATTTCCCCCCACATTATACTTCAATACAATCCATGGAAATGAGGGAGTCACGATGGTGCACCAGTGCTGGGTATGCGGCCTGGCCAGGTATGGAGTTTTGAATATACTTCAGATGCCCCATTTTGGCCATTACAATGTCACAGATCAGTTGGCTCGCCAGTTGCTCGCCCTTATTCATGACGGCTACTTATGGATTCGAGACAGGGTCCCTATTGATGCTATGTTGATCCACAAGATTACAGGCCTTCCCATGCAAGGGCCGCACCCTCTAGAGCGGGTGGGAAAAAAGTATGAAGCAACTAATGCTACGTTTGTGCGACGGACCTATGGGGTGAAATGAAATCAGCGAGGGTTTTTGATTCAGACTATCCATGATCTGGCTACACAGATGGTTACTCGGATCCTAGCCTGCAAGCTAATGAGAAAGTGCCGCATTGCGACGGTCCCCACCTATGTGATTCAGTTGGCCGGTCATTGTGCGAAGGGCGTCTCCTTCAATTGGGCTCAATACTTATGCGATGAATTTCTAGCGAATGTCCATGAATCTCAGGAGCAGGGGACATCCTTCTTTTACTCATGGTTATTACTCCTAATCGCATTGGTCGCCTGGGACAACTCCGAGGAGTCGGTTCTCCCTGAACTTCCTCCATGGATGTGTGAAGGAGCTCGGTATGCTCATTTATGGGACTATAAGTATGTGCAACGCATCGAGGATACAATTTTTTTTTGGATCCTCGTCTAGAGTAGTGTGGCAGCCGCCATAAATTCCCGGCCCCGGCTGTCCTCAACGGATACGACAAATACAAAGGTATTACCGCGTTCCAAGTTACCATGCATCATATTCAGATCTGCAGCCTAAAAAATAAGACATGGATGACACTCCCCTGTATGGTAGCAGATGAAGAGATTGACCTGATGATCACACTATG
The DNA here is from genome assembly GCA_034641835.2 of Pinus albicaulis. NCBI lineage: Eukaryota > Viridiplantae > Streptophyta > Pinopsida > Pinales > Pinaceae > Pinus > Pinus albicaulis. The sequence goes on from CM076581.1 coordinate 902,660,742, forward strand.
ATCCCTTGCCTGGAAGAAAGGCCTCACAGACACCTGTCAGGAGATCACGGAGCCCAGCCAGACAGGCTCAGACATAGCCAAGGATAGGAATACGCAGCCACTGCAGACCACCGTAGCTAAAGCCAAGGTAGGGGCTGATAGAGAAACCACCCCCCGGTACGAAGTAGTCAGGAGAGCCGGCACCCGGATCCCGAAAGAAACAATGCGCCCACCGTGAAAAATATGATGCGACGGTCACACTTACTGATGGTGACCTTGAGAAAATCACGGATGCAGTCACCATGGGTACAGAAGAAAAGTGGGCATCCGTCAGGGAGTAGCAAAAATCCACGCTCGGCACTCTCCACACTAACCTCCACGCCCTCCAGTTAAAAATAGATATGCTGCCGACCAGCGTTGGCCAGGCACGAACTCCCTCGGTCGATAACAGTTCGGTGTTGTTCACGAAAGAAAGTTGTCTTTGGACTATACCTCGCGCTGCCTTGGTAGGGACTCAGCCCCCAGCCAAAATAGGGACCCATTTGGACTTGGCTAAATTTCCCCACGAAGCCTTACAGGGCCTCCATTATGCTGTCTTCCAGGAGATTTGCCATTGTGACCAGAAAATACACCAATAGCTTGGGACAGCCGAGCACACCATCACACAGTAGGCTGCTGATTTGCTCCTCACTGTATCACAACAAGTAGAGCTCGAAAAAGTGATCCACTAACTCTATATAGAGGTTACTGACGAGATCCCGGCCGCAGACACGCCTCGAGCTAAAGTGGAAATTTTTTTTGTGGCACTCAAAGCCTCTAGGATGGAAATACACACTGTCAAGACACAACTATAACAACAAATCACCGACTTACAGGCCAAACTGTAGCCCAAAATGCCTCCAGAAGTCTGCGCCCAGTGCATCGCCCTGATAACCGACGCGACCAATGTTATTTAGGGGCATATTTCCCAAGGTGCCTAGTTGCTATAATCCGCCATGCAACTCTGGACTAAGGTCCAGTGCGACCCGGTCCTCCAGGAAATCAATCAGGACTTACGACAGAAGGAAGAAGCTTTCGAGTAGGTCAACACTATGTTGCCCACCCTAGTACCTACATAGCGCTTGGGACAATTAAAGACCAACAATGATCTCCAGGATGAGATTGAGAAACTTCGGCGTAAACAACACATTATGGCAGAACGACTGAACCCTTGGGCTGCCACAACCCTCCAACTGTCGCAGGATATTGATGGAGCGATCAAGCGACTTACTCAGACCCTTGAAAGTGTTACCACGGCGACCGAGTGACCAACCTCCCAAAAGCTTGTAGACCTTGCACAGAGTGCTACTGCCTAGAGCCAAGAAGTGCTACCTCCACTGATCGTGACCCTCAACACCTTACTAATGCAGATAGAGACCACACCACCACAGTGACTCGGGACGAGTCAGAAGATTGTGTTGGGGAACTATTGGAATAGGGTCTCCTACGAGTTGCAAAACTGATTCGATTTTGTATATTTTTTATTACAATTAGGCTAGTGTAGGGGTTTTGGGGTGGGTCAAAGCCCCGAAAGCATTGTAATGGGTCAAAGGGTAAACCAGGGGTCCGAAAACCATGGGTTGCAGACCATAGGAAAGCTTAGGCTAGATTAGTATAAATAGAGGAACATTTTGAATTGTAAGGTAGAAGAGAAAGGAAGAGCTATTGAGGCGATCTGTGGTTTAGTATATCTGTTTGGGTTTTGGGGGAATGGAATCCTACTGGCTGTGTGCGTGGAGATCCAGAGTCCTACTGTGTGCAGACCCTGCTGCTGTGTGCGAAGGCTGGGACAGGTATTGTAAGAAGGAATTGATGAACTGATGAAAAGAAGGATTGTGTTGAGGACTGAATCTATGTGTAATTTTTGTGTGAATCATTGGTAATTACTGTGTTATGCGCATTCTGTATTCAAGTTTCGAAATATCTATGTAAGTGTGTTTACTGTATCTGTATTTGTCTATTCTGTTTTATGCAATATCGTGCTACTGTCATAGAAGTATATAATTATCAAACACAGTAGACCCTGCACACGTGGATGCGAAAATAGATCTGTAAAACCCTGCACAGAAAGAGGCAATTTGGGCCTCACAGGGCCAGATGCAGCTCTACTTGCCTTACCTACCCTTTCTCAAGGTGCGGAAACCTGGTTCCAGCACCCACCCATACTACTTCGGGTGAGACTTTGACCTGCGTAAGCGGGTCACTGCCAAAAGGGCCAATAGTATAAGGGTTTGTTGGAAAACCTTGAACTCCGAACCTGGGTCAAGACCCCTCGAGCCAACAACCCCTACAGAACTTAACTGATTGGTAACTGTATTAAAATAATTTAAATGGTCTGCAACAAATCCACCTTTCGACATCTTCATATTAAATAAACGTTTCATAAGAAATACCTTGTTTGAGGCCGAGGTTTTTTCATATAATTTCTCCAACGCCTTAATCAAACCCTCTATTGTTGTTTCCTTCAAAATATTGAAGGCTACCGATGCCGCGAGGCACAACCGTACTGTTCTAAGTGCCTTTCTATCAAGAATATCCCATTCTGCGTCTATCATAGTCATCAGCTTCTTTGTTTTTCCGCTCAATGGTAGGTACAGATCTTTCTGATACAAATAATCTTCCATCTGCATCTTCCACAGCGGGAAGTTTTGGCCGTTAAATTTCTCAACCCTAAATTTATCAACTTCCACCATTTCTCCCACTTCAACCAAGAACCCTTCTTTCCTGTGAGTTTATTAGCCAAATAGACCTTCGGATCTGATACCAGTTGTTAGAAAATTAAATATTACAGAGCAATGAAACATATAAAATATGCGGAAAACACAGCACACAGAACACATAAAACCAAAGAGACACAGATATACGTAGTTCACCCATTTTGGGCTACATCCACCCTTAACAGCCAGCCCTTCCTTTCTATTATCCAGCAAAATGAAGAGACATAACCTACAATAGATCTGTTGCAATATCCTCTATTCTTTCTCACAGTCTCCCTATCTTTTTCTCACTCCGAGAATACACATACAATACAAAACCACATTACAATACCCTCATACAAGTGAGGGGTTGCCTTCTAGGGCAAAAAACCATAAACTAAACATAACTTCTACTGTCAGATCATTCGCCTAATGAACAACCCAGATTGACTAGAAATTACTATACTTTTACAAGGAAATTTTACATCTATTTTTAGCTTCGGGGGCACTGCCCCCAAAACCCCCCGCCAGGGGGGGGCTCCATAAAGTCGCAGCCAGCCCCCCCTGGACCCCCCAGGAAGAATTTAATTACGGGTGGCGTTTCCGCCCCATTAAGGTATAAGGTTTCAATGCTATGATACAAAATAAACAAGATAATCAGGCTCCACACCCAACAAGATATTTATTTCAAGTTTACAAAAATAGTTTTTTGTTTCACAAGTCTCTTGTTTTTTTACAAAGTGATAAAATTTATTATTAAAAAAATATGGTTTAGTCATAGTCATTGTTCCATTCTTCGAAGATTTCACTTTGGGAAAGAAGCTTCCTTTGTACAATCAAAATTTTCATTCTAATCCCCACATAATGAAATCTCCATGCAATGAAGCTTCGTACAATGAAACACAAATCCATATAACTCTTGCTTTTGTACATCAATTCATAAATAAATACAACTAGGACAAAATAATCAATATTTCTGCTCGAGAAGCCTTCAAAATTAATAAACATAGTTATAAAAACTACAATTGTATTCAAATTCAAATGTTAACCACTATAGTTGTCATTAAAATAAACATTACAAAATAAATAGATATATGAAAACCAAGAATTTTTTCCAAAATTTTTTTTCCATTATAAACTAAATGGGAATAGAGTAATCCATCTTTGTGCTTCACAAGCCTTGAATGGTAATGAACATAGTTATAGTAAAAAAAATGTATTAAAATTCAAATTTTAGTAACTATAGTTATCATTAAAATAAGCATTACAAATGGAATAGATATCTCTGAACCAAAACTCCTTCTAAACATTAATTTTCATTGTCATCAATTTCACACCATTACATAGAATATAAAAGCTCAAAAGCAGTCTCATGAAATTATGTTCAATCAATGTTCTTGATGAACACTACAGAATCCAGAGTAATACAAGTTCACATGAAAACCATTATCTAAGAATTTTTGATATAACTGATAAATAGTTTCATTATTAAGATAGAGTAAAAAAAATCCATTTAATTATCATGAAATACAAAACATTATCTAATATATAAAATCTCAAAGAAAATACTAGAAAACATACGTTCAATTAGTGTTATACTATGTCTTAGAATTCAATTATATATAAAATCATAAGTGAAATGTTATATCGAAACTATTTACATAATTGGTAATAGACTAAAAAAATAGAAAATAGAGTAACCATAATTACTATCTTTAACATGTACATTGAATATATTCTCTTTAATTTCTCTAGTTTCTTCTTTCAAAATTGTGAAGCTAAGGCAAAGTACTATTCTTTAACACTAACAAAAGTAATTATCCATCTGTTATTTTCCTCTGCAGTAAAATCAATTATATCATCAAAGTTTGTTTGCTGTAATTATTTCAACTTATCCAATTCAACCATCAACTTGTCTATCAGAATTAATCCATAATGATATGTAATACATGGACCATTTAAATCCTAAAAAATCGTTACCACCTTGAGATACAAATCAACTCTTCTATTTTTAATGTGTCCAAACTCAGAAATAATGTCCTCTAATGTTTTTTATTTTCTCAGAAAATGCAACCTTGATTTGATTCATCCAATCAACATTTGGAAACCCTTGTTTATATTTTTCTAGTTAGGAAATTAAATCAAGCTTCCAACTCAAATTTTGTTTACTATGTCCTAATACTGAATTCCTTGTTTCCGTCGAGCGCACTTTTGACCAACTCAATGGAAGACTTAGTTCTCTGCTTTAAATTTCACAGATAGAAAGCTTATTTCCATGCATATTCAATAAATTCACAATATTTTGGATAATTACTAATACTATATGATTTATCTACATTAAGAATATATATAGGTTTATCAAATATATGAGATCCATTGGGACTCAAAATTTCCAATGGAAGTATGCATACTGCTAGAGGAGTATTTTGTTGAATTTCCACCACCTTGGGTCTAGGTTAGAGTCTTAAATTACTAAAGCTACCAAACAAATAAATTCAACCATGAACTACTTTTCACAATGGAAAATATAAAGCATTAAATCACATATGTAATATATACATAGTTTTAAAAAAAATTGTACAATAATGTACAATCACTAATATTTGTTATATTAAACCAAATTTGAATAATACAACATTCTATCGTGTACAAGATACAATCACAAACATGATGTTGTATCTTGTCGTGCCAGTCCTTCGCTTACATACTTCTCACTACTAGTGCCTTAGTCCATTAAGGCATCTACACATAAAGACTCTAGGAGGGATGTCACCTAAAAATTTTGCACGTCCATCTGTAGAGTGTACGTGGGTTCATCTAATCTCCTCTCCAGGCTAGCCAATTCCAGAGCTCCAAACTGCCAGGCTAGAAACATATTTCTTCCATAAAAGTGTTGCACTTTGGCACCAAAATTCACCCAACCTTTAGCTGCTCTTCGTCCTTCAAGATATCTTGTCATAGGATAATTTTGGTAGCCAATACGTTGCCCTCCAACATACCTATGGAACTCAATCTAATCATTGTTGATTTCTCTCTTCGGATGCCACTTCACCACCTCAAAATGTCATACACATGGCATCAATAGGTTTCTCAACAAACTAATCCAATCCAGTCACACCTTGACCCAATACATCTCACAAAACATTATTGATTCACCTTGCTACATTGTTGTCACTGCATCACTTGTTAGGGCACACCATGTTTCCCTTATCCTCCACACAATTCAGCACAACAAGCCTGTAAAGGTCACGGTCCTCCAAGGGGACACTCATCCACACCTACGATGCTCCTTTGTGGCTTGTTTGAATCAAATCACAAGCCAAAATATGGACCAGTTGCTGGCTATCGTTTGCGTCCTAGCACACCATCTATTGTAGGGTAACAACCTCCTCAAAACTCCACCAAAAAACCTTAACTCAGCTATGTTTTTTCCTCCATACTTGTGGCCCTCACTACTTAGCAACCCACCCTTAACATGCACTATAAAAAACCCTTAACTTTCCCTTAAATAGCCCTAAGACACCTCCGTTGTATCCTATAGTAACTCGGTCTTCCCATAGCTATACCTCAGCCTCCTCACGTTGTCTTCTAGCTTCCTTTGTTGTGCCTAAGGCTCCTTTAAATTCAAAGATGTATTTCCCACTCTTGGATGCTCAAATGCCATGTTTTCACCCTTAATTTATAGACATATAAGGGGCTCCAAATAATCATGAAGGGACACACCTATTGGAGTGTTTTACACCAAGCCTACATGACTTGACAACTAATAATTACCTTGTCAACTTCAAAAATTCATTTCTCTCTAATGACAACTCGGATTCAGATGATTCTTGATTCGTTTGAATCGTATCGCTAACAACTATCATACTCATCCATCAAATGTCATACCTCCATCATGGTTTTGGACCAAATCACGATGGGTGAAAAAACCCACACTTGGGTTCCAAGCCCACAAGCTTCCCTTGTGGTGCTTTTCCCTCCAAACCCTGCACCCTATGGCTTGGAGTGCCTCCCAAGCTACACAAATCAACATTTTTAAAAAAGGACCTGAGGGGTCAAAGTATCTTCTAGATTTTTTATTTTTACCTTAAACTTTAGATTTTCTTCTTGGAATTGGCTAACAGACTTTAGAACGCATCACTAGTAGCTTGATGCAATTTCATTAGCCCTGGCATCGTAACTCCAAATAGATAAACATTCATTTTTGTTCGATCAACAAACTTTTTTTTGTAAATATATACCCTTTCAATATTCAATATTTTACTAAGACTATCATAATTTTCATCTTGCAATGTAATAGGATGGTCATAGAAAGTAATGGCCTCTTCAACAATTTTCTCCACCATTTTCTGATTTTCTTGCAAACAAGTTCTAACACAATCAAGTAGTATAGCAATACAAACTTCCACATCCATGGCATCTTCAATGCTCCTTTTTTTAGGAGAACCCTTGGATCCAGTTGATTCAATCGTGTGTGTTATTTTTGGAGTTACTCTATGAAGAGTATTTTCATCATCCCTGCCACTTGATATCCCATCACTAACCATTTTTTCGTTTATAGTAGTATTTTTGCTTTTTTGGATAAAAGATGAAGTCAGACCAGCATTGCGTGTGAAATATTGAGAATGTCATGTAAGATTTGTGCCTAGTTTCTTGTATCTTCCTTTGATTTTGATGATCTCTCTTTCAACGATCTCTTTAGCACCTACTAGCATTTTTTCATGTTTTTTTGATACATTGTGGCTTTCCTCGCTCCGCTCTCTATTTCTTGGAAATAATTTAGATACATAATAAAATCTAGGTGTTTTGTAATTTTTGTTTCCTTTATCAAAACTTTCAATAGCTTCAACTTAACCTATGTTAAAAGCATCTAAAAGCTTTGCAATAATGCTAGCATGAAACATATTCTTCTGAGTGAATTTTCCAATTGTAAACAGAAGAGAGATACATTGTTTTTTTCTTTTTCTGTTCAACTATAAGTAGCCAACAACGATTTATCCTACATACTTCAACAACAAAATAGATATCTAGAAAAAATTTCGACGAGAGAAAAATTTCCTATCTTCATAACATAAGTTCAAATAAATGTATTGCTTTCTCTTTCCTCATGTTCCCCTTTTCTAGATAGGAAGCCCTTAGCCTATGCATATATTCTAGGTGGCTCCTATCCAGTTACTATGCAATAAAATTTCCTTACAAACACATCTTGAGTTAAAAAAAAAATTAAAGAATATTTATGCTTCCACAATATAGGATACCAAAAATGCACTGGTTCCTCGCTAAAATTAAATTTAGGATTACAGGGTAAACTGTCAAACACATGCCTTGACACAAGGGCCATTACCAGATACACCATCATAGAGAATTTATTTTTCTTAAATAATATATCTAACTGAACAAATAATTCATTGAAATGACATTATCCCAATCGAAAATACAATTATTTTTGTATCTCTCATAAAGCACATAGAAAATGCATTTCATAACATTTTTTGTATTTTCTTGTCCCATTACCTCACAAAAGAGCCAACAAAAATCCTAAAATTTTTCTTAAACAGAGAAATATCTAAAAAATAAATATCTAAAGGAACCTCAAAAGTTGGAGAAAAGAATTCTTACACAATGTCAATCTCGCTTGCTTCAAGCTTCAGGAAGTTATTTGCATCCGAAAATTCTAAATTCTTATTCAGTTTTACTAACATCAGTAACCATCTACATTCCTTGGGATTCAAAGTAAAAATTTTCACTCCTAGATTAATTATTCTCATTCTTGAATATAAACTATTTGCACAAAGATAAACAATTTCTAAAAAATCAAAGACCTTTGGAACACAACCAACTTTAGGTAATTTCGAAAGCCAAATCTTGCCACTTGTTTTCTCTTTAATTGAAAAATTAACATACCACTAGTATATTATTGTTGATCAGTCAAAGCTATCATCAATATCAGCAAGTGAGTTAATTGTATCACTAAAAATAACCCCTTTCCTTTGTTTGCTACCCATTTTCGCTTTGCAGTAAAAAATATCCTGTCAATGAAAAACATTTTCAAACCTTGTTTAACTTTACAATTCTCTATTCTCCACATGGTCACTATCTATTAATAGTGTGAAAACTATTACACATGACACTCTAAATAAATGGAAAGATACCAAAGCCAACATTTACGGAAAGTAATGGAAACAAATTCCAAATTTCCAAAAGCATCTTATCCATTTACACTGCATTTTTCTCTTTCTTCAAGATCATTGATATATGTATCATGAGAATAAAAAATTTATGATATAAAATAATTGGCATTGTTTATCGAGGAAAAAAAATCACTTTCACAACAAAACATTGTCATAGTCGAGCATTATTTTTTCAACAAAAAGATGACAATACGAGTGTTTGAATCATGTTTTTTATAGTGGAAATGGATTCAACATCATCAAAAACCCTAATCAAAACCAAATATTGAAATTTGGAAATTGTAACATGGAGTTACAAAAAAAAAAAATTCCATATTTTATGAGGAACGTGTCAGAATTTCCATGATTTTCCAAACAAATCTGAAGTCTCATTAGGCTATGGTTTTGATCATATAAATTAGCTTAAAAATATAAATAATATATATAAATAGTAAATTGTACAAGGAAATTTGTAAATAAATATTATGCAGACACATATTCAAATACCTGTTACGATGAATCAACTTGACAATTGGTCCCCACTATTATGTAAAACCCAACCAAATTTGACTTATGAATTACTTGAAAAACTATTTTGAACATTATGGCTCAAATCTAACTATCAAGACACATCTGAGTCAGCTGGACAAAGTCACATATATTCCCCCGGACATTCCTTCCGCATACCTATCTCTCGCACAACTTGACACACAATTTTGATGCAACAGGGACCTTATTTTACATAGAAGGATTTAATTTAAAACTCTTCCTTTTAAAACTTTTACATATTTAGCTATGTAGAAGAGAATTTTCATACAACTATGAATCAAATGGCTACATCAAGCTTGTAAATATTTACCTATAAAAAAGAGAAGTTGCATAGAGTTGTGAATTTGTGCAAAATGAAATATGTGCAGAGGATGAGGTGGGAAGGGTAATTTATTCCATAGACGCAAAATTAATTTAATTACTACAAACAAAAACTTGAATTTTTAATGTAATGGGAACAACTAGAAAGAGCGATTTCTAAACTAGAAATAATGAATATATTATGGATTAAATACTTAGTTTTGTTATTGTTATGCAATATTAGATTAAATGCATTTTTATTGCATGTGAACAAGTAGTATTTTATGGGAGAATGAACATGCACAACAAAGATGGGAAATATTGATACAATATGTGCATTGTTACATTAAATAAAGATATTTTCATGTGCATACTCAGTAAATTGCATGCAGAAAGGACTGATATTTACCGACAATGGTGTTTTCTGTTAATAAGAGGATAGATATTGGACCAATAAAAAAATCTAAATGAAAACTTTATCTTCGATACACATCTTGCTTCAAATCCAAAATAGTAGCAAGTAGTTATTTTTATGGAAACGAATCAACATGCATTTGAAATCACTACTATAGTGAGGTAAAATTCCATTTAACATTAGAATTCATTCAAAATAAAAACCAATGACTTTGAGAAAACTACACAAGTCAAGGAATAAAATTAACACTTTGTACCTCTGCCACTACTTCTCGGAAATGTCAACTTTGTTGTTTTTGAATTTCTAAAATATTACCAATAATATCGTATTTTTCCATCGCTTGCTTGGATGTTATGGAAAATATTGGTAGACATAGCTATATTCAAAATATGGGCATATTGATTACTTATGGACTTAGCAACATTGTGATTGTATTTCTGTCCATGTATTGTGATTTTTGTCCACACAAGGGAAAGCTCTTATTAGTATTATGTTTATAGATTTGTTAAAAAACCTAATTTTGCCAGTCTTCGAATGTTAACCTCTAAAAACATCATCTTTCTATGAAATTCAATAATATTGAATGCATACACACATAAGAAACATTTCAATGAAAAATTTTATGTTCCTTGCTCTAGACACCCATTTTTGCATGGTTATCACTATTACTTGTGTAAAAACACTTACACATGACACACTCAATAATAAGAAATTGAGCATACCAAATCCTACCACCTTTGCATGCATTTACTCTACACTTTTCCACTACTTTCATATCACGGTTATATGTGTCATAAGAAACAAGAATTTACCATATACAATAAGTGTGAACTACTTGCAATCATGATAACTAGCTAAGGAACTGTCAATAATCAATGTGAATAGAAAACTATCAAAGTTAAATTGGTTTAAAATTTGGGAGTATTGCAAAGCTTATGTATTTTTTCACCACTACTACCGACCACAAATTAATAGAGATTCCATTGAGACACTATTGAAGATGAGAATTTGATTTTATGCAGCCTCAACTTCAAAGATAAAATTTTATGTAAGACAACAGAATCTCTCACAATACTTGAATCTTTTACACATAATTTGCAAAGAGAAAATGTTACATGATCCGCTATTCAAAATATGTAGATGATTAGAAAATCCTCCTATCGATATGATCATTTATCGTATTTCCTTTCTCCACTAACGATTTCAAATGCTTCATTAGGGGAATTTTGAGGTCTAAAATGGGCCTCCTAAGGATATCATAAAATAATAGTGGAAAAAATCAAATAAGATTTGATGACATCATCAAATTTTAGAGGGAAAAATGAAAAAACTACTTTTTCAACTCATATTTTCAACTTATCTCCCAAAGTGTTTACTCAAATTTCGAGTGGGAGTACTCGTTGGATGCGAAATTTAATTCCTCATCCAAGGAGTACCCATGTTGCATACTTTCGATGGGTCCTTCTACAAGAAAAATGAGAAATACATAAAAAAACGTGATTGTAATCACGTTTTTTTTATGTATTTCCCATTTTTCATGTAGTAGAGTTCATTGAAAGTATGCAACATGGGTACTCCTTGGATGAGGAATTAAATTTTTCATCCAATGAGTACTCCCGCTCGAAATTTGAGTAAAAATTGTGGGAGATAAGTTGAAAATACGAGTTGAAAAAATAGTTATATTATTTTATTACTTTTTAATATTTTTACCCTTTTATTTAAAAATTGGTAAATCATCCCCCATGGTTGACATCATCATCTTGAATCCTATTGGTTGTTATAAAGTTTATTTTTGTTGTACATTTTTCTTAGGAGGCCCATTTTAGACCTCAAAATTCCCCTAATGGTTGACATGTTTCCCTATAAATCGCCACCTATTACATTTTGGTGTCCAACATATGTCATGAAATATTTGGATCGAAGATAAAGCTGGAATCCATATATTTTTATCATCCCAATGTATGGCATTTGATTAGTATTTAATTCACAAATATAAGAATAAAGAACGCATGTGAGAAAAAATTGGTTGACGAGAAATTTGTGTGAAAGTCCGCAACATTGCAAATGAAATATACTACAGAGAAAACATTACACATTCTGCTAATAAAAAAACATAATCAACCACAAATAATTTCTTTTTCCTCACTAAAATAGCTATTTCAAATGCTTGAAAACTCAATTCCATAGAAATCACCACCTGCTACTATTTTTCATCTAAAACATGTTATGGAGATAAAGTTTTCATCTAGAATTATTATTGTCCTGATGTTTGACCTCTGATTAATAGAAAACACTGATGCGGGTAAATAATAGTCCTCTTAGCATTCAATTCATAGACTATGCACTTGCGTGTGTCTTTAGTTAATGTACCGATGCATAGTTGGAATGCGAAAGTTGCACAAGCATTAAAATATGAAATCTAAAATTGCATTTTTTTTAAAAGCACTAAAATACTAATATTTACATATAGTTTCAAACATAATACAAATTCATATGTGCGAGACTACAAAGGAAATCCATTGTGTGTAGGAAGCTTTCAAGCTTTCATTGTATGGACCTCCATAGTCTGCACAATCTATTAATAATAAAATAACTATTGGTCTTGTGCTGGACTACAAAGAAATATTTCAAACTTTCATTATGCGTACCTCCTATTTCAATCTTTCATCGTCCCAATGTTTGTCCTCTGATTAATAGAAAACATTGTTGTGGGTAAATACCAATCCTCTCAACATTCAATTCATAGAATATACACATGTGCACGTATTCAGTTAACGTACTGATGCATGGACAAAACAAGAAATTCGAACAAACATTGAATATATTGAAATCTAAAAGAATTATTTTCAAATCATTAAAATATTAATATCAACATATATTTTTAAAATTAACACAAATGTATATGTGCAGGATGGACTGCAGAGGAAATCCATTGTGCGAAGGAATATTTCAAGCTTTCATTGTGTGAACCTCCATAATTTGCACAATCTATTAATAATAAAATAACCATTGGTATTATGTTGGACTACAAAAAATTATTTCAATATTTCATTGTGCGTACCTCCACACTCAACACAATCTACTTTTTAAAAAAATGAAACATGCCTATTTACACATAGATAACCATAATAATAAGTGAGGCGGGTCAAATTGCACATGTACTAACTCCAAAAGAGTTAAAATGACTTACAATTTAAATATCCTTCTTGACATATTCACAACTCTATGCAACTCCTCTTCCACACAACTAGATCTATAAAATTTTTAAACATAAAACATTTTAAAATTAATTATATCTCTATGGAATAAAATCATCTTGGCACCCTCATTCTCCAACATATACCCCATCCTATGCACATTGTAGCTCCATATTTTGAACCTCGTTCGCCCGCACATATTGTAGGCATTTACAGCGTAAGTACCGTAGATCAAGAACCAAAGGTCGCCACTCACAAACATATCACAAATTAGTAAACCAGTATAATCACGTGGTTAAAACCATTAAAGAGGGAAACAGTCCATATCCTAGGCCAACGCGGCCATTTCAGGCAATTTATTAATATAAAAGAAAAGTTACATATGTTTCTCTCATAAACAGTTACCAAAAAAATGACCCTGCATGCTATTTAAATAGAGATTATGGACCAAATGGGTGTTAAGCCATAGATAAAGTGTCATTAATACCGAGGTGAGAGATAACTGTCGGATCATTACAAATCATGACCGTCGAATTATAAGTTACAAATGTACATGGTAAAGAAACACACTTTACCTAACTCTACACTAGACTAAGTTATTCTTAATTATTTCCTATGTACATGGTCGGAATATACTAACATCCCCCCTTAAGAACAACTTGGGATAGGATGAAGGATTTACAAAGGTGACACAAAAGGAGCCTATTTCCTATGTGTCGAAATATCCTAACATCCCCCCTTAAGAAAAAATTGGGATAGGATTGAAGGATTTACAAAAGTGACACAATAAGAGAAGGAAGGAGGCATTAGATCCTATCCCCCCTTAATGAAAACTTTCCTGAACTCCAAGCATGGATACAAGTTTGGTAAACTTCGCTTCTGTGAGACCCTTTGTAAAGATATCGGTTACTTGATCATTGGTTGGACAATACTGCACTTCAAGAACATGATCATGAATGATCTTTCTGATGAAGTGTATGTGGATTTTAACGTGTTTCATACGCTGATGCTAAACTAGATCTTTACATAGCTGAATGGCACTCTGATTATCACACCAAATTGTAGTTGGATGCTGCTGATGAAGACCAAATTTAGACAGGATCTGACGAAGCCACATGGCTTCCTTGTTGGCTTCAACTGAACCAAGATACTCCTCTTCTGATGAAGAAAGAGAGATGGCACTTTGTTTCTTACAAGACCAAGTAACAGGTCTTGAACCAAGAGTGAATACGTATCCTGCAGTAGAATTTCGATCATCAGGGTCACCAGCCCAATCAGAATCAGTGAAAACAATCAACAATGGAGATGCTCCTGCACTGTAATGAATCTTGAACTAAACTGTACCTCAAATATATCGAAGTATTCTTTTAGCTACCTTCCAGTGACTTTCATGAGGTTGGTACATAAACTGAGTGACAAGACCAATGACAAAGGAAAGGTCAGGATGGGTATGGGTTAGATAAAGAAGTTTACCAACAAGTTGACGATATAAGGTAGCATCAACTTTAGGGGTAGTACAAGTGGCTGAAAGCTTGACTCTAGACTGAAAGGGAGAAGGGGTTGGCTTACAGTCTTCCATGTGAAAGTGGTGTAGAAGATCACATGCATGCTTGGACTGAGAGAGGGTAATGCCTTCCTTAGATTGCAAGACTTGAAGACCAAGGAAATAATGCAAGTGTCCTAAGTCTGTCATTTCTTTTTGAGGCTAGAATTCACATGGTTTATATGGTTTGGATCACTACCAGTAAGGATAAGATCATCAACATAAAGAAAAAGGATGTTGAAGGACTTGGTCTAGACAGTGTTGTTAGAATGACACCTAGAAAAGTGATTATCTAAGAGAAATCTATCCATTTTGGCATACCAAGCCCTAGGAGCTTGTTTGAGACCATAGAGAGACTTCCTAAGGCAACAAACAAGGCTGGAGTATTTTTGGATAAAGCTAGGGGGTTGTTCCATGTAGATTTATTCATTAAAATCTCCATGTAAGAAAGTGGATTTAACATCCATCTGATGGACTTCCCATTTAAAGGAGGTAGCAAGGGAAAGAACAAGGCAGATATAATTCATTTTGGCAATGGGGGAGAAGGTTTTAGTATATTCAATGCCTTCAACTTGTGAAAATCCTTTAGCGATAAGACAAGATTTATGTCTATCCACTTTTCCATCTGGTCCAAACTTTGTTTTCTAAACCCATCTGCATCTGACATGTTTTCTTCCTGTTGGAAGAGGAACAAGATCCCAAGTATCATTCGCCAATAAGGAGCGATATTCTTCATTCAGAGCTTCATCCCAAACTGGATGATCAGAGGCTTCTTCAAAGGTTTCTAGATCAGGATTTTCCGGAGCTTGAGCCAATAAGGAGGAGGCTCTTTCAAATTGAGAATGTGTATGTCGTCGATCGACAGGGTCACCTGCAAGAGAACCTATTGCATCTCGAGTAGAGCGGACCCATCTTGGAAGCAGTGGAGTAAAAGGAACAATTTCAAGCAGTGGAGGAGGATTTTCATCCTCGTTGTTATCATCTGAACTAGAAGGAATGCTATTAAAAATAGAAGAGAGAGAGAAAGTTGGCACATATGCTGAATCAGGCTTGCAGGCCAAAGGTGGCACACTCGCCGAACTAGGCTCGCAGGCCGATATATTTTCATCAAATTTTACATCTATTTTAATGATTATATTTTTGTATTTTGGTTGAAGAAGTCTATATCCTTTGATGTCCTCAGAATATCCAACAAAAAATCATTTTTCACTCTTAGGTTCTAAGGCTTTATGTTTCACATCTGGAATATGGGCCCAAGCATCACTTTGAAAAACATGAAAGTGACTTACATATGGTTTGACTGAGCTCCAAGCTTCTTCTACTTATAAAAAAAATGAAACATGCATATTTACACATAGATAACCATAATAATAAATGAGACGGGTCAAATTTCACGTGTACTAACTCCAAAAGAGTTAAAATGACTTACAATTTAAATATCCTTCTGGACATATTCACAGCTCTATGCAACTCCTCTTCCACATAACTAGATCTATAAATTATTTAAATATAAAACATTTTAAAATTAATTATGTCTCTATGGAATAAAATCATATTTGCACCCTCATTATCCAACATATACCCCATTCTATGCAAATTGTAGCTCCATATTTCGAACCTCATTCGCCCACACATACTGTAGGAATTTACAGGGTAACTACCGTAGATCAAGAACCAAAGGTCACTGCTCACAAAAAGATCACAAATCAGTACACCAGTATAATCACGTGGTTAAAACCCTCAAAGAGGGAAAAAATCCATGACTTCAGCCAATGCGGCCACTTCAGACAATTTATTAATATAAAAGAAAAGTTACATATGTTTCTCTCATAAACAGTTACCGAACAAATGACCCTCGATGCTCTTTAAATAGAGATCATGGACCAATCGGGTGTCAAGCCATGGATCAAGTGTCGTTAATACCGAGGTGAGAGATAAACGTATGATCACTACAAATCGTGACCATCGGACTATAAGTTACAAATGTACATGGTAAAGAAACACACTTTACCTAACTCTACACTAGACTAAGTTATTCTTAACTATTTCCTATGTGTTGAAATATCCTAGCACATACCCTATCCTTTGTGCATCCTTCACTTTTCACATATTCACATCTCTATGCAATTGTTTTTCCACATGGGTAGATATGTACAAATTTTAAATAGGAAAGTTAGTTTAAAATTGATTATGTCTCAATTGAATAAAACCATATTTGCAACCCCCATTCTCTGGAACATACTCCATCCTCCGAATAGTAAATCATTCACACAAGGAAACATGGGGATGTTTGATACATTGTTTATTTTTTCACATATACATCAAACTTTTCATGATACAAATTTCTAATCAATTGACTCACTCATATTATGGTTCATATATTCGTTTCACCACACAAAAATTCTTCCTGACATGGATTCAAAAGACATTTTATTTAATATTTCATAATACAATTTCAATTGACATATGTGAAATCGCTAATGCACTCAGTATTCGGTAACAATGTTAGATACTACTTTGAAAATTTCCATACAACTTTGGCCAATCATTGCAACATGAACATTACAAAATTTCTTTCAAAACCAATAGGCCTACATGTAATTTGTCAATGGTGATAAGGCATCGAAGTCACTAATTGACATATAATATTTGAAATCACTCCTTCTTCCACATAGTGAAATCTCTTCTTTCAACCATAGTGTTAGTGTCAGAGCACTCTCACCTATGCAAAGGACCTTGTTCCCCCACACTTACTTTTTTTTCCTACACGTACTCCATCCTCCACATGGTTAAATATTCACACAAGGAAACATAATAATATTAATTTGAAATTTTTTCATGCCCCCCTCCCCCAAACACTTATGCAAAAGACCTACAACAACATTAATTTTTGCATCATTGACCAGAGAAGTAACATAACAGTGTTAGTTTCGCTATCAGGGCACCCATGCCTATGCAAAGGATATTTGTTCAATCCTTCCCCCTTCCTTCTTCTCCTTGGCATATGCAAATCACCTGCAATCACATAAATTCTGAAATTATTTAGTAGAGCACTAACATAACAATATTAGTGTCAGAAGATTCAGCAACGGAATGACCACTCACAAAATCAGTTTGACCACTCAGAAAATCAGTTGGGACTGATAAATACCAAAAATAAAACACCCTCCACGAAGGGAACTATGTCCCATCAAAGCTCCCTCGATTAATAAAAAAATAGAAACAATATTTGTTGAAAATTATAAAATTATTTTTAAATTAATGCAAAAATATAAATATAAAGCATTTTCATAAAACTTTGGTTAAAATTGAAAAAATACAGCAAAATATTGCAGGGTCAATGTACTTTGACCTCAAGGAAAATGCTATAGAGACTAATAATTACATTCTTCAATATTTATGTTTCTCGCCATATTGTTTATAATTTATTTCATTTATAATTTATTTCATGATTTATATTAATTTTAATATGGAAATTTAATAATGAAATCACACCCATTTCATTTTATTTTCTAAGTGTTATTTTTGTAATTAATATATTTAATAATTTTTCATAGTATTATTATTAAAAGTAATGTATTATATTGATTTTTAATGTAAAATTACTTTAGTTAAAATAATTAGTTAATTACTCTAAATCATTTTTTAGAGTATTATCATTAAAATTAATGTTTTGAGGGAGAGGGAGGGAGGGAAAGAGAGAAGAGACAAATTATAATACCATGGGCTAATACCATCGTTTATCAATACCATGGCCAATCAATGCTTTCAATAATTATGTTATGGATCTATGCTTTTAATTATTATGTTATAATTATGTTATGGATCTATGCATTTAATTATTATTATTTTTTTGTAAGCTTGGTAGTTCTTTTCATTTTTCACTTTTTTTTCTCTTTTTTTTTTTTTCATCAACATGTCCAGATACATCACCCCGATCGGGAAAGGGAATTGAACCTGTGATGAGTGCTATAATAGCCCGCCTCATCACCATTTAACCAAGACCCCACAAACATGCATTTAATTATTATGTTACAATACCATGGATCAATACCATAACCATTGGGTTATCAATATCACATACTTATTTCAAAATAAAAAAATACAATACCATGGGTCCACTACTAAAAATATTCCCATAGAGATTAAATCTATATATATAAATGTGAAATTTATATAATATATATATAATATTAAAAGAAATATTTTCTATTCGATCTTGAAAGACCATATTTGAAGATTAAGATGCAATCTATGCTAGAAAGGTTATAGAATCTATCAGTTTGGCATAATGTAAGTGATTTCTTATACCTTGAATGGAATTTTTTCAATGATTTTTTATGTGTCACAATGCTTCTCCAATTTATGCTTTACGACATTTCCTTTGCAACATCTGGTGCAATTTATAGTATTACTAAAATCAATGCAATGTTCTTAATAATTTTTCACCAAATCATTATTGTAATAAATGCACTCTATTAGCCTATGGTAAACCATTGTTGAAATTAGTGCAATTACTAAATTTCTCCAACTAGTTGTATCATCACTACACCTTAAACATGAAAAAAATTAACTTAAAGATGAACCTATATACTGACATCTTCGAAATTAATACTTTTTGAACAATAATTTTTATTCATATATTCTCCCATTTTTAGTTTCTCAAATCATGATAATCCTATACCCAACTTTCATTAATATTATTATCCATTTTTAGTTTCTCTAAGCTTTGTTGTGTTGCAAGTATCCATCTTCTTGATCTAGATGTCTCTATTTGTAATCACATTACTGCTATATTCTATAGATTTTATAGTTTTGACTGAACATTATTAGGCTGTGGCTATAGTGATTGAAAAGGTTTGGTTAGCATTAGTCTGTATGGGAAGTAATCTAAGTTTTTAGTAATTGAATTTTTAGCAACCTATAAAATTCATGGATTAATTTTTGAAAACCAATAAAATGATTTATCATCTAATTCTTCTCACGGTGGGGATACTATAAAATTGGATTATATTATATCCATCCTTGATAATCAGCAACCTCAAACTAATGCAAGCATTAGTTGGTCAGTATTAAATGTTATTTTTTTGGGGACGCCTATTTAAGTTGTAAAAATAAAGCGAAGTGTGGAGGCACTATTACTTACGAGACACTATTAATTACGCTAAGCTGCTCTGGAACTAAAATAATTTTCCCGGTGTCCAATTACATGATAGGAATTTGTAGAAATTTTTCATGGCACTACTCACCTACCTTCACTTAGAAAGACTCGAAATACTATATCACCATCACCACCGAAATTTTCCTTCACTATTTACCTTCATTATATTTTCAATATTTGTCTTCATTATATTTTCATTATTTGTCTTCATTATATTTTTCCATAACTACTGATATCTCTTTGGGTGCTTTCAATGTTGCTTACTTTGGAGTTCGCCTGCCCAGGCTCGTTTCTTTTGTATAGTTTGAAGGTAAAGTTTTAGTTTTTTTAAACTAAATAAACTATAGAAACTACCTTTGTGGATCCATGGCAGACCTCGCTAGACTTTCGACATTATCTAATATATGTGTTTTCAAAAACGGGTTATTGTTTGAAGAGGATTCCCAAAGGCAGGCGCCCTTGAATCCATCAGGCTACAACAACAGTAAAACATCTCGAAAAAAGGTTCTGAAATCCAAACCCATAGGCTTTGATGAAGAGACTATAGCATCTTTTAGTTGATGTCTTCAACTCGACATCCAAATGGAGGAGAGAATTTGGGGAAGCTTAACAGAGGATCTTATTTGTGAATTTCTTACAAGGGTGCCTCCCTTTTTTCTCTTCATTCTAAAACCTGTAGGTAGGAGATGGAATTCCATTTTACAGGAAAACAATTTTCTCAAGTTGCATTCTCAATTAATCTCCCATGGACCTTGCCTTATCATATTTTCAAGAAATTTGAAGTCTCCTCAATGTTCAGTGTTTAGACTTCCCTTAAAAAGTTGGCATACGCCTCCATTTGTGTTTCTTACATAATGGGAATTTTGAATTTTTGGTTATTCTAGGGGCCTTGTGTTTTTTTCAGTATTTGATGGGCTCTGTTTCAAAACTCTGGTCTACAACCATCTTACACAACTTCTTCCCTCAATGAGCTTTTACTGTCCAACTCTAGAAAACAACCTATTATTTTCCACGTGTCGAGTGAGCCCTAGAAAAAACCATTCCGATAAGTCCTCATGTCCTTCAAACTAAGAAGCCCAAGCTTGGATATAATATACTTTCCTAGAACTACCTGGAAACATAGCCACTTGGTTTAAATTCCCATTGGTGCATAGATCAATACAGCGAGGATCAACCCAAAATTAATAACTAGAGGTAGGATTTTTCTCATTGAAAGAAAGCACGAGTATACAGGTAACAAAAAATACATGACCATAGTGCAGTTAGGGAAAGCTCATACAATATTGTTAAGAAATAATCATCATACAGTTACACCTCCATCCTTCATTATGCATAATTTATTGGGAATAAAAATGCCCTATTATTTTATTAGAGCCAGAAAGAATAGGAGCTAGAATTCTAGATATGGTCCTAATATCGCAAAGTATGCAATGCGTTTACACCTTGTTATTTAATCAGGAGATGGTCCTAATAGTGCAAAGGATGCAATGCATATACACTTTGTTATTCAATCAAGAGGTACCTCAGAGTCTTTCTCGTCCTAAAGAAAAAAAAGGGTTGTCGAAAATTTCTTCACCTACAACATTAACCCAAGTGTGATAACTAATGGAGCATTCGACAGACACATGAAATGCATGCAATATCCAAGTGACAAGTATTTTTCTCTTATTTTTATTTTTACTTTTTTATCTAATTTTGTATAAATTTCTTCAATTTTTAAGTTTAAATTTTTTATTATATGTGCAAATTTATTATGTATCTTAATATTTTATATTAGGTTTCCCTTCTCCTTGGTTATATAAACATAAGGCCAGTTCATCTATAGACCACCCATCTCTATGTTATTGAATTATATTTTTTTCAAAGTTCAAGTTGATTCAAAAAAATGACCTTCAATATCTTTCAAATGTTTATGTGATCTCTTGCACCTTTTGTACATATATTATGGCAATCAGAGCCACAATCAGAATGTTTGAGAAGCACTCAATCAATTATAATGATAAACCCAACAAACATTTCTATTTTCACTGGCTACGATATCTTCCAAAAGAATGAAATTTATGGATCCATTGGGTACTAACCAAAAGCCTTCATGTCCTCAGAAGGAACACTTTTTTCTAGATGGGAATTTTTTATCTCAAGTATTGAAATACGTAGATGGAATATCTCTTGCTAGGGCTTCATGTGTCAACAAGTTATGGTGTAAGTCTGCTCAGTATGAGAATATTTGGGAGTACATATGTTTCAGGCATTGGGCTAACATTGGTTGTGGTCATAATCAACTAATATTTCTTGTATTAGCACTGGGTGGGTTCAAGAGACTATGCCATTTTCCTTTGGCCTCTTCTCGATCCTTCATCCTACTCCTCATCAACATTCAATTCAAAAACCTTTTTTCCATCCATTTCATCACAAGACCCTTCTAGGAAGACAACAAAACACAATTGTGGTGAATATTAGTTTCACGTTTCTCTCTCACTTTTTTATTTTCACTGTTACCAAAAAATAAGCAGTGCTCCGCTGGGGAAATTTTTTTCCACCCTTGTTAAATATTCGAAGAATCATATATTTAAAAATGGCAATGCTATCCTATTCAATTAGATGGACTCCAAAACATCCCATCATACATATTGATATTTGATGTCCTACAAAACTGACAATTTGATCCATTTAATTCCCAATTTAATCAGGATATGGTCCTAATAGCGCAAAGGATGCAATGCATATACACTTTGTTATTGAATCAAGAGGTACCTCAGAGTCTTTCTCTTCCTGAAGAAAAAAAAGGGTTGTCCAAAATTTCTTCACTTGCAACATTAGCCCAAGTGCTATAACTAATGGAGCACTTGACAGACACATGAAATGCATGCAATCTCCAAGTGACAAGCATTTTTCTTTTATTTTGATTTTCACTTTATTTATCTAATTTTGTATAAATTTCTTAAATTTTTAAGTTTAAATTTTTTATTATATGTGCAAATTTATTATTTATCTTAAGATTTTATATTAGGTTTCCCTTCTCCTTGGTTATACAAACATAAGGCCAGTCCATCTATATACCACCCATCTCCATGTTATTGAATTATATTTTTTTCAAAGTTCAAGTTGTTTCAGAAAAATGGCCTTCAATATCTTTCAAATGTTTATGTGATCTTTGGCACTTTTCGTACATATATTATGGCAATCAGAGCCACAATTAGAATGTTTGAGAAGCACTCAATCAATTCTAATGATAAACCCAACAAACATTTTTTTTTTCACTCACCAAGATGTTTTCCAAAAGAATGAAATTTAGGGATCCATGTGGTACTAACCAAAAGCCTTCATGTCCTTGGAAGGAACACTTTTTTCTAGATGGGAATTTGTTATCTCAACTCTTGAAATAGGTAGATGGAATATCTCTGGCTAGGGCTTCATGTGTCAACAGGTTATGGTGTAAGGCTGCTCAGTATGAGAATATTTGGGAGAACATATGTTCCAGGCATTGGGGTAACATTGGTTGTGGTCATCATCAACTAATATTTGTTGTATTAGCACTGGGTGGGTTCAAGGGACTATGCCATTTTCCTTTGGCCTCTTCTCGATCCTTCATCCTACTCCTCATCAACATTCAATTCACAAACCTTTTTTCCACCCATTTCATCACAATACCCTTCTAGGAAGCCAACAAAAACACAATTAGGGTGAATTGAGTTTCATGTTTCTCTCACTTTTTTCTATTCACTGTTACCAAAAAATAAGTAGTGCTCCACTGGGGAAATTTTTTTCCACCCTTGTTAAATATTCCAAGCATCATATATTTGAAAATTCCAATGCTAGCCTATTCAATTAGATGGACTCCAAAACAACCCATCATACATATTGATATTTGATGTCCTACAAAACCAACAATTTGATCCATTTCATTCCCAATTTATATCATTTGATTTCCAATAATATCAAGCCAACCTAATTTGAAGGGGAAAATATGTATTTTGTTTCCATGTTGAATACTTCTTTTAATTTATGATTCCTGTGAATTTTGGAGCTATTTGGTTATGTGGAGCCGGATCTCATGGGTTTAGAGGAACCTTGCTGCTACTATATTAGTTAGGCGTGGTAGAGACTGAAAATAAAGTTTTGTTTGTAAATTTGAGTTTGGTGGTTCTTTTTTTATTTGTAGCTTTTTCTAGATTTGGACATCATAGTATTTTACAAGTTATTATACTAGTACCATTCAATATAATTATTCAGACTAATCTTTTGTTTTCTTTTTCTCCGTGAGAATAAGTTTCATTACTGCTGGATTATTGTTACAGTAAATCCAATCTACTCTATTTAGCCTATAGTGATTTCCCTTCATGGAAAGAAAAATACCTATTAACAAAATATTGTTGGTATTTTGTTTTTTATATTTTGAAAATATGGTGTGTTCATCACATCAAACAATCCAACGGCATGGATTATTGCACTGACCTTTTTGTTTTTCATATTTTGAAAATGTTATGTGTTCATCACATCAAACAATCCAACATGGATTATTGCACTAACCTTTTTCTTTTTTTGTAAAACAAAAACGAAAATATTTTTTGCTTACAGGGACAACCTAACCTTGCAAATTCTAATTAAACATCCCCAATTAGGAAGATTTAAAATCCTTCAAACTTGGATATGCTTTGCTATTATAATATAATTTCAAACTTAGCTCTGTTTTTCCATTATAGTAGCATGCAATGATATTGGTGGTTTCACACAACCATGTATGCAGGTCAAACTCATCACATTTATTTGTTATCAGGCCAAGCTGTTGTCTAATTATTGTGCCTATTACTGAAAAAAATAACAATAATATAATTGCACCATTGTTTCTTATTGTATACCACTTTATTTGCATCTACCATTAGTTATGTGATAAATACAAGTTAATTTTCGTTTCAATTATTTTCTATCAGGCTTCGACATTGATGATGATCCTTTCTCGTTAGCCTATTTTGGGTGCAGTTTTATTCTCATCACTTACCTTTAGTTCCAATTTGAATAACCAACTAGGTAATGTTTCTGGTGTTAATATAATTGCACCATTATTTCCTATTGGATACCATTGTATTTTCATCTACCGTTGGTTATGTGATAAATGCAAGTTAACTTTCGCTTATTTTCTATTAGGCTTGGACATTGATGAGGATCCTTTTCCGTTATCCTATTTTGGGTGAAGTTTTATTCTCATCACTTACCTTTAGTTACAGTGTGAAGAACCAACCAAGTGATGTTGATCGTGTTGGTGTTGGTACTACATAGTACACACATGCATACACACGTATTCGTGTTCTTCTAATTCTTTTATTGACGAGAAAACTTTATAAATTGTTATGTTTTCCCATTTAAGGAATGCTCACCTCAGGAGCCATGTGAGTGTGTTACTATTGATAAGTGCACAACTAAGTAACCCACTCCCTCCCTGCTCAAGGCAGGGACTAGCTTCCATGCAGCCTCCTTTGTTTTATTTGCATTACAACGTGCAATATGGAGCACTAACTTCCTTGAAAACATGAACCATGATTAGAATTCCATGAGAATCATGGTGGAGAAATTGAGTTTTCATAATTCTTATTCTGAATACATTCGACCTAACAATTGATGTTAACATTTAGTTAAATAATATTTTAAAGAAAAATTTGAATTTAATAGAGGGAGACTTGACATACAGATTTGAGTAAGCTAGATTCTAAATGAATCTTTGTTGTGAAAATTTCTTCAACTGAAAAAATATTTTTTTAAGAATTATATATATGAATGAAAGCAATGATTGTTATTTTTTTATCAAGGTTTAATTTTAGCAATATTTCTCTTCAAATATATTTATGAAATGTTAAATGTTTTTAATGTTTTTCTTTTGTTTGTATCTGTGGGGGACATCATTTGTGTATTGATTTACCTTAGGTGTTTGATTCAATATTTTTCATAATCATGATCCTAATCATTATTTGTTTTCCCTTGCTTCTACTTATTCATCTCTTAACTCCTATTCTTTCTCAAGGCCTTCCTTCGTACAAATCCTACTCCCACTCATAGTCTTGGTCCTAGTGTCACTCCTCCAAAAACATAATCCTACTCCTAATCCCACTCTTAATTAGAATGACTCTTACTCTTACTCATTCTTGATTTGTCAATTACTACCATGGATATTCCATTGGAGGGTTAGTCACAACAGATGTGATAAAATTATATTTCAAAATATTAAATATACATTATTATGGTTTATCTTTCTTAATATTTATGGTCAGTAGGTTGCAGTTAACTACATATTCTTGCGACTTAGAATTATGCATAAAATAGACAATACCAAAATAAAATCTCAAAAACCATGATTGGCCCAAGATATGAGTTGTGAAACCCTATAGAGGGAAAACCCAGATAAAAGGTGGCGTCCCTCTCTCCTCTTTCTCTAAATAGAAAATGGTTGTGAGTAGA
The DNA here is from genome assembly GCA_034641835.2 of Pinus albicaulis. Taxonomy (NCBI): domain Eukaryota; kingdom Viridiplantae; phylum Streptophyta; class Pinopsida; order Pinales; family Pinaceae; genus Pinus; species Pinus albicaulis. Next base: position 902,687,241 of record CM076581.1, read on the forward strand.
AAGAAGTATGGCATGTGGCATGTGGGATTCTACGGTGCCCAAATTCTCTCTGTTTTCTTGATCTCCCATCCCTATTGGTTATTTTTTCTCATCTATGGGACAAATGCACTTGAAAATAATGGAACCAATTTTCCTCCTAGTGGCCCGGTTATAACACATCACAATAGAATACTAGAGGTTAGGTTAGACTTCCTCAACTCTTAACCAAAGTTACAATATGGACTATTCTAGAGTCTTATTCATCATAATAGTGTGGCTAACACCTTTTCCATGAATCATTAGGGGAATTTTGAGGTCTAAAATGGGCCTCCTAAGAAAAATGTACAACGAAAATAAAATTTATAAGAGCCAATAGCATTAACTATGATGATGCCAACCATGGGGGATGATTCACCATTTTTGGAGTAAAAATGTAAAAAGATTAAGAATAATAAAATAATAAAACTACTTTTTCAACTAATCTCCCTAAGTTTTTACTCAAATTTTGAGCGGGAGTACTCGTTGGATTAATAATTTAATTCCTCATCCAAATATTATTGATGTTTCATACTTTTGATGAACCCTGCTACACAAAAAATGAGAAATAAATGAAAAAATGTGATTGCAATCACATTTTTCATGTATTTCTAAATTTTAATGTAGAAGGGTCCATTAAAATTATGCAACATGGGTACTCCATGGATTATCAATAAAATAATGCATCTAACGAGTACTCCCGCTCGAAATTTGAGTAAAAACATAGGGAGATAAGTTGAAAATACGAGTTGAAAAAAATAGTTTTTTCTTTTTTCCCTCTAAAATTTGATGATGTAATCAAATATTATTTAATTAATTCCACTATTATTTTATAAGAGGAGGCCCATTTTATACCTCAAAAATCCCTTAATGATTTTTTTTTGATGTGACATTCTCTCGAATTATGGTGGTGAGAACAGGAAGGACAATTTCTGAATGGCATAACTTTTGCATATGGAATTCAATTGATGTGATTATTGCATCTTCAAAAGGTATTTGCATAAAAATATGAAAAAAAAAGTGGTGATAAAGAAACAAATTGTTACGCCTAAAATATGTCACTTGATTCCCCAAAATGCTCCCAGAATGTTTCAGACCCCAATTTGCCAAACTAGGTGTCACTAGTAAAAAATGGTCCTGTGAGCTTATTCCTCCACACTCTCGTAACACATCCTCCTAACCCTAGAAGCCAACTAGAGTTAGAGGGAGATAATCTCTATGTAGATAAAACTCCCAAGGTATAGTTATGGGAATGGGACCTAAGAATTTTTAATTTTCCAACTTCCTTAGAACTACCAATACACAACTCAGTCTACCTCATTGAGACGATTCCAATGATATAAAGCTTTCCTCAATCCGAATTACATATTGAGAATTATTCCCTCTTAAATATGGGTCCCTTATACATTGCTTAATCACCTTGGCCTCCATGTGGCATCCCTCCAGTGGGAAATAAGGAAGTTTATAAGCATCGTTTCCACCACAGACTTAGCCACATGGCAGGAAGACCAAGTGATCAGTCGAAATTAAACCCATTTAAACCAGCACACATATTACATTTCCCTTTCCAGGCTCAACCCACGACCTCCAACCAAGTGAGGGTCAACTCTCCTCCTTAGTGCGATAAACATTTGGGGTGGAGTTGGCCCGATCCTCGGCCTTCCTGAATTTCCAACCTTGCCTAAGTTCCCAACCTAAATGAATAGAGTATACAACCCACTATATGTATGTGTGGACACCCTCCAATGCATGTCCCACTTGGAAGATCTCCCAACCTCCAACCTGTGGGACCACAAATTGATAAATACATTTTAAATGTTTTGAGAGAGTTTCAGAACTAAAATTCTCTCACAATTTTCTAGGATTCTTCAGGCTTTTCAAGTGGTGATTTCAACACTCGATGGCGAATGAATTTTAGAAAACAAATATGAGAAACTCAGTAAACAATCATTCATAAGAATGATGCCAAAACAAAAACACTTCCATGTCTAATTCTTTCTAAGAACACAAAGAGTTGGAACCACTCTTCAATAATATAAAATATACTCTCCTTAGCTCCATTATCCCTATCAGTTGAACAATAAATGAACAAGGATTCAAAATCACCTACATATACACAATCAAGTGAAAATGGTTCAATTATAAGGACTGAAAACAATAGTTTTATACCAACCCATGATGATACTTGCTAAACCATCAATATTCAATGATCACAAGGTGACAAGAATTCCAGAGTGACCATTAACTTCATTATACAATTGTTTATCTAGTGAAACTCCAAAATAATCATAGGTAAATAAATATATGCATCAATATGTTAGTATAAGGATGTGAACCCCATGAAAACATTCATTCTCATCAACACATCCTTATATGGATTATAATCAGAAATTCAACATATGTACACAAGTGAACCAAGACTTGTCATGTAACCATTCAACATATCACTAACTTACACTTTAACATGAATTTCATACATGATTGTGCATAAGAAGAACTTATATTGGATTTGTATTGAACTTTAGAAACCTATTTTGGGACTACAACTCTCCATGCAACCATAAAAAAAATCTACAACCATGTTATTTGCATCTGTCACCCTCGAGCTAGATTCCAAGGACTGATTTGGTCTTCCTCAAGGGAATAAACACCAACTTCAAGTTGAACACAAGAAATATATAGGTCCTCCCACCTCCATGCACTAGATTTTCTATAGACAAACAATTCACAGGGAATCTAGATGCATGTTTCCTCCACCCTTCAACTATTAATAGCCACACACACTTGAGGGAATTAAGAGGCCTCACGTCCACCCTGGCAGCATGCACATAGTGGTTTCACCTAGTGAAGGGAATTGATAAATCACTGCCAAAACATGTTAAATAAGAAAAGGAGAGTCCAAATATTCCTTTAATAAGATTCCAAGGGATACCCCTCTACATCAGGATGTTAAGGGACTCTAGAGAATGCCATCTCCAACCTCTAAGCCCTTGAAGTGTCTTGAGATTTAACCTCACTTGGAGAAAATTACTTTAGCGTTCCTGATATGAATGGGAATATTATTTTTAACGTGTTAAGATCCAATTTAGAATATAAACAAAGTGCTTGAGGATTATGAGGTTAATTGCAAGTTTAACATGAGTTTTTATGTAAATTTCATGAGAAAATTAACATAAATAAAACATTGAACAACATCATCTAACAGACATGAAAATCACCATAAATAGTAACACAACAACACATGGTAATGAAGTTCACCCCACATGGGTTATGTCTCCTTGGTCCTAATTCCAATGGCTTGGCCCTCTTCTATTATGCTCAAAAGTGTGATTACATGTGTTTACAATGCTCAAACATCTCTGAAACATGTTCCATCAACTCCATAATGCTCAAAATTACCTATGTAGCCCCTTTCTGCATTGAATTTAATCAAAAAATGACTTATTTATGACTTCCTTAAGTGTCTGCACTATTCGCTCTACATTTTCCCCACAATCCGGAATCATCCTATAAATCCACCCAAAATTCAACTAACTAAGCACCAATTTCTCCAAAATCGGGTGAAATTGTCGGATTGCTTAAATGGCCAATAATTCTTACAAACCATATTGATTATGGTTTAATAAAACATTTTTTTATATAAAACAAAATCGGCTCAATTAACATAACCGTCCGACTTGTGGTCATATGTCACAGTGTTGGCAAAAATGTTATGTGCTAATAGTTATGGGGAGCGGTTAACACCGTGAACTCTGATCCAACGATCCCTTGTTGTCACATGGCGGAGGCATCGTTGGTGGTTACAGTTAAGGACCGTTGGCTACCTCTAGCGGTGACTAGGGTTGGTGCTAGACCCCGACCCCCTCCCCCATTGCAAAATTTACATGACAATTACATGACAACAAAATAATGCAGAAAACTATATATAGCAAGGAAAAAAACGCGGTGTAGTGGTAAAGCCTTGGTGCTCGGACTTGGAGGTCACGGGTTCGACCCTCACTGCTATTGCTCGGACATGACCCAAAATTTTGTGGCCTCCCATGTTGTCACATGGAAGCCTTCGGTTGGGCCACGTGGTAGCATGTGGGTGGCCACATGCCCAACCAATCACAAACTTTCCACAATCAACCAATTTCATCACGCCACTTGGCACCACACAATTCGACAGGAAAAAACATTGACCAAGTCAAATTTCATAGTCACCCTGCCACGTAGGCATGCCTAGTTAGCTGTATGGAGTGCCGAATGGGTTGTCCTGCATTTTTTTTAAATTTGCGTGTTTGAAAAACTATACAAAACATGTTTCTAGGAGAATACAGTGTCAGTCTTCCGCGAAATGAGTTGCGTCGGATTCATAATGATGATATATACGCGGTCATTTAGGTTCCAAACCATTCTAATAACTTTCATTTTTTAGCATAATTTTGAGCACCTTATCACTCCTCCCCACTAGAAGATTTTGGACCCCAAAATATTTATTTCAGTTGTTCAGCAGATGAGGGTACAATTCCCTCACATTTCCAATCTCAATCCATTTTTCCTTAGAAGGATTTCTGCCTTTGAGCCCCACACGAAGGTAGTCTACACTCCCCCGTTTTGATGTCCTTGTTATTTTGTCAAGAATTGTGTCTTGCTAAATCTCATCAAGGTATTTAGGAGAAAAATATTTACTAGAAAGAATCTGAATCTGCTCTCATTGATCTTCAATCAATGGAGGCTCATACAACCTCAAGTTATTAATATTAACAACAGAGTAAATTTGTATGTATGAAGGAAATCTAACTTGACGGAATTTTCACCAATCTTTTCCAAAATTCTGAAAGGACTATAACAGGTTGATTTTAGTTTTTTACCTTCTCCTTGAAGCCTCTCTTTTCTAATGTGAAGCGAAACTTCATCACCAACTTGGAACTTGTGATCTACACGATGCTTGTCAGGCCTTTCTTTGTACTTGCCTTGGCTCTTTTCATGTTGATCTTGAATTTTTTGATGTATCAATTGGATTTTCTCTACGAACTTCTTGGCTTTGTGTATGTCATTATGGCCATCAATAGCAAGATCCTTCCCAAAAATGAAATCCAATGGCGATCTAGGAAATTATCCAAGACATGCCTCAAATGGTGATGTTTGTGTAGAGGAGTGTTTTGTGCGGTTGTAAGAATGTTGAATGTAGTGAAAATTTTCATCCCACAACTTAGGATTCTTGCTGCAATATCCTCGAAGAAGAAGTATGACTGTTTGATTGAGCACCTCGGTTTGACCATATGTTTGTGGATGAACTGTTGTACTCTTCTTCAACTTGGTATCCATCAAGTTTGTAATATTCCAAATTAGCAGTCAATTAATTGGAATATTAATTTTGATTAATTTTTTCTTTTTATAATGTTTAGAAAAAATAAAGTGGGTAAGGAGACTCACAAATAAACTATGCAGCTATTTTAATTTCCTAAATTCACTAAAGAAAAATATTGAGGCTGTAGTGGGGTCCATGTGGCTAGCCACTCGAATGAGGTAGCATCCTAGGGCAGCGTGAGAGAGGCAGTGCAGTGGGCATCGCAATGAGCAGCATAGAGATAGGCCCGAGGAGAGGCTTCATAGTCCATGTGGGCCCAAGGGAATGTTGGAGGCTCATCTTGGACAAAAGAGGATGAGCGCAGCTCATTGCTCATTGTTTCATCACTAATTTTCTGTCTAATTGACTGTATCATGCTTGAGTTGTTTAGTCGAGTCTGCAAGTGCTGTTTAGCAAAAATATTTCCAAGTGAATATCTTGACCTCTACCTTGGGGGACTTCTAGTGCCCACTCAGGAGACGAGTTCCATCTATTTTTTGGAGGATTTTTGCAGTGACACATTTCAGACATACGTTTTTCTCAAGGATAGTGCAGAGGCCACACTGACTGCATGGGGAGTACGTAGTCTAGTTGAAGAGAAGTGTTTGGAAGTTGGGAGCAAGATCAGATTTTAGTTGGAGGATTGGAGGGGAGGTTAGCCACCTCCTACCAAGGATTTGGAGCAAGATTTCAGATGCACTTTCCAAAATTTAAGCCATAGAACCAATTCACCTAGTAGAGAAGCATGCTAAGCCCAAAGGGGCCATTTTCTGGGGTCAGGATTTCTGGAAACCCTTCGTGGGTTTTTGTAGATCTTGGAGGAGAGCCAGGGGTTATAGTCCATGAATTTTCTAAACCCGGAAGCAAGCCTAATATGTAGTTCATTTCTAGCTAGCAGCAGTAGTTCTAGCTGTGGAAGCGTAGAGGAGGAGCCATGTAGAGTAGCATATCAACAATGTTTCTATCCAGGTTTGATCAGTATCTCATCCTTTCTTATGTAGGCCCAGGTGCCATCTTTATAAGCACCTCATTGTACTCTTTCCCTCAGAAAAAATAATAAAATGGCTCAGATGTTTTTGGATCCATTCATGGTGTTTTAATATCATTTCTTGTTTTTTTGTAGTTTTTAGTCTTGTGTGCTTTGTATTAATTTTTGTTCCCAATTTGGGATATTACAGTGGTATCAGAGCTCATAGAATTGGATCAGCCTGTGGAGCACGCAGTTTATGACACCAAAACATAGACATAATGTAACTTACTAGAGGTAGAGATACATGAGCAGAGAAATGAGGCTCGAAATCACTCTAGGCTAGGTTGATATCATTCTAGAGGTTGTAGATAGATGATGGAAGGAATGAGGAGAAGGATTTTTCTCACCTTCTTCTGCAGCCAACGCAAGACCTCTCAAAGATGATTGAGGAGATGGGCCAAAGGATTAGCAATGACAGTAATGGAAAGGGAGTTCAAGGGGAATTCCATATCGGAGAGGGATATGACATTTCCCATCACCTACCTGAGCCTAACACTGCGTAGCAGGTGGTGCCACACACTCCACCATGTTCGACCATGCCCATGTTCCTCGCTTCAGGAGCAGGATCAGGAGGGCCACAAGAGTTGGAGGTGGCTCACTATGGAGAGTACTTTGTAGAGTATCAATCATATGGGTCAGAGTTTTGAGGTGCCCTCACCTTCAATTAGTTTTGTCAGCTGAAAAAAAATAGTAGACCCAGAGGGCAGACCATACGAGGAGTGTACATGTAGGGAAATGACCTACAACATATTTTGGGTAGGATTTTCCAACCTACTTTCAATGGGTCATCAAAATGTTCAGCCAAAGATTTGGTGGAGAAGTTGGACATATACTTCCAGCTTAATCAGATGGCATAAGGAGAAGCCCATAACTGGTGGTTCCATTGTATGACTACATTGGGTCATTCATGAGTTACAATGTACGATGATTTCTCCCAGAGACTGTTGGAGAGGTTTTATTGGAAGGATCTGGAAGAGAATTTTTCTAAGCTAACCAAGCTCAAACAGATTTGGAACCCAAAGACATACATTTCTGAGTTATTGATAATCTTAGTGATGGTTCTAGACTTGTTCATGTCTAGGAATATCTACATGTTCATTGATGGTCTAGCATAACATTTGCATGGGCTAGTGAGGTCTAGTTGGCCCAATACGCTACAGGACACAGTACGAATAACTAGAGACTTGCAGGATGCTTTACCGATAATAAGGGCTCCCATGCCCAATAGACCAGCGTTTCCTCGGAAAGGAAGGGAAGTGAGAGACTCACCCCCAAGAGGGAACCACGACTGAGGGCCTTTGGATGATGATACCCGGAGGGATTTAAGATGGAGGAATCTCTACTTCACCTGTTAGGAGCCATAGGCACCGGGTCATATATATGTCGCAGAGAAGGAAAATTACATTGAGGTCTTCTCCAATAGTGAGGGAGAAGAGGAGACATATTTTGAGATGGGAGGAGATGCCAACACCGGAGCACCAGGAGAGGATCCTCCACCACCTCGTTCTTTAGCAGTATGGGGATCAACATTTTCACTGACCAAAGGCGTCCTTGCATCTTTGCGGGGAGTTCCCAAGTACCTAATGCTGAGGGTCTAGGGGAAAGTTCAGGGGCAACGTGTCTTAGTGCTGGTGGACAATGGGGCTACGAACAACTTCATTGATGTCTAGTTGGTGAAAAGGAGAGACACACATATAGAGAGCTTTGATGGGTTTTTTGTGTTGGTTCCAGGGGCTAGGACCATGAATTGCATGTGTTATGTCCTGAAATTATTAGTGACCATGGGCACATACACATTGACAGATCACTTCTTTGTGGTCGATATTTTGGACACCAACTTAGTGTTGGGAGTCTAGTGGCTCATGACCCTTGGGAAGGTCACCACTTATTGGAAAACACTAGAGATGCATTTGTGGACAAGAAGAGTGGGAAGTCTGTGATGCTTAGGGGCATCCACACATACCCTCCATAGACGGTTTCTACGCATAGGATGGAGGTAGATTTCCTGAAGTGAGACATAGAGTGGGCCATGGAGTTGCGGATTTTAGATGAAAATGTCTCGGGCCAGCCTACGTACCTAGATTTGAATATTATCCTAGATCGTTACTCTACAATTTTTGGGGACATCCCACCAAGGAAACCACCAAATCGAGGGTTTGATCACACTATTGAGCTGGAGTCTGACATTCAGGCTGTGATCACCACCCCTATAGGCACCCCACAACCTATAGGGATGAGATTGAGAGAGATATCAATGAGATATTAGCATTGGGGCACATCAAGCCTAGCACAATTCCATTCACTTCTTCAGTGGTTTTGGTGAAGAATAAGGATGGCACACTGCGGATGTGTATAGACTACATGGCACTAAATGAGAATACCATGAAGAAATTATACCCTATTCCCATAATCGTTGATTTGATGGATGAGCTGAGGGGAGCGAAGTTATTCTCAAAGATTGATCTGAGGTCAGGGTACCACCAGATAAGGGTGAGGGACAAGGATGTCCCCAAGACTATGTTTCACTTTCATTATGACTATTTTGAGTTCTTGGTGATGCCCTTCGGGCTGACCAATGCTCCATATACTTTCCAGTTTTGCATGAACCACATCTTCTGTGGCCAGTTGAGGAAGTTTTTGCTGGTGTTCTTTGATGATATCCTCACATACGATCGCACATGGTAGGAGCATTTACAACACATAGAGACGATGTTTCATAGCTTAAAGGAGAAACATTTCTATGCCAAGTTGTCCAAATGTGATTTTAGGTTGATGAATATTCTCTACCTAGGTCATATCATTGTGGTGGACAAAGTGAGAGTCCACGAGGAGAATATTAGGGCCATTTGAGATTGGTGGAAGCCTAAGAATGTGACGGAGCTTCGGAGGCTTGTGAGTATTTGTACCTACTACCAAAAGTTAGTCAAAGGGTTTTTATAGCTTAAAACACCCCTCACAGACGTCACCAAAAAGATGGATTTCAAATCGACTAAAACTACAAAGAGGTATTTTGACAGGCTCAAGGAGGTGATGAGCAGTTGTCCAGTACTAGCCCTGCCAAACTTCACACAACCATTTGTGCTTGAGTGTGATGCTTCAGGGGAAGGAGTAGGCACAGTACTGATGCAGGGAGGGAACCCCATATCTTTCGAGAGTCAGAAACTATTTCCGCATGAGAGACTCTACCCCATTTACTACAAGGAGATGTTGGCCATCATGCAATTGTTAGCTAAGTTTCAACAATATCTAGTGGGGAACAGGTTCCTGGTGGGAACATATCACAATAGCCTTAGGTTTTTCTTGGAATAGAAGCAGCTGCAGGAGAGGCAGCAGAAATGGGTCATCCAGATCCAGGCATATGACTTTGACATTGAGTATGTTAATGGGAAGAACAACATAGTAGCAGATGCGTTGTCCTAGAGACCACCATCTTTATCCTTGATGAGAATTGATGCAAATGGGAGGGCTTAGTTGTTGGTGGAGTATTCCAAAGACCAGTTTTCATGAGAGGTATTGGATGGGCAGGTGAAATATGACCGATACATGGTGACGGATGAGGTTATTTATTATTGGGACCGAATCTTTTTGATGGCCAACTCTCGGTTACGGGAGAATATTTTGCATGCAACACATGATTTTCCACTTTCAGGACATCTAGGGTTCACCAAGACCTATAGGGCCATTAGAGAGGGGTTCTCCTAGAAGGGCCTCAAGGGGGACGTACTTTGACATGTCAAGGAGTGCGTAGTCTGCCAGAATAAAAAAGGGGATTTGAACCACTTGATGGGATTTTTGCAGCTTCTTCAAGTTCTAGAGGGGAAATGGGAAAGCATATCTATGAAATTCATCACAGGGCTGCCTATGGTACAGGGAAAGGATTGCATCTTTGTGGTGGTTGATTAGTTAACAAAGTATGCCCACTTATTCACCATTTTAGCCTAGTACACTGCTTCATAAGTGGTTGAGCTATTTTTCAAGGAAATTTTTCGACTACATGGTCTCCCCACGACCATATTTAATGACAGGGACAGTTGGTTCATGGTAGGTTTCTGGCAGGAGTTGTTCCATTTGGTGGGCACAAATCTAACACCCAGCACCATCTACCACCCACAGATAGATGGACAGACCGAAATAGTCAACAAGTGGTTGGAGGGCTACTTGAGGAACTATGTCATAGGGAAGAATAAGGCTTGGATGTGTTGGCTGCATTTGGGGGAATACTACTACAACACGCACTTCCACATATCTATCGATATGTCCCCATTATATTCTTTGTATGGTTATAATGAGCTAATTTTTTCTAATGTGATTTTTGGAGCTATCAAGGCCCCCAAGTCCAAATACTGGATCCAAGAAAGCTAAGACATTCTCAAGGCTCTCAGGGATAACTTGGTGACGAACCAAAACTAGAAAAAGATGTACGTAGATAGGGGTTGCATGGAGAGATAGTTTGAGGTGGATGACTTAGCATATCTTCAGCTTCATCCCTATAGGCAGTACATGCTGAAGCAAAAGGGAGTTAATAAGCTCAAGCCACGCTTCTATGGGCCATTTAGTGGGTTGGAGAGGTGGCATATGAGCTGGATTTGCCACAGGGGACCCAGATTCATAACATTTTCCATGTCACATGCCTGAAGAAGGCTTTGGGGCAACAAGTGACAACGACTATGGATCTCCCTCCTATCGATGATGAGGGGCATTTGGTGCTACAACCGAAGGCCATCCTAGAAACCAGGGAGAGGCACCTGAGGAGTAGGGTGGTAAAGGAGTATATGATCAGATGAGGATGCCACCTAGGAGGGGGAGAAGATCCTGTAGCATCCATATTTACAGTTTCTTGAGGACAATCAACATTTTGGCAGGGAGGACTGTAATATTCCAAATTAGCGGTCATCTAATTAGAATATTAATTTTGATTAATTTTTCATTTTTCTAATTTTTATCAGAAATAAAGTAGTTAAGGGGACCCAAAAATAAACTATATAGCTAATTTACTTTTGTAAAGTCACTAAATGAAAATATTTAGGCTATAGTGGGGTCCATGTGGCCAGCCACTCGAATGAGGTAGCATCCTAGTGGAAGCGTGGGAGAGGAAACATAGTGGCCAAAGCAATGATCAACACAGAAATAGGCTGGAGGAGAGGCAACATAGTCCATGTGGTCCCAGGGGAACATAGGAGGCTCAACTTGGGAAAAAGAAGATGAGAGCATCTTATTCTGCATTCATTCATTACCTATTTTATGTCTGATTGACTGTAGCATGCTTGAGTCTGTAAGTGTTGTTTAGCACAAATATTTTCGAGTGGAGATATCAACCTCTACCTAGGGGGACTTCGAGTACCCGCTCAGGAGAGGAGTTCCATCTATTTCTGGGAGGATTTTTGTAGTGACACATTCCAAGCATACGTAATCCCTTCAGGACAGCACAGAGGCCACACTAACTGTGTGGGGAGTACATAGTCCATTTGAAGATAAGTGTTTGGAAGTTGGGAGGAAAATAATATTTAAATTGGAGGATTGGAGGGGAGGTTAGCCACCTCCTCCCAAGGATTTGGAGCAGGATTTCAGAGGCACTTTCCAGCATTTTAGCCAGAGAACTGATTCAACCAGCAGAGCAGCGTATGAAGCCCGAAGGGGCCATTTTCTGGGGTCAGGATTTCTAGAAAACCTTTCTGGGTTTTGTGTGTCTTGTGAGTAGAGCCTGAGGTTTTGATCCTGTAATTTTCTAAGCACAGGAGTAGGCCCAACATGAAGTTCATTTCTAGCCAGAAGCAATAGTTCAAGCTCTAGCAGCGTAGAGGAGGATCCACGGAGAGCAACAAATCAACAATGTTTATGTTCATGTTTTAGCAGTATCTCATCCTGTCTTATGCATGCCTAGGTGCCATCTTTCTAATCTTTCCCTCAGAAAAATTAATAAAATATATTAGATGTTTTTTGCTCCATTCACGGTGTTTTAATAGCATTTCCTATCTTTATGTAGTTTTTAGTATTGTGTGCTTTGTATTATTGTTTGTTCCCAATTTAGGATATTACAAAGTTCCACAAACTTGACCAAAAATTCCCAACAGTTCCAGAATATCGATCACTAACAATGGATGTGGTCAAACCAGAATGAACCCAAACATGCTGAAAGAATAAGTGATTTTTTTGTTCAGCTGTGATTTTCTTTTTATATGGAATTAATATACACATCATGCAATGTTTTTGACAAATGAAGACCTCCTACAAAATCCGTAGAAACACTCTCCCATGGATGTCAAGGTACAAGAATTAGTGTGTAAAATCATAACTTCCTATTACTAGGCTTACTGAATGCACATAATGAACAAACTTTAATGAAACGTGACACACTTTCAAGCATACGAGGCCAATAACAATGCCTATGAATGTGTGTCATTTCTATACTTACGTCTAGAAATAAGAGAAGTGTGTGCTTCCCTTATGGAATTCAATCTCTCCCCTTGTGGAATACAAAGCTTTCCCAAATGATACAAAAAGTTATTATGTACATGGTAATCCAGTTCCTCGACTTGGTTTCCTTGACTCAAGCATACATGAACATCTTGAAAGTCATTATCAAATAAATATTGCTCAACATAACTTTCATGCAAAAATAAATTATGCTTGAGTAAATTAGTTGCAATAATAATAGGCCTAGAAATGATATCAACAACCTTGTTGTATATACCTTTGTTATACCTGATTACCAAGTGGAATTGATGTAAGAAACCCATCAATCAAAAGTGACTTGATTGTTGCAACTTAGTTTGTGAATGCAAGTATTGAAATGGTTGGTGATCGGTGTGTATGGTGGTTTCCTTTCCCATCAAGAAGTGTTTCCACTTTTTCACACTTTGAACCAATGCATAAAGCTCCTTGTCATAAGTAGGATAGTTAACCATTGTACCATTGAAAGTTTCTAAATGAAATGAAATGGGCTTACCATGTTGCATAAGGAATACGCCCATGGCATAGTCGCTTGCATCGGTTTGAAATCCAAAGGGCTATCTCAAGTCTGGTAATGAAAGTACTGGGGCTGAGCTGATCTTCTCTTTCAAAGCATCGAATGCTTTTTTTTTCTTGCCTCTCCACTTGAAGACCTTTTTCACACTAGTCAATGAATGTGAAGGAGCCGCAATAGAAGAGAATTTAGCAATAAACTTCCTCCAATATTGGGTTTCTCCCAAAAAACTTCTTACCTCAGTGACTGTCTTGGGAATTGGCCAATTCACAATGACCTAAACCTTAGAGGGGTATATCCTCAACTAACCTCCTCCAACAATATTCCCCTAGTACACCAAATAAGTTTTAACAAACTCACATTTTTTCATCTTCAAAAACAATTGTTCTTTCCTTAAGACATCACATTAGGGGAACTTTGAGGTCTAAAATGGGCCTTCTAAGAAAAATGTACAACCAAAATAAAATTTATAAGAACCAAGAAGATTCAAGATGATTATGTCAACCATGGGGGATGATTCACCATTTTTTAAGTAAAAGGGTAAAAATATTAAAAATTAATAAAATAATAAAACTACCTTTTCAACTCGTATTTTCAACTTATCTCCCAAATTTTTTACTCAAATTTCGAGCGGGAGTACTCGTTGGATGCAAAATTTAATTCCTCATATAATTAGTACCCATGTTGCATACTTTCGATAGACATTGCTACGTGAAAAATGAGAAATACATGAAAAAAATTTAGGAGATAAGTTGAAAATATGAGTTGAAAAAGTATTTTTTTCCCTCTAAAATTTGATGATGTAATCAAATATTATTTTATTACTTCTACTATTATTTTATAATTTCCTTATGAGGCCCATTTTAGACCGAAGAAATCCCCTAATGAGTACTTTTCTTACATGCATGACATGTTCATCAAGTGATTTACTGAAAATTAAGATATCATCCAAGTAGATGATGAAAAATTTGTTAAGAAATGGCCTTCAAACATCATTCATCACACGCATGAAGGTAGCAGGAGCATTACATAAACGAAAAGGCATAACAAGAAATTAAAACAAACCTTTTTTTTTTTTTTTAATGTTGTCTTCCAAATGTCACCTTTAGCAATTCTAATTTGATGGTAGCCACTCCTTAAGTCCAACTTAGTAAAGTACTTTGCATCTTTCAATTGATCAAGTAAATCATCTATTCTAGGAAGTGTATAACAATTCTTTACTGTAATATTGTTCAATGCACGAAAATCTACACACATGCGCCATGTTCCATCCTTCTTTGGCACCAACACAATAGGTGAACTGCATGGCGAAGTACTTGGTCGAATGATCCCTTTGTCCCACAACTCTTGAATTTTCTTATTTATTTCATCACTCTCCATCACTCACATCTTATACATGCCAATGTTAGGAACAGGACAATCTTGATGCAACTATATTTCATGTTGGATTCCACTCTTGGGAGGAAATCCATTTGGCTCCTGAAACATCTCATTATTTTGATTAACCACTTCAATTAAATCATATTTCAACTTTGGATCACAACCATGAAATGCTTCATAATCAACATCAATCTTTGGTTTAATAATAATAAGCACAAAATTCTTTCTTGTATTCACTAGTCTTTTCATTTTACCTGCATTAACTAAGGAAATATTTAGTTTCTTTCGATGAGATCTCACAATATACTCCACACTATTTTTACTCTTCATAGAGGACCTTCACCATCTCTGTCATGTCAAGGAAAGCCTTCCTAAATGCCTTCTCATCCTTTGACATATTATCATTTCCCCCTTCATGAGACATGCTTACTGAAGCTTATACTGAAAATACAGGTGAATCTCGTGGTGGAGATTGTGGAAATTGTGCCCTCCTTCACCCTTCTCCAACTAGAGAACCTACACCCACAACTTTCATTCCCCTCTCTCGAGCTTCAACCTTGTAAGCATTTAAAAACTTGCAAAACATATTAAATCCTCCTTGCATGAGTAAACCTAGTGCTATGATACCAACTTTATCTGAATGGGAATATTAGTTTTGTTTTTCTAAGATCCAATTCAAAATATAAAAAAAGTTCTTGAGGATTATGAGGTTAATTGAAACTTTAACATGAGATTTTATGTGAATTTCATAAGAAAATTAACATAAACAAAACATTGAACATCAACATATAACATATATGAACATCACCATAAACAGTAACACAACAATACATGATAAAGGATTTTACCCCGCCTAGGCTACATCTCCTTGGCCCAACTTCCAATGGCTTGGCTCTCTTCTATTATGCTCATAACTTTGACTACATGTGTTCACAATGTTTAAAGAGCTCTTAAACATGTTCCATAAGCTCTAGAATGCCCAAAAATTCCCATGTAGCCTCTTTCTGCTTCGAATTTGGCCAAAAAATGACTCAGTTATGAATTCCCCAAGTTTATGCACTATTCACTCCAGATTTTCCCCAAAATTCGGCATCATCCTACAAATCCACTTGGAATGCAACTAATTGAGTGCTAATTTTGCCAAAACCCGGGAGAAATTGTCAGAGAGATTGAATGCCCAATAACGCTTACAAATCAGATTTAAAACCATATTGATTATGGTTTAATAAATATTATATATATATATATATATATATATATATCAATGAGGTTAAATTAACCGTCGTACATGTGGTCATATGTCATGGTGTTGGCATAATTTTATGTGCTACCAGTTATGGGGAGTGGTCAACACCACACTTTTTAAATCGGCGGTCCCTTGTCGTCACATGGCAGAGGCGTCGTTAGTGGTTATGGTTAAGGACCATTAGGGGGGGGGCGCAGGTCTAGCCTCCCGCCTGTGGTCTCACCTCTAATGGTGACGAGGGCTAGGGATAGACCCTCACCCCCTCCCCCCATTGCGAAATTTACATGACAAAAAAACAATGTGGAAATATATATATAGCAAGGAACAAAACTTGGTGTAGTGGTAAGGCCTTGGTGCTTAGACTTGGAGGTTGCGGGTTTGACCCCCGTTGCTGCTGCAAAGACTTGAGCCAAAATTTGTGGCCTCCCGTGTTGTCATGTGGTGGCCTCCGGTTGCACCACATGGCAGCATGTGGTTGGGCACATGCCCAAACAATCACAAAATTGCCACAATTAGCCAATGTCATCATGCTACTTGGAATCACACGATTCAACGAGAAAAAACATTGAACAAGTCAACCTACACAGTAACCCTGCCACGTAGGCATGCCCAGTCAGTTGTACGGGCTGTTGACTGGGCTTTCGTGCAATTTTTTTTAATTTCCTATTTGAAAAAGTTGACAGAACATGTTTATCGGAGCATATGGTGTCATTTTTCTCCAAAATTAGTTGCATCGGATTCAGAACGAAGAGATCTACGTTGTCGTTCAGGTTCCACACTATTTCGACAACTTTAATTTTTGAGCATAATTTTGAGAACTTGATCAGCTCCTAATGCTCCTAATGCAACCTTGTGTTCCTCTCTTCATAGAGGACCTTCACCATCTCTGTCATGTGAAGGAAAGCCTTCCTAAATGCCTTCTCAGCCTCTGACATATTATCATTTCCCCCTTCATGAGACATGCTTACTGAAGCTTATACTGAAAATAGAGGTGAATCTCGTGGTGGAGATTGTGGAAACTGTGCCCTCCTTCACCCTTCTCCAACTAGAGAACCTACACCCACAACTTTCATTCCCCTCTCTCGAGCTTCAACCTTGTAAGCATTTAAACACTTGCAAAACATATTAAATCCTCCTTGCATGAGTAAACCTAGTGCTATGATACCAACTTTATCTGAATGGGAATATTAGTTTTGTTGTTCTAAGATCCAATTCAAAATATAAACAAATTTCCTGAGGATTATGAGGTTAATTGAAACTTTAACATGAGATTTTATGTGAATTTCATAAGAAAATTAACATAAACAAAACATTGAACATCAACATATAACATATATGAACATCACCATAAACAGTAACACAACAATACATGATAAAGGATTTTACCCCGCCTAGGCTACATCTCCTTGGCCCAACTTCCAATGGCTTGGCTCTCTTCTATTATGCTCATAACTTTGAGTACATGTGTTCACAATGTTTAAAGAGCTCTTAAACTTGTTCCATAAGCTCTAGAATGCCCAAAAATTCCCATGTAGCCTCTTTCTGCTTCGAATTTGGCCAAAAAATGACTTAGTTATGAATTCCACAAGTTTATGCACTATTCACTCCAGATTTTCCCCAAAATTCGGCATCATCCTACAAATCCACTTGGAATGCAACTAATTGAGTGCTAATTTTGCCAAAACCCGGGAGAAATTGTCGGAGAGATTGAATGCCCAATAATGCTTACAAATCAGGTTTAAAACCATATTGATTATGGTTTAATAAATATTATATATATATATATATATAGATATATATATATATATATATATATATATATATATATATATATATATATATATATATATCAATGAGGTTAAATTAAACTGGGATATGTGGTCATATAAGGTCATGGTGTCGGGTAGAATTTTATGTGCTACTCGCTATGGGGAGTGGTCAACACCACACTTTTAAATCGACGCGTCCGTCGTCACATGGCAGATAAAGTCGTTAGTGGTTATGGTTAAGGACCATTGGGGGGGCGGGGGGGGACGTGTGTCTAGCCTCCGTGGTCTCACCTCTAATGGTGACGAGGGCTAGGGATAGACCCTCCCCCCCTCCCCCCATTGCGAAATTTACATGACAAAAAAACAATGTGGAAATATATATATAGCAAGGAACAAAACTTGGTGTAGTGGTAAGGCCTTGGTGCTCAGACTTGGAGGTTGCGGGTTTGACCCCCGTTGCTGCTGCAAAGACTTGAGCCAAAATTTTGTGGCCTCCCGTGTTGTCACGTGGTGGCCTCCGGTTGCACCACATGGTAGCATGTGGTTGGCCACATGCCCAAAAAATCACAAAATTGCCACAATTAGCCAATGTCATCATGCTACTTGGAATCACACGATTCAACGAGAAAAAACATTGAACAAGTCAACCTACACAGTAACCCTGCCACGTAGGCATGCCCAGTCAGTTGTACGGGCTGTTGACTGGGCTTTCGTGCAATTTTTTTTAATTTCCTATTTGAAAAAGTTGACAGAACATGTTTATCGGAGCATATGGTGTCATTTTTCTCCAAAATTAGTCGCATCGGATTCAAAACGACGAGATCTACGTTATCGTTCAGGTTCCACACTATTTCGACAACTTTAATTTTTGAGCATAATTTTGAGAACTTGATCAGCTCCTAATGCTCCTAATGCAACCTTGTGTTCCTCTCTTCATAGAGGACCTTCACCATCTCTGTCATGTCAAGGAAATCCTTCCTAAATGCCTTCTCATCCTCTGACATATTATCATTTCCCCCTTCATGAGACATGCTTACTGAAGCTTATACTGAAAATACAGGTGAATCTCGTGGTGGAGATTGTGGAAATTGTGCCCTCCTTCACCCTTCTCCAACTAGAGAACCTACACCCACAACTTTCATTCCCCTCTCTCGAGCTTCAACCTTGTAAGCATTTAAACACTTGCAAAACATATTAAATCCTCCTTGCATGAGTAAACCTAGTGCTATGATACCAACTTTATCTGAATGGGAATATTAGTTTTGTTGTTCTAAGATCCAATTCAGAATATAAACAAAGTTCTTGAGGATTATGAGGTTAATTGAAACTTTAACATGAGATTTTATGTGAATTTCATCAGAAAATTAACATAAACAAAAAATTGAACATCAACATATAACATATACGAACATCACCATAAACAGTAACACAACAATACATGATAAAGGATTTTACCCCGCCTAGGCTACATCTCCTTGGCCCAACTTCCAATGGCTTGGCTCTCTTCTATTATGCTCATAACTTTGACTACATGTGTTCACAATGTTTAAAGAGCTCTTAAAACTGTTCCATAAGCTCTAGAATGCCCAAAAATTCCCATGTAGCCTCTTTCTGCTTCGAATTTGGCCAAAAAATGACTTAGTTATGAATTCCCCAAGTTTATGCACTATTCACTCCAGATTTTCCCCAAAATTCAACATCATCCTACAAATCCACTTGGAATGCAACTAATTGAGCGCTAATTTTGCCAAAACCCGGGAGAAATTGTCGGAGAGATTGAATGCCCAATAACGCTTACAAATCAGATTTAAAACCATATTGATTATGGTTTAATAAATATTATATATATATATATCGATGAGGTTAAATTAACCGTCAGACATGTGGTCATATGTCATGGTGTTGGCAGAATTTTATGTGCTACCAGTTATGGGGAGTGGTCAACACCACACTTTTTAAACCGGCGGTCCCTTGTCGTCACATGGCAGAGGCGTCATTAGTGGTTATGGTTAAGGACCATTGGAGGGGGGGCGCAGGTCTAGCCTCCCGCCTGTGGTCTCACCTCTAACGGTGACGAGGGCTAGGGATAGACCCTCCCCCCATTGCGAAATTTACATGACAAAAAAACAATGTGGAAATATATATATAGCAAGGAACAAAACTTGGTGTAGTGGTAAGGCCTTGGTGCTCAGACTTGGAGGTTGCGGGTTTGACCCCCGTTGCTGCTGCAAAGACTTGAGCCAAAATTTTGTGGCCTCTCGTGTTGTCACGTGGTGGCCTCCGGTTGCACCACATGGAAACATGTGGTTGGCCACATGCCCAAACAATCACAAAATTGCCACAATTATCCAATGTCATCATGCTACTTGGAATCACACGATTCAACAAGAAAAAACATTGAACAAGTCAACCTACATAGTAACCCTGCCACGTAGGCATGCCCAGTCAGTTGTACGGGCTGTTGACTGGGCTTTCGTGCAATTTTTTTTAATTTCCTATTTGAAAAAGTTGACATAACATGTTTATCGAAGCATATGGTGTCATTTTTCTCCAAAATTAGTTGCATCGGATTCAGAACAACGAGATCTACGTTGTCGTTCAGGTTCCACACTATTTCGACAACTTTAATTTTTTAGCATAATTTTGAGAACTTGATCAGCTCCTAATGCTAAACCAAAGGTATGATAGTCTTCTAAGAGTTGTGAAAATTTCCAATTTCCTCCACACTTTTTAAAGTGCCACAATATGCTTACTAAGATCAGGTATGTTATGTGCCTCGACTATGCATCACAAAGCATATTTTGTGTTTTTTGTATGTGTGAGATCACAACCAGTGAGTAACACTAATGTATTTGTTTTTGCAAGTGATAGAGGGTCTTCCTACCACTATATGATAGTTTCCATGTGTGCCTCCTCTACAATGCCCAAAAAATAATCATAAACACCCCGATACCACATTGAGCATGTGCTACCCTACATGCAATTGAACTCCTCTATGTTTTTTTTTTATGTGGGTGTCCTTGAGAATTATTGCACATTTCTTTTTATTTATTATGTGTGTGGGTTCTCTCCACGCTCTCTGTCTCCAACTCTTATGCATATTTACCCGTTTCCACATTGTTCTCTCTCTTGAACTTTGTGTGGTCTCTCCTCTTTCCTTTTTTTTTTTGCGTGTGTGTGGTTTCTCCTTTCCACACTGTGCACATAGCTTCTCATTCATTAAATTATGTCCTTTGATGTTTTGTTCAGTTCTCAAGCCAGCATGGGTTATGTCCCTTGCCTTGAGTTCATAAATTTGCAACACCAGTCTCATTTAAAGTACCATTCTATTTAATTTAAAGCTCAACAAGAATCCTTAAATGGTTGTTCCAACAGTCCATTTTATTCTTTCCATAGGTAAGTTGAATTTCACAAGAAATTGACCTCCCTCGGTTCCTTGGAATCTTTTTCCCTTCCTCAACCCATTCAAATTTTTAAATACAAGTGAGAAATTAAACATGTACATGGAAAGCATAAGCCAAATATAAGCATGATTGTTAAAAACCCATACCCCTTGGGAGAAAAACATCCTTGGTTTTATTTTTCCACATACACTAGAGAAAACATGCTAGAAGACAAAAAAAAAACTTACTTTCCATGGAGCTTTATACATAATTTTTTTTACAACATTTACACACACACACACACAAACATATATATATATACGATTTACTCAACTAGCAAGAAAAAATGGTTAATTTTCCTCCATGGCATCAACCATTTTGTGAGTGGTTTCCTCAGGCCCAAAGTGTCTCTACTACACTTTGACTTCCTCTATGGATCAATTCTAGAGTGTGAGACTCCTCTAGTATAGAATGCATAATGGCTCTAGATGGAAATCTCCCTCTAGTTCAACATGTATTACATACCAACCAATGACATGATTAGAATCTTGTACATATATTTTAAGTAACTAAACATGGAAAACATCATCTATTTTAACTAATGGAGGTAAGGCCAGACTAAAGGCCATTGGTCCTATCCTCTCAAGTGTCTCAAAAGGCCCACTAAACCATGATTCCAACTCGGTACATGCTCCAATATTCAAGGATCTTTTCTTGGGTATAATTATCAAGTAAACATGTTCCCCAACCTATAAATATTTCTGGACCCTATGTTGATCTGCACAACTCTTTCTTCATTTCTTGTGATACCTTTAAATTTTTCCTAATTACTTGAATTTTATCCTCCAATCATTTCAACATAGGCTTAATGAGAACCATGTTCACTGGATCACTCCATTTGATAAGATAATTACAATTCCTTCCATAAAATTCCTCAAATGGGCTCATATTTAAAGGCTATTGGTACCCATTATTCCATTCAAAATTGGGAATGCATACAATAAATCGGTTGAATCTTTGCATTCAAAATTCACTTGCTTGAACTCTATGCATTTAGCAACAAAATCAACCACTTACTTTTTTAGATTAGGCCAAAAATAAAACTTCTTAATGGACATGACCATCTTTTGATATCCTGGTCATGCGGGATATTTTCTTCAGATATGTTAGCATAGTTTCATAAAATAGCATGTAATACCATAAATGAAACACTTTAAGAAGAAGAAACACATAAAATATACCATAAAGACAAGGCACTAATGTTTGATAATTGAGTTCACTCATAATGTGTCATATATGTCTCTAGGCATAGATTTCAAGTGGAGAGGCCTCTAAATTATCTCATCCAAAGGAAAGGAAAATACATGGAAAAATAAATTATTATACTTCACTTATGGGACTAGACTGAAAATGGGCTCCTCAAATCCCAAAACTGCCTACACCAGTGAAATCCTTGTGAAATTATGAATAAAATGAGTATAAACTCGAATATATTCTGACACCGTCAACTGTGGAACCCTTGAAAACCTCCATGATTTCACAGTAGAAATAATATTCTAAGAATACTCCTAATAATATTTTAGGGAATATACCATCATAATATTCCTCCCAAAAAAACATGCCCACAAGGTTTCACACATAGGCTTATGCCCATCCCTGGTTCCACTGCTCTAGGTTCTGCCACCCTGCAAAACTATTTCGACCCTCTTTGCTCCACTCTTGGTTTTCACTCCCCGTCCAATAACATAGTGTGGGTTTAGATAAAAGGTCCCCAATGGACATTACAAAGCCCTGGTGGCTAACGAGTTGGTTGGAAAATTATGTTTAGTGCATTGGTTTGGTAGGGCTCATGGGTTCAAACCTTGTGGACCTAATATTTTTGGTTTGTTTGTAATCAAATGGAGTTAACAGTGGAGTTGGAGAAATCGCCAATTTTGGCCCATACAAAACATTTAACCTTGAATATAATTGCTGCTAAATTTATCCGGTAAGCACCAAAGTTTCGTCTAGACTGCCAATTATGGCTACGATCCAAACTTATCTCGAGCCAACTAATTTTTTTTCTAATTCCAAGTGTTGTTTTGGATTAGTCGCATGGGTGTACGAAATCACACAAGCTTAGAGAGTGTGGTCTACTTTCTAAACTATTGGTAACAGGCAGAAAGTGGGGGAGCTCAAAAGCATAAAACTTAATGGAAATAGTATGTTGAAGTATGCTCTAGTTAAACTAAAACTAAAAACACAAACACAATGCACACATAGAGAGCTCCAAACTATAATAATGCGAACGATGGCTCGATGGCCTCTTCTTATTAAACATTCGAAATGGAGAAGAAATTTTACCCACTTTCCAAAGGGCCCCTAGGCAATGGCTCTAGGTCCCGATGCAAGAATGTTGCCTTCCAAGCTCCGCTCCGATGCGCCTCTCACTCTCTCTCTCCGCCGTGGTGGACTAAGATGTTGGGTGGCCAACTATCGAGTCCTCTTTAGCTCGAGCGCCCCGGTCACCCACAGTCGTGTTGCTTGGGCAACTTTGGCCAACATAACATTGTGATCACCATTTCTTCATCTCTGGGGGGTTTATTTAGTGAGCTTGGAATCCTCCTTCTTTCCCCTTGCACATGATGGATGGTGACCCAAGGAGAGGTGATTCATCAGGTGCTCAAATATTCTTTTGTGTGCTCACATAATGTCTAAGGAGGCGCTGGTGGCTGTCCTTAGGCGACTTTCACATAAGGAGTAATTGTCCTTTGCTTGGTGTGGTCCTGGAAAGTGACATTTTTCCATTTCCAGGAATGCGCACTTATTAGGAAAAAAGGCGCACAGAAGGTGCTCTTCTCAAAGGATAAAGCGCACATTTGAGCATTTATGACTAGTTCAAATCTGATTTTCTCAAAACCTTAGAGATTTTAAATACTTCTTGATTCCATAATGTATTCCTGTCTTGTAAATCCTTGGGCTTGACATTAATTGATTTCGTCTTCTGTTGTATGATTTTCCAATGTTAACAGTTTCCCCCTAATGTGTGAGGTCTAGGAAGAACTGTATAGTCGAAATACATTATAGTTTCTTTTCTGTATTGTATGCAGAGAGAGAGAGAGAGAGAGAGAGAGAGAGAGAGAGAGAGAGAGAGAGGTCTGCGTGTATTTTGGAATTGACAACACCTTGCACCATTTCCAAGATAACCATGACCTAAGGGACCCCCTGCAAGGAAACAAAATATACAACATATTTACAAAATTTCAACGAGGCAGGCATGTCCCATGCTCGCGATGCTATGGCTAGTTAAACAAAATTGACAGATACATGTGCTGTCTATGCCACTGCTGTGGTAGTGATGCTGGTGTTTGTTGACGAAGACTGCTGACGCCCTCAGGGGTGTTTTTTCTTTGATGATAGGTGGAATGTGGTACCCATATGTGTAGTCTTGGTATGGCATATCATTGCACAATGTACGCATATGTACTGGCTGGGACCTTCCCATGTAAACATTGTTTGTCAGAAATGCTTATGGAGGCACCGGTCTTCGACAGATCTGATCAAAGTGAAATGGTTGTAAGGTACGATACCATCATGACATGAAATCTTTTGTTGTGGTCAAATTTCAGGAGGGTCGATGACATCTGTGGACAATGATGTCTCCCACAGTGCCACCTTAGGATGCCCCTTTGCATGGGGAGGGGTTATCCAACGTACTGCTTCCTTTTTGGAAAAGAGGTGTTGAGATCGAAAAAAGGGAGGCCTTCACCGAACCATGAGTCGTCGACCTGAGGGGTCAGGGATCGAGATATGATGGGCTTAACATACACATTTTGGTGAGGCGTGACTGAAAATGGATGATGGGGATTCAGTGCCCCAAGGTCGAAGTATACTTGAGTAGCTTGGCAGTAGTCATAGTTATTTTTGAAGGGAAAATTTACTGGAGTCGGTAGGACTTCTAGGGTGGGTAGAACCAACTATGAATGTCAGGATGGTGTGTGCATGATGTGAGTGAGATACTTCGACGAAGGGGAATGAGGGACTACTTCCATGGGAGAAAAGGTGAAATATGAAGGCAAAGTGGTGAAGGGCATCATTTTCGGTCTTTGTACACTTACCAAAAGAATAAAATAATGGGGTTTGGTTTGTATAAAACACAAATATGGTTACCCCAAAACATGAAAGAGGGTCACTCACTGAAGGTGTGAGGACGATGTTTTGCTAGGGGTAGGGGTCCCATTGGTTGGTCTCCTATGCGGGGTTGATGAAGCGGAAGATGTCGCAGATGGGATTATGCTGGTGGAGGTATGACGGGCCAAATACGATGCGCGGAGGTGCACTTTCAATTTGCTTGTACAACCTGATCATCCGGTAAGGGGGTTGATTTTGAATGGTGAACTTGACCTTATACATGATATATGGATGGGCATGAGGTGCTTCTGGGACTAAAAATGGTATGGCCATGGCATCACTTGTGGGGTGATGTATGGTCTACTTTGGATGATGATCACCATGGAGGGGAGGCTCTACTGACCATCGCGGGCATTTATCATATGTAGGGTGAGGTGATGATAAATGTGGTCGGGTATGAGGACCCTATGGTTTATTTCTAATGGATAAATGATGTCAGGATATGAAAAGTTCTCTGGGACTCTATCATGCTGAGGGTAGAATGATACCTGCTCCGGAACTTCCAGTGAATGGTGTTGTGGACGGATTGCGGGTTATTCCTGCAAAAAAAAAACCTCAAGTGAAAGCATCTTCTTTTCATTCAATATTATTGAAAAACATGAATTTTGGAGATGAAGATGGGAGGGTGCATACCTGCCGGCACTGAAAAAAAATATTTTCCCATAAAGCGAATGTGGGGCATCACTTTCGTTCATCGTGACATACTTATGATAGTGCAACTTACGGTTTTCGTAATGGACCTTCTAATCTCCTGTTATGGACCTTCGAATTTCTGGAAAAGGGTGATAAATATGGGATTATGACCTTAATCCTTTTCATTTGTACTTGTTGATTTTTGGGAGAGCAAAGGTGATTGCAAAGCCTTTTTTGCTGTTGCGGTGAGCCTGTGTACCGGGGATTAGTAATATTATGCCAAGGTAACTTCCATGACGTCCTGCATTTTAATTTTTTTAGTTTGATGATGTTGTGGGTCGTAAAAATTGGATTTGTATGGCCTTAAAGGGACTTTTTGTCCTAGATTGTGCGGGCGATCTAGGAAAAGAGGCACCCCTCTTGTGCTTATTTTCAAGGGGAAGGTGCACAAGGGTGTGCTATTCCCTCCTTTTTGCATGGAAGAGCACGTGTGTGAACAAAATAGGCGTGCAAGGGCATGCATGTCTTAGAGACAGGTGCGCAAAGGGCAGGGTTCTTGTAAAAACTTGTGTTTTTGTCCCTTTTGATGTTTTTCTCTGTACTGATGGGTGCCTATTGCTTGACAGGTTGGTATGGAGAGAGCGAGACTGGCCCGAGATCCAGACTGCTCTGGCTGCTAATGCTGGGGTGCGCCGTCAGTTGGCTGCATGGGGCCTTCTAAAATTTGATGAGAATGAGTTCCTTCGGTCACAGGACCAATTGTTATGTTATATTATACAGCATTGGTGCAGGAGGCGTAATATGTTCATGCTGAGGGGGACGAACTTGATTATCCGTCTAGAGACAGATATATAATTTTTGACCCGGTTACTGCCTCAGGGTGAGGTGCTGTAGTATCCAGTCCCTACTGGGAGAGTGAACATGGATAGGTTCCGGAGGAGGTATTGCAGCGTTGTGCCTCTTACTGAGGGGTGCACCAATATTGCATCAGTGACAGATGTGGTCGAGAAGTGTGCTCTGGCCATTATTGTGCGACTAGCGGGGTCGTTTTCTCCACATCGGGCATCGGGTCCACAGGTGGGAGTTTTACGCCATTTGAGGAACGGGCATTTTTTTTATTTTTCCCGCTTCTGTTTTGATGGTATGGTGTCACAACTAAACAGGGTCCAACATGGATCCAAATCATTTGCGTATGTTAGCATCTTGTGTAGCATTATGTACGAGAGGGTGATGCTACTGAGGTCCACTTTGGTAGTGCCTATTGGAGGGCCGAGGGAGCCACGCATGAGGAGGTGGGCTCCGGTGATGCCACGTGGTGGCAGTGGCATGGTGGGTCATTATTGGAACAACACAATGGAGGCTTGGTTCGAGGCCAATCCATAGATCTTCTTGCCATACCCGTACGCGAGGATGGACTTTCAGGGTGATCCAGATATTGGTCTCCCTTTCGGTTATGTTTGGGGTCTCACAGGTATGTGCTATTTTTCTGCATTTGTTCGAGTTTTTATGTACTTGAGTGTTTTCTTATTTACACTGACATTATTTTGGTTACTCATGCCAATGTTGGCGAGGTGGGATGCCCAATGGACCGACTGGTGGGTCATGATCCTCTGCCACGACCGCAGGGTGGTCGGGGTGGAGGTGCCACAGGTGGACCGGGTGGTGGTGGTGGACCTGGCGGGGATGGTGCTGGCCCTTCTAGTGAGGGCCGCATCTCGGCTATAGCTGAGGTAGTGGTTGAGAGAGCTCATGCAGATGCAGCTGAGGTGCACATCACAGTACTTACGGCTCAGGTGGCTGCTCTAGAGGACTTTTGGGGTCGAGTGGACCGTTTGACCCAAGGGATGCCTGCTTGAGGATTTATGGATGACCTCAAGGAGGTTTGGCTAGAGACAGTGATGGCTCGCGAGAGGCATTACCGGCCCACTCTATGACAGGTAACTATCACAATGGTGACAACAGCTCTGGTGGTGGACCCAAGAGCAATGGTGGGCCCAGGTGCTCCTCTTGAGGGGGAACCCCCCTAGAATAGTTTTGTACACAAGGAAAGCACCCGTTATGAGGATGCTTCCCTTATTTTTGACAACCCTTGTATTTTTGGGCTAGACAACGAGCCAGTGATACTATTTTTGTACTCAGATACACATATTTTTGATATATATATGAGATATCGTTTTGCGGCTCTACATGGTGTGATATCTATTTCGGTTTATGTATTTTGTGTTATGCTGATGGATATCTATGTTTTTGGTTTTTTATGAATGGTAGTTTATTCGCGATGCATTCCAGTCTAGGATATTGTTAGCTATGCAATCAGCTGTTTGGTTTTGATTCCTCGATACATGTGAGAATGTAATGTAATCAAATTTTCTGCTTAATATTTTGGCACACAAATATTTTCTAAACAGGTTTGCGTCTTGTGTTTCAAATTTTTGGTTTAACTGTGATACCACTAACTAGGAATCGAGGTAGACATGCATATGGTGGATGCCCTGATGGAGGGCCTCGCACATAAGTCTGATAACGGCGTCATATTCTTCCTGATTTTTGGTTGCTGATCCGATGCACATGCCATTTGAACACAGTGGTGATCGATCAGTGTGGTAGATGACCCAGGTGGCTGTAGCTAAGTTTTGAGACCATCGCGATGCTCCATCAGAAAACCCGAAATAGGGTTCAAGTTGGTGATCCATGGTGGCACTTTGAGTGCGTTTAGGTTTTTGGGTCAAAAATATTTTGGTGTTGGGATTTTTGTGTACCCTAACTCTGGGGGATAAGGGCTACTAGGGCCCTTATGGGTAGAACCTCTTGAGTTAAAGGCTGTTGACGGGGTTAGTGAGGTAGGTCCCATCCGGTTCCGTCAAGATTTATGCCCCCTGTCGGAGACAATGTTTGATGATATAGGGTCCTTTCCACAAGGTTTCGAACTTTCCTGGCCCTAAGGCTTCTTTTGCAACATCGTAGCGAAGGACTAACTCTCCCTCGGTAAATGAGCGGGGGGTGATGTGGTAGTCGAATGATTCTTTTACTCTTTTCTTATGGGCCTCATTGTGTTGTAGCGATTGTCACCAGCTTTCATCAACTAGCTCTTGTTGTACTAAGCGTTGTTCTAGAGGCCGGGTGTCTTTAAGGAGTTCAATGGCGGCATGGAAGTTTGGGATCTTGCAGAAATCTATGCAAAAGCATAAGGTTCCTTGGTCTTTTACGACAAGAATAAAGAAGAATTCCTATGACGAGGATGTGGTTGAAATCCTATCTTGGGCGTGCGATGATACAAGTCATATGTGGTGAATTGTGTCACTGGCATGCGGTGGAGGAAGGATCGTGGTAACAAAGTCCTGTGTGAGCCTAAGGTCGGATTTCCCACTAGGATAGTCAATTTAAGGTCGGTGGAAGTTGTTTTTATCACAGACGTGCCTAAACGCCTTTAGTAATGGGCATACCTCCAGCGCATGATTATGACCGGTGCAAATGGTGCATGGTATCACAAGCTGATAGAGTAGATAGTGTGAGATTCTACACTACTCGATGTTCTTGATGTGGATGCTTGGAAAGGGTCGATTGCGAATGAGGTCGTCTTCTGCTTCCATTTTTGCGTCGTAGGTTGAGACTTGCCTCCCTCTTTGGTGGGTGGTTGACTTAATGCCGCTCTAGCTGCTCTAAGCTTGGGGAGATGTGTACACTTAAACTGATGATGAAAGTGTGAGAAAATTCGTTAATAAGTGCATGTGATATTCTCTTGATTAGAGAGAAGTTTTTGAGGGAGATGCGAGACTATGCGGAGACTGCTTGCAAGGGGTTTGAGTTCTCTACATTAGTTGACTTGGTGACCATTTAGATCACATAGGCCACAAGTTATCCTAGGCTTGGCCTAGGGTATACGTGGTTGGTGTGTGATCTTATCAGGATTGACACACCACTGCGGTGGTGGGGACATTCAGTCGGTGATGTATCTTTTATGCCATTCTTGGAGATCGCCCGTTCTCTTTTCTACGTCATTAATCATGTCGATAGTGGGACAGATTCGTGAAACATAAGTACAATTTCGATCATAATGATTACCCTGACATATCAGGAAAAATATATGTGATATGGGGGTCCCTTCGTGTGTCGTCTGAGGCTAGGCGGGGAACCAATGTCGTAACACTACTAAGTCAGGGCAATGGACGACTATATGGTCTGACTGCTTGCATAACGTGCATGCGGGTGGGTTTCGTGAAGTGCCTTTGGGGGTAACTAAGGGTTTCCTGCTAGGCCGTTCTACGTCTAATAAGAACATTATGGACCTGCTCATCTCTTTTGCTTGGGTCATGGAGCTACCGATGGACTCGACATCCATATCGTCTTCTTGGGAAAGACAAACTATGGCTGAGTGAAGGCTAGTAAGGGCTAGCCAAAAGCGAGGTATGTAGTGACAATATTCCAATAGGTGATTTTCAGTGCATAGCGGGCATGTGAATTGCGTTTCCTGTAGTCCCACATAGTAAACCATTTTAATTAGATACCATCTATGAATTAGTTCCAATGCAGCACACTCTTCGAGGTAGTGGCCACGTTCATCGCATAGCGTACAACGTATAATGGGCATTATCGAGGGTCTTTCTACGAATCTATGCTCCTCTTGTAAGTATAGGATGGTACGCATCTCGTCATTGATAGACTGGATGGAGGTATCCTCTTGATAGGATCGCTTGACTGCATGTAAGGCGTCCCTATATCGTGGTATTTCTAGACAATGGTGGGTATAATTCCCATAGGTGTCACAGAGAGCTCATGTGTGATTGGTACGCAACGGTTTGCTTATACTTTTGGTAGCAAGTTCATTTTTATGGGAACTCCATGTCGAGGTGCCTACTTCGCAGCCGAGAAGTGGTTTTAACTCATCCAACTCCGTACATATGTGGGTCGGGTGTCCTATGAAATCACATATAGCGCAGGCTGATGACTCCATTTGCATGGTGGGGGCCACTGCTTTCTTTCCTTTCTTGGCGATTTTCTTGGTCTTGGTCACCAGTTTCGCAGTGGGAATTTCCCTTGTGGTGGTAGTTTCAACCACTACTTGGGTAGGTTCATGCTCCTCGGGACTGGGGAGCTTTAACCCAAATGTAGTAACGTTGGTAGCTATTGTTCCTGAAGGGGGAACGAGGTACCAAACTGGGAATGCCAATGATATGTTGGGTAACACCAGCATTGCCAAAACCTGCTGGGAGGTGAAGCCAGGAGGTGGGAAGAGGAAAGGGGTTTGGGAGGCAGCATAGACTAGGGAGGCTACAGTGGTCAATGCCTTGATGTCGTTACTGCTTGAGTCCGTGTCCTGAATAATCTTGGTGCTTGATGTGGACATCATGCATACTGGGTCCCCTGTGGCATCGGGTGATACCTCAGGTATAATGGGAGGATCTCCTAGGAATGACCCTAGGACGGATGACGGTTTGAATTGGCCAAGGCCATATTCTTGATACCGTGAAAGACCATCTATGGCTATATCTACATAGGGTAAAACCATATCTATATTGGTCAAGGGACACTTTTCATTGTGCGTCAGCTGGTCTACTGTGATGATTCGATCCTCATGGGGGAACATCATGATGCGGAAGACGGAGGATGCTATGGCAGACATGGTGTACATGTAACTCCGCCCAAGGAGTATATTGTGATCTAAGTGAGCATCCAAGACTTTTATGTCTATGTGGACTGTCTTGCCGGCTAAGCAGATTGGTACATTTTGGAAGAGACCAACGGGGGTCGAGGGACGACCATCGTATGCTCTGACTATGATGATGGAAGGTTTGAGTTCGGGGGCTCCTAACTTCTGCCATACATTATTTGACATGATGCATGTGGATGCACCCTTGTCAATGACACATCGGTGAATAGTGATATTTTGTACTGATACTAGTATCTAGAAGGCGACCATGGAGGGAATCCTAGGGATGGCTTTGTCTAAGTCAAAAGCCATCATGCACGTGTCGGCAGGGTTGACAGAGCCTAATGCGAAAAGTAGGGCTTTCCGTTGTTTTGGGCACGACTGCAGTACTTCCAATGAAGACATAGCAGCAGGTGATTAAGATAAATCGTCTATGATGCTATAATTGTGGGCCGCTTTGGAG
Source organism: Pinus albicaulis (assembly GCA_034641835.2). Taxonomy (NCBI): domain Eukaryota; kingdom Viridiplantae; phylum Streptophyta; class Pinopsida; order Pinales; family Pinaceae; genus Pinus; species Pinus albicaulis. Next base: position 902,719,273 of record CM076581.1, read on the forward strand.
TAGTTACCTGCTCACCTAGTAGGCCCTTTTACCATTTTTGGCAATGGTTCCAAAGGAGTATTTGGAATGGTTAAAGGTGCAGTCAGCATGCTTGTACTAGCCCCTGACGTACTAGTGTCTAGTGGGGTGTCGTAGCTGCGATTCCATGTTTGGAAAACAATTTCTTCCCTAGCCATGTAAATTTCATGGTTGTTTTTCCCAAAATCGTCGGGGTTTTGCTGCTGATTGCTGACCATTCCTTGATGGGAGAAGGGTTCTTGCATCACCACAGTTGTTTGGTAAGATCCTCCTTGTCCTTGGTTAGTTCCCGTACTCACCACATATTGAACAAGAATGGTTTGTTCATATAGGTGGCCTTTTTCCTTGCCTTTGGCCATTGCTTGGCTCCTGGTTCTGATTTCGGTTAGAGTTACCTCCAGTATGGGATCATGGTGGGTGCTGTTGGTTGCTACCCCACTGTTCAGGGTTCCCTTTGGGCTTGTTTTTTTCCTTTTTCTTAACCATGTTAGGAGGGTAGTTCTCGTGATCATACTGGTGTGGTTTATTTTGGGACAACTGCACAAAGTTCACCTGTGCATTGTTTTGCATAGGTGGGTTGTGTGCTTGGGACTGAGCATATTGTTGTCCCATGTTTACACCTAGCCGTTGGGGAGGAGTTATTCTGTTAGTCTTTCTTCCTGCATACTGGGTCCTCTTAGCCAGAGGATAAGGTCCTCCTCGGTGATACGCTGGCACCCTATTAGTCAAATTTTTCTTTTGCATGTGATGACTTTGAAATCCAGATTGAGACATGTTTTGGGTAGACCTATGTGTGTAACCAGGATTCTAACTGTTGCTGCCTAGGTACCCTTGGGTCATTGACCTAATAAGTCCGTCTGTAGATTTAGACGCGCCTAGAAATTCTTGCTAAGATTTTACGCGTTGGGCGTTGGGCAGGATATTGTATATGTATCATGACTGTGTGTAGATCAGTTCAAGCTACTGGGAATTACTGATTGCGTCCTCTTCAGATGTGGGGTTACGTTGCGCCACATCCTTTGAAATCTCCACCGTCAAATTTTTCAAGAATAAATCCAGAAGGACTTAGTCGTCGAGTTTTGCTTTGCATAAACTAAAACGCCACCTCCATTCATGGAGATGCTCTGAAATATGGGTAGAGCGGGATTGTCTAAAATGAGTCAGTAACTCCATTCCCAAATCATGGTGAATGGGCAACTGAAAGTATGTGAGGAACGCAGTAGCAAGGGCACTAAAGGTTCCATGTGAAGCAATGGGTTGCTCCACGTACCATTTCGCGGCCACTCCCATGAGAGTGCGTTGAAATAGCCTCAACATAATAGTATTGTCGATGATGCTATTTGATGAGCACCACAGGTGAAAGGTCATTATATGATTTCCTGGGTCTTTCACTTGCTTGCATTCAAAATTTGGTATGTCCGAAGAGAGCTTCATGGGCATGGGAGGCCAATTGCAGTCGTGCGTGATGGGGTCATTGGTGAGCTTGGTCAAATATGGTAGATTTAAAACTGCTAAGAAGGGTGACTGGGAGGTTGACGCCATGGCGACGTTTGAAGACATGAAGTTCTGGTTAGAACGAGGGTTAGTCTGTGACGTACCCTGTTGTGAATTCAGTTGGCTTCCCATATGGGATGCGCTCCTCTACCCCCCAGGAGATGAGGGGGGAGTGGTGTGCGGTGTGGTGTTGGGAGACTGATTAGGGTTCCCAACTAAGGTTGCTCCAAGAAAGGAGGAACCAACTATTGTGGCAATGTTTCGTTTTTGATGCCTAAATGGAGAAAGACCTAGAACCCCTCCCGGTAATGGGGGGAGGTCAAAAAGATGTCTGGACCGATGAGGTTCCGTTGGAACCATTTGAGTGTCGACCAAGTTAGGTTTTGGAAAAATTTTGAGGGGATCAATTCTATGATCACGACAAATTTATGGCCACATACATAAAACAAAGTGAAAATGAAATGAATTTTCCCTTTAACTTAGTCTATGTGATCAATCAAGAAAAAAATGGTTTTTTTTGTTTGTGCGTGATACTCAAAATCCTAGAATACCTACTACGTCCTCACACACTCAAAAGTAACTGGGCCTTGAGAGGATTTCTTGTGAGTGCTGGCACAACGTCCTGTAAGAGCTGGCGACACCCCCAGTTAGCCAAAGAGAATCAACCAAGGTAAGGGTAGAGGGTCTGGCGCTTGCCTGCACCGTCACCTATAGGGTAAAGGATGCCCTAGTTTTGGCCACTAAGAACCATCGTCCCACGTGAGTGTTTGAGTCTTGGGCTTCTTGGTAGTCAGCTAACAGTACCGAGTATCATTCGGGTCAGGTAGCCTCAACTGATACCACACGCACTGCGCCTAAGCCTAACGCCCTCTTAATTGGGTCTCTGCCACGCTTGGGTTTTATTTTTCGTGGGAAGATAGGTGGATTTTAAAGCTCCATAAATACACAACTTCTATGTTTCAATGTAAAGTGTGATCAAGGTGGCTTATTGGATGCCTACCCCCTTGATCCTAACTTAATCTATAAATTCTCTTGTGGCCCTTGTGGGGAGAATTTAGTGAGTTGGTTTAAGTTATTTTTAGGTGGATTTATTTTCTTAGTGGGTAAATGTGTGTGAGCATATGGTGAACAATCTCATAATTTGAACATATTGATATCGGTGATCTTTTACAAAATACCCCTAGTTAAAATATGTGACGTTGTTCCTTGCTCAAATGGAAAGCATTTGCGGATAATGGGCCGCTTCCAAATCTTCCTAGTTAGTCTATGTGAGTGAATAAAGGGAGATGGCGAATCATGAATGTAGAGTGTTAATATGCTTGTCTAGGGTCACCAAATGGTGCAAAGATAGCAGAGATTACTTGCTCTAATTGGTGATTCAATCCTAGTCCCGCAATTTCCTAAATGCAAAAATTGAATTTAAACTAAACAATTTCTACACTATCTTATGCATATGTGGTCTTGAGCCACTTACTTGGACTAGTTAAACTAAGTGTGCATACCAAAATGTGCAAAAAACATAAATTGTTTGGAAATCAATGGTTAATTCTCCCCCTACTTAAACTATGTGACCACTTTTTGCAAAAACCAACTTACATGAAAACTAACTAAATACCTACAGAAAGCAGCAAAAAGTGAGTTCTCACAAGCTGTGGGGTATCAACACAGGTGTTGGAAGATACATTAGGGGCTGCCCAGCACACTTACAAGCAGAAAATATGTCGAAAATAGGGAGAAAAAATCTCTCTGTGATTTGCGTGCAAAATCACTTGACAGGTGTGCCTTCCTGCATGCAGGTCAGTCCTGAACACGCGCAATTTGCTTCTATGTGGAAAAATTGTGCAGAGAAATCCTGTAAGTAAAATATTAGGAGTTTCCTTCTTGAGTCTATCACTTCAGTGAGTCTAGGCACTCCAATATGGGTCGGAGGACTGTCAGCTCCACTCCAACATAGACAAAGGGTCTCCTGCAAAATATGGCACAACCACATAAACTTGGAACACCCCAGTGGAGTCACTAATCCTATTGTTGTGGATTAGTCGCACACGTGTATGAAATTGCACAAGCTTAGAGAGTGTGGTCTAATTTCTAAACTATTGGTAACAGGTAGAAAGTGGGGGAGCTCAAAAGCATAAAACTTAATGGAAATAGTATGTTGAAGTATGCTCTGGTTAAACTAAACCTAAGAACACAAATATACAAAAGCTATATAGAGAGTTCCAAACGATGGCTCAATGGCCTCTTCTTATTAAACGTTCGAAATGGAGAAGAAATTTTACCCACTTGCCAAAGGGCCCCTAGCCAATGGCTCTAGGTCCCGTTGCAAGGATGTTTCCTTCCAAGCTCTACCTCTTATGCAGTCTCACTCTCTCTCTCTGCTGTGGTGGACTAAGATGTTGGGTGGCCAACTATCGAGTCCTCTTTAGCTCCAACTCTGGGTCACACACAATGCTGGTGTTGCTTGGGCAACTTTGGCCAGCATAACATTATGATCACCATTTCTTCATCTCTTGGTGGGTTTATATAGGTGAGCTTCAAATCCTCCTTCCCTCCATTGGTGCATGATGGATGGTGGCCCAAGGGAGAGGTGTCATTCCATTGTGTGCTCAAATATTCTTTTGTGTGATCACATAATGTCTAAGGAGGCGCTATTGGTTGTCCTTAGGCTGCTTTCACATAAGGAGTAACTGTCCTTTGCTTGGTGTGGTCCTGGAAAGTGAATTTTTTCCATTTCCAGGTATGTGCACTTATCGAGCAAAAAGGCGCGTAGAAGGCACTCTTCTCAAAGGATAAAGCGTGCATTTGAGCATTTATGACTAGTTCAAATCTGATTTTCTCAAAACCTTAGAGATTTTAAATACTTCTTGATTCCATAATGTATTCCTATCCTATCAATCCTTGGGCTCGACATTAATTGATGTCATCTTCTGCTATACGATTTTCTAGTGTTAACACCAAGTTTGACTATAAATTTGACCAACTATATCTTTTGCATATGAAGTTCTATTGAGGAACCATTTGTGCCATTGGAATCATCTCGAAGAGATATTCAACTTGATTTTGGTTTTTCTGAGATTTGAATACTTTGATTTTTAGGCCTTTTTGGATCCTCCTGTATCATTCCTCCCCATTGAGAGATTTTGGACCTCCAAAAACCTTATCAATCAATAGGCAAGTGAGGGAATTACTCCCTTAGTTTCTCCTTTTCAATCCATCATGCCTTACTAAGATGCATTCCTCTGAAACCTACTTGAAGGTTCTCCACCTCTCCTCTTTGTGAACTATTGGTCCTTTTGTCTAGGATGTTGTTTTTGGGAAACTTGTCCAAGTATTCTAGAGATAAATCATCCACTAATGGAACTTCACCACTCTCCTTCAGATCCATGATCATATGTGGTTCGTAAAGTTTCAAGTTCTCAACATTAACTATGAAATACATCTATATAATTCCTAAGAATGATCCACTTCATAATTCCTCCATTTGACATCAAGAACCCAGTCCATTCAACATTATCGTTCAACTTCTATTTCGTTTATATGAGCATCATTTCATTGTATCCCAAGCCACTCCTTTTTATGGTGATACCATATCTGCAAACCTAGACATTTAGTCCATTTGACTTACATATGCAATTCCATACGAGATTGGAATTCCACCATTACATTTCTCCCACTATATCTATCCATGATTCTCATAAGAAGACAAGCATCACGACAAATGGAGAAAACATAACAAGGTGCATAATCACATTATGTACCAAAATCATATGATTGTTTGGAATCCATTATTCTAAATACACTTTCCATGCCCTTAACATGCTACATACAAATATAGTTAGGGGCATCATTACCAAATTTTCATACCCAATCAATTCCACCCATCATCATATATTGGGATTAAGTACCTCATTCCTAGGGGCATGATGGAACCCCCCTAGCCATATTCTTAATTTATTACCATCAGTCTCGAAATATGCCCAAAAGGTCTAAGTAAGGTTAATTATCCTTTCATTTGTTGGATAGTTTGTCCTACTTGTCTCTATGGAAAGCCATATACACTTCACATATAACATATTCTTGATACCATATATTCGATAATTATACTCTATGTGATGCCACATTTACCACACAGTCCCCCTTGTTTGACTTTGTGGGTGGGGATAATTCTAGACCTAATCTTGTACTCCTTATCGCCTTAACTCTAGCGTGTCTTCCTCTATCAAGTTCAACACATTTATTCTAGTTGCATTCCTTAGAGGGTGGTGTACCTTGGATCGAACTTATTCATTATTCAGTGTCTCAAATCAAGCAAAGGGAACTATAATTTCCCTTTGACTTATTTTTTTCTTGCATGCTTGACTCTAACTCCTTATTGCACAATCGAGAATTATACACTTTATGGTCCAATGCTCTAGAAAATTGTCCCTAATTTTACTAGGTGTGTGTGAGATGCTCTAGATGTCATGAAGAGGCGACCCTTCAAGTATATCCCCACATGTCCAACCATCAATAGCTCCTAATCCAACCTAAGATGCAGTTCAGTAAATTGGACTGGATTGGTTTTCGCCAATAGCAGAGCCTACCACATGAGGCCCTCCTTCAGCTACATTATTCAGATCTTTATCACCCTTCCATGTTTAGTATGGCTTATTTGGTTGTGATATCTCCCTCCCATCAGCTTCGTGGAATTCATTCCTATGTACTCAATTCAAAAACATTCATTTAATAGTCTTGGCCTTTGTATTCTAGGCACATGTCTATGGGACTCTTTGTATCATTTTATTATTTTCTAGCCCATTAATGCTAGAACATCATGTATCTTGTATTATTTTACACAGATCCACATTGTTGGGCTCACCATTATTTTTTGTATTGAATTATCTTGGTGGGTATGGGTATGCCTCCCCCACCTCATTGAGGTCATGCACACACCATAAAAGAGGATTTTTGTGATTAGTAGGTCTCGCCTCCTCTATTCATAGTTCTTCACTATGATATAGTGGCTCTCTCTCTCTCTCTCTCTCTCTCTCTCTCTCTCTCTCTCTCTCTCTCTCTCTCTCTCTCTATTGAATCCCCTTTGATGTCTCATGAAAGGAAACTACAAATTATTTTAGTCATACGATGTGTTCCGAACACTCATACATTGGGGGGGAATCTATTATCACCTAAAATGTGACCACCTATCAATTTTTCCACTAGGATGGTCAAAATACAACATGTAGTATGGATTTTATACATTAAAACCTACTTTCACCTTAGGAAATAATTTATAGAACCACTATTCCTAAATTATTTCAGTTTATCTATTCATAGTTCTTCCCTATGCTATAGTGGCTCTCTCTCTCTCTCTCTCTCTCTCTCTCTCTCTCTCTCTCTCTCTCTCTCTCTCTCTCTCTCTCTCTCTCTCTCTCTCTCTCTCTCTCTCTCTCTCTCTCCATTAAATCGCCTTTTATGTCTCATGAAAGGAAACTACAATGTATTTTGGTCATACGATGTGTTGCTAACACTTATACATTGGGGGGGAATCTATTATCACCTAAAATGTGATCACCTATCAATTTTTCCACTAGGATGGTCAAAATACAACATGTAGTATGGATTTTATACATTAAAACCTACTTTCACCTTAGGAAATAATTTATAGAACCACTATTCCTAAATTATTTCAGTTTATCTACTTGAAAATAGCCCAGAAACCCATTTATTTAATTTCATGTTATTTTCATGTTTACCCATTTTGTGAAAATAATTAAAAGTATTTTAACCCATCCATAGGAGTAATTAAATAAATCATTACATATTTATTATTCCTTAATAATATAACTTCTCTCTCTTGAAATAATTCTTAAATATCCATTTAGTAATTATTTCTAACTTACCTTGACCATATCTCCTTAAAGTAATTAATAAATAATTTTTATTTATTAATTACTTTAACCACTCTTCTTAATTAACTCAATTAATCATTATTTTTTGATTAGTTCACTAAATAAATATTTTTGACCACTTCATTAGTTTTTTACTCTCACAAAGATAATAAAATACTTGTAATGGTTAGATCTTTATTTGTTCTAATAATATTTTATTATTTGACTAGATCTAGATCTATCCTAGCATTTTATTATATATATAAAAAAAATTCCTTCACTCTTCACACACGGTCATTATCATCATCGTCACTTTTATCTTCATAGTTTCGAGGTCCCTGCCGTGATGTCAAATTCTATCATCTTATTGTACATCCAAGAGAGAGAAATAGTCAATTAAAGCATAGGGATATCAAAATGACCCTGCCACGAAGGAGAACTTCAGAGACCCGTGTCTACATTCTTCACCACAAGTGAACCTTATTAATATTTTTCCCCCTTCCATTGGGTCTTGTATCACAATTTTGGCATATATATATATATATATATATATATATATATATATATATATATATATATGGATATTCCCAGTTTCTTTTGCAGGTTTCTAACATTTTTTTACATATCCAAGGATTCAAGATAATGGTTGTAGGGTTTTAGCATTTTTTCTACTATTTTATCCTTGTTTGTTAGATACATCACTAGTCATACAAAGTATATTTTTGACTCATCTGCTAAAAATTTACACCTAACAATTTCTTTAGATGTGAATTTGGATTTGAATATAGCACATATACACCAGTTGGACTAGGTAAATGAATTGGTGGAAATGTACTTGGATTTCATACAATGCATCGATATCATCCAACAATAATGCGCCAAGTGGCATGAAAACTTTATTAAGAAGTAGATGTTTCAAAAATGTGTCTCAACTCTATTATATGACTCCTAGTTTAATGGTTTTAAGGAAGATTTGTTTACCAGGTGACTATGTCCTTATGAAGTGGACATAATCTTCGACAATGGGATAGTTAATTTTACAATTATCGACAAATTGAAATCATATGTGTTTGCCAACAGATACCATCTTCAGTTGTATCATAAACAATATTATAAGGATTCATTTCTTCACATTGCCTCATATTTAAATATTGAGATTGTTTGGGAAAGGGGGAATACTCCTATTCTTCCAACCACTTAAATAATTTCTCATTCATTATCTATCTCTCTCTCTCTCTCTCTATATATATATATATATATATATATAGATATATAGATATATATATATCTATATATCTATATATCTATATATATATATATATATATATATATATATATATATATATATATATATATATATATAGATAGTGAACCCCTCTTCAGACACAAAAGAAACAAGGTGTCGACTACAAATACTATGGCAGGCCTATACCAAAATTTATTTCACTATACTTTAATATTAATAGGTTCACATTTTTAGTAAGTCAATTCACTCAGCACAAGCATTTCTCATGAAATTAATAATATACGTATAATCAAGGACCAGGACTAGGTATTAATATTGATATTGATATCAAGACCAATTGATGTTGCTGCCTAACGTTACATTTCCTACTAAACTATACGAATTCTATACTATAAGTATTTACACATTAATAACAATCATAATAAGGGACCAATGATGATTTCTTACCACGAGCTCCACCAATGTGCATTCCTTGCTGAGTCAACATCATCCTAAAAAGACATCACCACATCCAGTAAGTACCAACAAGTATAAATCTCTCATTTATTACATTATTGTGTTTAGTGTGACATGATCTGATTCTTACAGCTTGTACAAGGACCCTCCCATCTCATTTGTTGGGGGGGGTTTGGGGGATTTCACATTGAGCTATCATATGATATACCATCAACACTATGAATAAAAATGATAAAAAACAAATATTGGTATATGTATCACCACTTCCAATGACATCCATCATTTACCATATTTTTCTACCATTACTCTAATTTTATTTTTCCAAATCTATATGTATACCCTGACTCATTTTCCAATTATGGAACCCTATATACCAATTAAACATGCTACTATAACTAACTAAACCAAAATTTTCAAACTTGATATTCTTCTCCCAATGAACAATTGCATATCACAATTGTTGACATTCTAACAATGCTTATATCATTGATTGAAGCTACGAGGGGCCGGGGGGGGGAAGGGTTGTTGTGCATCATAATCCTGACTCAGTTGATTCACTGAATGACTATCCAAGAGTCTATATAATTTTTCAAAATGAAGGATGGTTGATGTATTTCAACAAGCTACGAGGATTTAAGGAAGAAATTTCCATGGAATTCACACAAAACCTAACAGAATAGGGCTCAACTATGACAGAAGTTCAAGTCATGGAGACCTTAGTCCCAACAACGAAGGCTAATTTTTTGTAGGAAGGGGAATATATTAGGAACAAGGAAATGGGTGGATAGAACTTCACTCACACATCCATGAGATGATGTGGTATACTTCATTCAGAAGTACATTACCTGTGAAGTTCAGTTTAGAGTGATATTTAATTACCATTTTCAACTATTGGCCCATCTTCGCCATGGGAAATTGATCAATACGTCATATGCTCTTCTAGAACCATTAAAGCATTTGGCTAATGTCATTCAACATGTGAGGCATCCAGATACGTTTGTGATGAAACTTGGGCTAATTTAGCTCATTATCATTCATACACTAGAGAGACAAAGAAGAACTTGGGAAATATTGTTGATTGTTGCTAGATGTCCAGATCAAGAGGAAGTACAAGATGAATCAAAATAATATAGTGAGGATGTCAATATGGAGGAAGAAAGACCAAGAAGAAGAAGTGACACTAAAAATTATCCTATTGAAACACATATCTAGGACCCTTGTGTTGATACCCCTAAAGAAGTTTACCCTGTTGATACATATGTTGAGGATTCTTATGTTGATAAAGATATTCATGCTAACACATCAGTCGACATAGCTAGTAGAGGGTCAAAGAGTTCATAATTTGGAGCCTTCCCTATTATAGAGGAACGACCCCTACAGACAAGAATTAAGAACAATTTGTTGAAAAATATTGTAGGTGGTGGCTTCCCAAAAATGAGGGTTAGGATTGTTGTCAGGACATCACTAGATTAATAATTTAAAACATTAATTGATGTAGAATGGCAGAAGGAACAACCCATAAAGGAGAGAGTGGAGTAATCTAAGCATAAAAATATGGCATCCCTCCTTCTAGTAAGTCTAAATTTGCCCCTTGTTAACACCAAAAAATCGTACAAGAAAAAGATGTTAGAAAATGTAAAGAAGCAGGTACAAATAAATATTTTCCAGTAGAAATACATTATGAAGGAAAAAAATTTAAAATTTCCTAAGGTTCATTAGGAAATTTGAGGACCGCACACTAACAACAAAGCAGTTTTTCGTAGCCATGCTCATATTCCTTCGATAGCCGAGCAGTCCTCAGGATGGTGAAAAGTCACTATCCGATACCAATTCCCACACTTGGGGATTTGATTCTATGTCAATGACAATCAAGGAAAGCCGACTTGAGGTCATCTTAAAGATATGTAGCCCTAAAAGGAATCCCTTGTCCTACTCTTGAGTCACTATCACTCTTGGGCCAAGAGAGGGAAGAGGAGTTCAAAAATTTCTATATAAACAAGCCATGGGAAGACAAACATATGAGACATTGTTATGTCGGCCAAATTTCTACCATAGCAACACCATATTTCAATTATTTAAGCAAGAGGAGTGAAGGCACTGGCATGTTGGCCATATTTCTTTGAAGAAATCCAACATCCTAGTGGGGAAGAGAACACCACCATTAGAGAGTATTCAGATGTCTTTCGGGAGAGGGGGAGAAGCCTGCAAGGAAACAAAGAAAAGGGACCCCCTTCTTGAGGGTATTTGAGCTCCATAGCTCAAAGGACTCACTGCAAGTGTCTTAGATTTGTATTCTTCTACTACCAACAACCAATAAAGGGAGTTTTCTCCATTTTTGTATTGGTTTTTTTTCTCCATTTGAGCTTGTTGTTTTTTTTGTTTCTTTTTGAGGTTATGTTGTTATATGAATTACTTCCACTATGAGTTTTTATTTACTTTTTTTTTTAGTATGTTCATTAACAGTGCCATAATAATCTCTGTGATGTTTTCAGGAAACAACCTACTGCTAAAGAAGTGTCATTTGGTACACTATTGTGACAAAAACAATACCACAAGATTGGTGACTCCATTAGTTTCTTTTTCTTGGTTTAACGGTTGTTTTGCAAGACCTCCTCTCTCCATAACCAGCTAAAAGGCACTCAAGACCTCTATGTGAATTGTTTAGGACCCATTGGAATTGTTTTTAGCTCAAAAATGTAGCAAAAGTTTTCTCTAGGCCTCAACCACATGTTATTTTCTCTGACAGATGTGGCTCCACGATTATGTTGAGAAAACCCATGTGGTATTATAGAGAAGCAAAAATCCTTGTATTTTTTCAAAAAAATTTAGTGATTGGAAACCCCTAATGAATTTCCTTCACCAATACACAAAATTATTTTATTTTTTAGGTTGACTAGTTGTTGTAATAACCATAATTAGTAGAGAAATTATTGTTTTCTGTTTTTTACATTTTCAGAAACACACATAACTTAACTAATGGGGAAGAGTAAGTGGCCAAATTCCACACATATTTTTCAAATTATTTTATTGAATTTTATCCACAACACATAGTTTAATTAATAAAGGAGTAACTGTCCCATCATCCACAAATATTGTTACTAAATAAGTTAATTTTTCATTTTCATTATGCTTGGGACTAGGGTCAAATGTTAGTGAAGGAAGCAAGTAATATTTGTTTCTTTTGCACCTTTTGGTGAACCTGGGCTTGCATATGAATGCTTCCTCAAAGCACTTTGAACTTCCATCTCTATTTAGTTACACATAGTCTAAATAGGAGAATTGTAAGTGGTCCACTATCCACAAACCATTTCAATTTTTGCAAGGAACAATCAAAACACAGTGTAATTAGAGGGATATAGTAAATGATCATTGTATATTTGCATCTTATCACACTTTTTTTTGTTCACATAAACCACAGACTAAGCATTGGTAAGATTTTCATTAAAAGGCATCTAGTTTGGGGCTTTTATTCTTAGCTTACATTTTCTTAGAATTGCACACCCTAAAGAAAAGTAAGACTCCTAAAAACAATCATAACTTGAACCCACTAAATTCTCCCCACAGGGGCCACACAATAGATTATAGTTTAGGTGAGTACCATAGGGGGTAGGAATAAAATAATCCATCATGGCCATGTTACATTTTGAAACATAGAAGTTGAATACTTAGGGAACTTAAAACGCTCTAATCATCCCATGGAAAGGACCCAATTCAGAAGGGGTTCGGCTTAGGTCCAGTGCGTGCGATACTCTTTGGGGCTACCCAACCCATCTAGTGCTCGGTACTAGTAACTGACTACAAAGAAGATAAACACTTGAATGCTCACATGGGATGATGGTACTTTAGTGGCCAAAATTTAGAGCATCCTTTCCCTATAGGTGACGGTGCAAGAAACACTAGATCCTCATTTCCATTACCTTGGTTGATTATTTGGCTCCTAGAATTCATCTAGTTCTTTCGGGGCATTGGTCCCATTATCCATAAAAATATATCTTCGTAAGGCCCAGTTACTTTGATATTGGTAAGGACAATCAGGTCTACATGGGATTTTTATCATACAGAAACAAAAAAAAACCTTTTTTTCTTGATTGATCACATAACTTAATCTAAAGGTAAGTTACCTTTACATTTTTGCTTTATTTTATGTATGTGATTATATTTCATTGATAAAAATATTTTCCCCTCCAAAGTTACAATTCATATCCTTCCAAATGCCCCACGCCTGCAAACTTACAGAGAAGTACCAGGCACATCAAATACTTTTGATAGATTGATAGGGTCCTTAGCCCAAACTTAACCTAACAATAGTCACCAGTATCCTGCATACTCGTTTTCTAATAAAAAATATGATACCCCAAAGAATGTATCACAACTAGGATACTACCATAGTTAGGCTGCACCTTTGTAGAACATGACTAATGGGGAAAACCAATACGCTCCCCCTCAGGGAAATTAGTACTCATCTAGGAACATCAACGTAAGAGAATCGTCCTATAATTTTTATGCCAACCATGGAAAAGGAATATATTACTCTCCTTTTCCCACACAAAAAAATACCACCAGCGCAAAACAACGTAGGGGATAATTTAGTACAAATCTCCTAAGCTCAACATAAACCATCATATGACCAGGAGAATAATAATAATCCTCCAAACGTTGGTAAAAAAAAAAAAAATCAGACCAAAGTGGGACCCTAGACAGAGGGGCAATAATCAGCAGCACCCCCCGCGATCATAGACTCGGGGAAACCCCAACAAAATTCAAAACAAGGAACCAACCAAAAAATCTCAGAGGCAGAATAAGACAACCAATCTAAGGAACAATCATTCTTGTGCCATGTGAGGGGAGTATGGTCATTACACCCACCATTGTCTCGATATCCATAAGTTGAAGAGACTTCAGGGCAATAGGGTACAAGGGGGGGGGGGGGGGGGAACCAACAACTTGCAGTTATGTAAGAACCTTTTCCAAAACAAGGAGTAGTCAATATTCAACAAAATCATCCACCTCAATAGAAAAATTATGGAGGGAACGCTTAAAACAATCACGGCATATTCATGGTAGGGGAAGAATTACTCTTGCAAACGTGAAATAGAAATTATGAAGCACCCCCAGATAACAACCTAGCAGGTGCAAGCACAAGCGCACCTATAATGCCATTATACATCTCTAGGGTACTGCTGGGTCTCAGAATTGTCCTTAAAAAGACATACACTTTTAGCATCATGTCCATTATATCACCTCCATTTCACTACCATGTCACTACATTCATCTCACTTTCATAATCATTTGGGTTACCCTTTTGTTTTCCAAACATTATCGATTTATAGTGTTTTTAAGTGAATTTGTGATCAAAAGTTAGGAAATAATATGCATATTATTGGAACAGGGTTTCCTAGCCTCAATTTTCTCTAGTTTTGTAATATTTGGTCTAGTGAAGGGGGTTTGGGGTGGGTCAAAACCCCTAATGAATTGAAATGGGTCAAAAGGGTAGACCAAGGGTCCGCAAACCACGGTTTGTAGACCATAGGATAAAACAAGATAGCATGATATAAATATATGGGTAAATAGAGTCTAGAGGTAGGCTAATATTGAGATAGAACTGAGTTACGATTTCTGGATCTATTGTGTCGATTGTTTGGGTAAGGGCTCCTGCTGGCTGTGTGCATGGAGACCCTAAGTCTTGCTGTGTGCGGACCCCACTGGCTGTGTGCACAGGCCGATATGAAGAAGTTTGTAGTGTAACCTAGTTATAATTGCATGAGAAGACTATTTTTTGATATCTAAGTATTTCTATGTTATGATTATTGGTTAAGCTTATGGTATCTTTGTGACTATATTTTCTAGTAGTCTACCGATGTGCATGTGGATGCGATATTCTGAATGCATAGATCTGGTTTAAGTGATTTCTCTGGTTATATGTGATGTGATGATTTACGGGCTTCGCACTAGCTCTTATGTCAAGTATATTGTTAAGGGTTTCTGGGTTAGGGATCATTTAGCGCTGAATTGTTAGATCAGAAGATGCCCCCTCTTATTTCTTTCTCTCTCTCTGGGTGCAAAAACATGGTTCCAACACCCTCCCATACTACTTCGGGTGAGACCTTGGCCTACGCAGCAGGGCATCGCCGAAAGGGCCAGTAGTATAGGGATTTGTTGGCAAACCTTAAAGCTGGACCTGGGTTAGGACCCCTCAACCCAAAAAATGGTTCCGTTTTTGGGACCGGGAGCAATTTGAGAGAGAGATCGGGTAATACCACGAGGTCATTAGCAGCCATTAAAGTTTGAATTAGAAGATTGGTTTAAAAAACAGATTTAGGAATTTTCCCTAAAAGAAAATAGGAGTAAAAATATGTCCATAGAAGAGTGGAAAGATAGGTATATTTTTACATAAGTACACGAAATCTTATTTGTTTCCTTTTCACACGAGTTACAAGAGTGGTTAGCTCGACTGGCAGAATTTCAGACCTGCTCGAAGAACGATCAGGTCAGACAATGGACCCCCAAATTGGTTCGACAATTAGAGAATACTGATAATAAGAATACTAGGACTGTGGATCATTGGGTTGACAGTATATTGGGCGGATTTGTGATGGAATTTTTTGTTGATCATTTTGTGTCATATTCAGAAGAAGAATGAAGGTTCTTCAAAGGATTTAGAGATAAGTTCCTAAATACCTTGCTGTTGTTGATTAAAATGCTATTGAGCGAAAAAGGTGTCTTGTGTGGACACACTGAGTGAATGACCTCCGATCGAAGTGGAAGCACAACATGAAGTGGTAAATACTACCCGGTTAGTCAAGAAGGAGACAGATCGGATATAGTCCCTTGAGGGAGTCATCTGATCATAACCAAGAAATGGTTGTGCAAAGGGGAACCTGTTAGCCCCCTATAAATTTTTGACAAGCAAACAAGGGGCTAAAATGTTTTTGAGCCTTCAAGGAATGCATTTCCTCTGACAACACATCATCCTTGAAGCCTCCTTGTACCTTTTTTCCTTGATAAAAATCCTCCTCGCTTATTCCCATTATAAAGCCTCTCTCGATTGCAAAAATTGTGCTCCAAAAGGCCTACATTTATCCCTTGTATCCCTGCAAAATGTCCCTTTTCAACCTTTTTTCCCCTTTGTTAAAGTTCCCCTTTTACCTTCTAAATCCTCCCAAAATCCCCTTTAAATCCTACACATACCCCTGGTTCGGCCAAATAACTCCTTTAGCCCTCTATCCTTTTCCCTTTTGGTCCTAATTTTCATTGAAAATGGGCCGAAAAAACCCACTTTCCACCTTATGATAAGGCCCAACCCCTTTCGGCCCAGCCCCACAAACCACTTCCCCATATGCCCCTAGCGCTAAGACCAAGTGCTGAAGCCTGGGCACTAATCACAATTGCAATATTTCGGTGAAACGTTTTTCCTTGTTATGCGATAAAGTCTCGACGCGATTGGAGTAGGCCTGAAGTCCCGCATCGTAATCTCCACCATTGATCCATATAGATCCGACAGCCCTCGCTTCCCCACTCTGATCGCAATCGAAATTTCCAAACGATGCCACCTCTCGCCCTTTGCGATTGTGCCCTCTTGATTACAATCTCCGCCGTAGATCTCGATCCAGATCGGATGGCTAGCGCTCCATCATATCACGTCCCATCCTCTGCATTTCTCGATTGCAATCCGCTGATGATAGTCTCCATCGTCGATTCCCCTATTGATCCAACGACCCTTGCTTTCCCGCTCCAATCGCAATCGCAATTTCCAAATGATGCCACCTTCCACCCTTTGCGATTGTGATTCCCCGATCCAATCTCGACCGTCCGTTTAATCCAAGATCCGACGGTCATAAACCAATCATGCCATCATTCATCGGAGTGTCGACCCTCTCATTTCCCCCCTCTGATCAAATCGTGGACGTCGATCCCCTCCTGATATCTGACGGTTCTAAATGAATCGCCCTCCACCCATGGCTGGGTCCCACCTTTCAAACACATATCACATGTTTTACATGCATTTCCTTTGGATTTCGGTTCGAAGGTTCGAACCTTTGTTTTGAATTAACATAATATCATCCCACCAAACATCTAAGTTTTACTTGTTTTACATTAAAGTTTTCATTTCAGCCTACCTCCACATACATTTTTCCACCGTTTCACTACATGTTCCCACCGCTTTCTGCATCCAAGGCATTCTATCTACTACGCCGAAATGACGCGGGCATTCCATCTCAACCATCTTCCCCTATGCATGGATTTTCTTAACTAATTATGGGTTCTTATAGTTATGCGTAAAATTGCCATCGCTCATAATACTATTACAAAGACATAGAGCACAGTGGAGATCTTTTCCGAGCACCGATACCGCAAAGGAAGTGCTCTCGTGAAGGTGTTTGTAGGAGTTCTCATTAAAGCGTATTTCAACCGTGCTAAACTTTTCCAAATAAGCCATCAAAGTCACTTTCCACCAATAGAGATGGTCATGAAGTGACAAAGAGTATCAGTACAGAGTTAAGAAGTTCTAATGCGCAATCATTGAAAATATTAAGCCTTAATTCAGAGTTTTATAGGCTAGGTACCAGATTGAAGACCTCATAAATCACATAGAAGGCCCAAGCGTAAAAAATAATACATTAGTGTCACCATCAGCAGAATGTTCTTTCCCGCGAAAGGATGAAGGACCCATAATGTTTTCATTCTATATCATGTTCCTGAGAAAATCTCTCGCCCGACAAATGCCTAATGCTAGCGTACATTTTTTACATGGCATGGCACTTCGAAGGTCATTTATCTACTTTTTGTTTATTCACTAAAGTACCATAGAGGCATCGTGTACCCAAAGTACACGTACACATACTCGGAGTAAATGGAAGTCTGACGAAGACCACTCTTCCACCCAAAGAGTACCAGAGATAAATGCATATAATTTAAAATAGAAGGGGCTTCGACCCTCTTCCTTTTCTGAGTTTTAATGCTTCATTTAGTTTTTCATCCACCTCCTCTACTCTCTTTCAACTATAAAATTCAGGAAGAAACTCATTGTAAAGTTGTTGATCGGATATCTGGGAATTGCAAGTCAAGCTTCGTTGAGACATAGTCTCCGTGCAAAGTTGTAAGATAGGCCGAGGAAGATGTATTCAAATCAATGTTCAAGCTATCGGGCAATGTTGTACATGATTGGTGTTGCTCTTTAATATGACAAGCACATTTCTTCGATCCCGATCTAAAGCTACTTCGTGATGTTTTGTTATCTCTCGTATTCATTTTACATCGTAGATCATTTTCATTTTCGTTTTTCCGTGGGCACGCATCAGAAATCTCGGCATAAAGATTTACCCTTGTTAGGTACCCTATGTCTCCTCGCTCTCCCCGCCAGAATACCGCCAAACGTGTTATTTGAGGATCGATTTCAAGCTAATTTAACCAAAATATAGCAATTATATCAAGTAATGATGTATGAATTAATGAAGTCTATCTTTAGACGTTCTTGTTAGGATTTAATTGAATGAATTGGGAACACTAGGAGGTTAGGACTTTGTCTCTACCTCACTAGGATCATTTTCACCACTAAACTTTTTCAAGTTCCCTTGCCGGATGCCTGCTTACCGAGAGTTCAAAGTCTCTCTCGATCTCAAAGTTTTCAACTCGTGTTTCAAATCTTTAATGTTCCCTTGTCCGAAGAGTTTACCTTTTAGGTTGGGATCACAGGTGTTCAATGGCATGCCCCCGTCCCCGGACCTCAACTCGAAAGGTCACCTTGGTGTTTTGCCTTTGTTCTTCTTTCTACTTTTCATACCACACTATCATCTTTAAGATCCAATGTTGATGACTGCTCGACCGAAAGCCTCGCATGTTGAATAGAAAATAAACCCTTTCCGACTCCATTGCCCAGAATGAACGTCTAATCCACACCTCCATTGCCTAAAATCGTCTGTTTCATCCTTGTCTCACATTGAACCCTTCCTTCCCGATGCCCAACAACTGTACAAACAATCAAACAAACAAACCCCGTCCACAACTAGCCTAATATATTAACTTTGAGTCAAAAGACAAAAACCTTTGCTCATATGTAGAGATCCCTCTCCGGACCCGTGAGGGCCAGATCCGAGTTCAAAGTGGTTCATGGTTGTCCTCATCCGTTGGTCTTGCCAATCCGGCCAAAACATGGGAACCCCAACATAATGATGACTCCACCGAGGAAAAATACCACTTAGCCTAGAGTCATTTTTAATTGCCGATGGTGGGACAAATGCACTCCTCAGTCCAACAACAAATTCATCCACCTCGGTGACTCCACACTCCATAACTCCTAGAAGACCAAATGACTCCACTAGTAGAAGACTCTAAACCGGCCGAGAAGATACAAGGACTCCTTTCGATTTACAAACATGCTTCCATGCATGCCGCAGAAGATATGCTCCCAATGAGTAGGAGCATGTCTCCTCGATTCCCACACAAAATTTCGAAGTGGACTCGTTAGAAAACTCGCCTACCTTTCAGAAAATGTTGATGAACCCCTTGCCAGACTCATCGAAGTTTATATACATGTGGAAATTTAAAGTTGAATGGCATGAAGACCGCCAATGAATGTTCATGGCAACATTAGAAGGATTAGAAGGAAAAGCTAGGGTCTCGTAAGGAATTAGAACCTCGCAGTTTGTTTTATGGCGGGACATGCACCAAGTATTTTACAAGAATTATAAAGGAAATTCTCCATCTTTGTCATGGGATTGTTGTGATTAATCTCGCAATATCATACACTCGTTAGATATCGATGAGGATTTACACATAATCCTTCCAAGATCTATTAACAGTCATTCAAAATTTTCATATGCATCCTAGCTATCACAAGATCATGGATGAATCAAATCGAGGAAGAAAACAAGCCAAGAGACCATAGACATTCCTCAAGATATTCCCGAAAACTCGTATGTTGATCCACTACCTCACAATGAGGCTTCAGATGACATTCTGCCTCAAATCCAGTCTTCAAAAGAAACAAAGAGCTGCTGCACTTCTGTGAAAAGGAACACAGGACCATCTTCTCCTTTGACAGAAGAAGAAATAGATCAGATCATCAATGGACAACCAACCTCTATGATTTTTTGCACAATAGACTTTATTTCCCATTCATCCGATGAGATTTGTTGTACAGAGTTGGAAAGCTCACATGTAAATCAGAGTGAAAAAAAAATATGCTGATAATCCAAAAGATGTCCGGGTTAAGATACTTATATTCATGATTTTCCTATTTTTGATCTATCTCGATGATGATGTTCTCCAAACGTAAGATGATCTTGGGTGGTCATAATGGCTAGTAGATTTATGGGAGGAGAATCAATTCTTTACTTTGTGAGAGTAATGAGCCAAGGCAAGGATATTTGTGATAATTTCAGAAGAAGATTTAAGAGTGCGTAAGAGGGTGAAGGATATCTAGATCTTTTCTTCACTCCATTACAACTCATCAGTAATGGTTTTCACATGATTGGAGGTTTCCAGAGCGCCTTTCATCTCGTAAGATGAATAGGAAAACAAGGAAGAGATCTTTGTTACCAAAGCAAGGAGTTTTCTCTTGAAGAAGAGGAAGCAAAGGAACACACTCCCCTCGCTCAAGAATTCAATGACCTTTTCACAAAGCTTAGCCCACTAGATCGGGGAACATAACGGAAAACAAGAGGAAAACACTCGCCATAACATGAGTCCTCCGGCTCAGAAAATGAAAAATATGAGGTAGATTCTCTTTCTCTCAAGAGAGTCTGTCGATCTAAGTGGAAGAAGAGGAAATCGGTTGAAGCTTGCTCCGCGTATATCCATAACCGTGTATCATTTCATGATCCTTATGTCCATTTCTCGTCAACATCTCAAGAAGGATCAAGGGTATTTTGAGCGCATGTTGCGTATTTAAAGAAAACTTTTTGTAGTTGTCGTTGTGGAACAAAAAGAGTGGGAGTAGCCCCACGATCCAGCATGCTCAAAGAGTTGAGCAAGAAAGACCGCTCATGGGATCACTCGATGGACCGAAGCTGTACTGAAGACAATGTTTGTAAGCTAGACTTGTAAATAGTCCAGTTAGAGTAGGGTAGGTAGGAAAAGATCAATAAAGCTCAGCTATGAGAATGTAGTTAGTTGTTTTTAATTTCTGCAAAGTCCAGCAAGCCAGGCAATCTAGTCCTGGCTTGACTATTTTTTAATTTATGTCTTAGAATGTAGAGAAGAAATCTGCTGGATAGTTTAATCCTAGTAGATAGTATTTTAGGTACAGAAACTATGAGGACAACAGTCTAATATGGTCTCATGGAGTAATAAGGGTATAAATAGAATAGGTTTCTTTTCTTGTTTGTTAAAAATTGATGATGTAAAGGGTCTGCAAGTCCAAATGCACCCAAAAGATAAATGTTAGGACTATAGTGTGGGTAGGTAGTTGTTTGGGAGAATTTTTCGCTCGATATGATGTCTTCATGGTTTGTGGCAGCTTGGATTCTTAAGAATGAGTCAAGTACCGTACATCTGGCCTACTCCAAAGATCATTTTCTCGAATTCTTGACTCCTTCAAGAAGAAGCCATCCCCATGTGGAGCCACCTGCTAGCCCCCTATAAATTTTCGACAAGCAACAAATAACAGTTTTGAGCCTTCAAGGAATGCATTTCATCTGAAAACACATCATCCTTGAAGCCTCCTTGTGCCTTTTTTCCTTTGATAAAATACCCTCTGCTAATTCCCATTATAAAGCCTCTCTGATTGCAAAAAAATGTGCTCCAAAAGCCCTACATTTATCCCTTGTATCCCTACAAAATATCCCTTTTCAACCCTTTTTACCCTTTGTTAAAGTTCCCCTTTTTACCTTCTAAATCCTCCCAAAATCCCCTTTAAATCTTACACATACCCCTTGTTCGGCCAAATAACTCCTTTATCCCTCTATTGTTTTCCCTTTTGGTCCTAATTTTCATTGAAAACAGGCCGAAAAAACCCACTTTCCACCTTATGATAAGGCCCAGTCCCTTTCGGCCCAGCCCCGCAAACCACTTCCCCATATGCCCCTAGCGCTAATACCAAGCGCTGAAGCCTGGGCGCTAATTGAAATCGCAATCTTTCGGTGAAACGTTCTTCCGTGTTATGCAATAAAGTCTCGATGCGATTGGAGTAGGCCTGAAGTCACGCGCTGTAATCTCCATTGTTGATCCATATAGATTTGATGGCCCTCGCTTCCCAACTCCGATCGCAATCGCAATTTCCAAACGATGCCACCTCTCGCCCTTTGTGATTGCGACCTCCCGATTACAATCTCCGCCATAGATCTCGATCCGGATTGGACGACTGGTGCTCCATCCCATTGCACCAGTCGCATCGCATCCCCTCCTCTGCGTTTACCAATTGTGATTCGTCGATGATAGTCTCCACCATCAATTACCCTGTTGATCCAACATCCCTCGCTTTCCCACTCTGATCGCAATCACAATTTCCAAATGATGCCACCTTCTGCCCTTTGCGATTGTGATTCCCTGATCCAATCTCGACCGTCCGTTTAATCCAAGATCTGACAGTCATAAACCAATCGCGCCATCGTTCATCGGAGTGTCGACCCTGCCATTTCCCCCCTCTGATTAGATCGTGGCCGTCGATCCCTTCCTGAGATCTGACGGTTCTAAATGAATCGCCCTTCAACCATGGCCAGGTCTCACCTTTCAAACTCATTTCACCTGTTTTACGTGCATTTCCTTTGGATTTTGGTTCGAAGGTCTGAACCTTTGTTTTGCATTAACATAATATCATCCCGCCAAACGTCTAAGTTTTAATGTTTTACATTAAAGTTTTCATTTCACCCCACTTCCACATACATTTTTCCACTATTTCACTACATGTTCCCACCGCTTTTCGGTGCATCCATAGCATTCGCTCTAGTCACGCCAACACCATCACAAGCATTCCATCTCATCCATCTTCCCCATGCATGGATTTTCTTAACTAATTTGTGGTTTGCAAAGTTGTTGAAAAGAAGAACCAATTATCGCTCGTAGTCACTATTACGTTGACAATGCAGCATGTAGATCTTTTCCAGCATCCACATCAAAGCAGTTGTCGGAAGGTGTCTCAGGGAATTTCTCATTAAAGGTGTAGAGTTCAAACTATGGGAAACTTTTCCAGTGCCATCAAAGCTCACTTTCCACCGACAGAGATGGTCATGAAGTGGCAAAGAGTATCAGTATAGAGTTAGGAAGTTCTAATCCGCAATCATTGAAAATATTAAGCCTTAATTCATATTTTTAAAGGCTAGGTACCAGATTGAAGACCTCATGAATCACACAGAAGGCCCTAGCACAAAAAACAATACATTAGTGTCACCATCAGTAGAATGTTCTTTCCCACGAAAGGATGAAGGACCCATACTGTTTTCATTCTATATCATGTTCCTAAGAAAATCTCCACCCTGACAACAATTCTAATGCTAGCCAGAGCATTTGTTACACGGCATGCATGTACTTTGAAGGTCATTTATCTCGTTGTTTATTCACTAAAGTACTACAGAGTATTGCAGCCAAAGTACATCAGAGACATACCCAGAGTAAATGGAAGTCTGACGAAGACCACTCTTCCACCCAAAGAGTACCAGAGATAAATGCACAAAATTTAAAACATAATGGGCTTCGCCCCTCTTCCTTTTCTGAGTTTTAATGCTTTATTTAGTTTTTCACCCACCTCCTCCTCGCTCTCTTTCGGAAGAATAAAATTCATGAATAAACTCATTGTAAAGTTTTTGACTTGGGATATCCGGGAATTCAGAAGCTATTTCGTTGAGACATAGTCTCTCGTGTAAAGCTGTAAGAATAGGTCGAGGAAGATGTATTCGACCGAATGTTCAAGTCGTTGGAAATGTTTTACATGATCGTGTTGCTCTTTAATATGACAAGCACATTTCTTCGGGATCTGATCTAAAGTCACAAGGATGTTTTGTTATTCCCCGTATTCGTTTTACATCGTATCATCTCATTTCTTTTCTTCTCGGGCACGCATCGAAATCAAGTATAGATTTCACTCCTTGTTAGGTACCCTATGTCTCTACTCTCCCCGACGGAATGTTTACGAAACCCGTTATCTGAGGATCGATTTCGGGTTAATTTAACCAGTTGTAGTGGTCCGATATATTGCTATTGATGGGTGAATTAATGAAGTTTGCCCTTAGACGTTCTTAGGATTTAATCGAATGAATTGGGAACATCAAGTTAGGACTCATGTCTCTACCTCACTAGGATCCTTTTCGCCACTAAACCTTTCCAAGTTCCCCTTTTTAAGCCGGATGACGAAGCATTGAGAGTTCAAAGTCTCTCTCTGATCTCGGTGTTTTCAACTCGTGTTCTAAATCTTTAGTGTTCCTTGTCTAAAGAGTTTACCTTTTAGGTTGGGACTGGCTGTGTGTTCAATGGCATGCCCCCGTCCCCCGACCTCAACTCGAAAGGTCACCTTGAGGTTTCTCGTTCTTTCACCTTCTTTCTACTTTTCATACCACACTATCATCTTTAAGATCCTAATGCTTAGATGACTAGCCCAATTGAAAGACTCGCATGTTGAATAGCAAATAAACCCTTTCCCCGACTCCATTTCCCAATGTTATTGAACGTTCGAATCATCCCTCCATTGCCTAGAATCCTCTTTTCCTCATCCTTGTCTCACATTGAACCCTTCCTTCCCGATGCCCAACAACCGACAAACAATCAAACAAACAAACCCCGTGCCCATAACTAGACTAATATCTTAACTTTGAGCTTCAAAGATAAAATTTGCTCATATAGAGAGTATTCTCTTTCTAGAACTAGGAGGGCTAGATCCGAGGTCCGAAAGTGGTTCTCGATGTTCTCTCATCTTTTGGTCTTGCCAATCTAGCCAAAACATGGGAACGCCAACAACCAACCCCCCCGCCACACCCTACATCGACTCCCCACAAGGTAAAAACTATCCTACACCTCCCCCGCCATCGCTAGAAGATGACACGGCCACACACATGAAGTTTCCTACCTTCAAGGGTGTAGGATGAGGACATGGATCGATTCTAATTGTAGTCGAATTTGTATGGACCACGCAAAATGTGATCCATGATGCTATCAAACGAGCACAATTATCCATATCATTTCAAGGAAGGGCAATCGGATTAGTTCATGGGATACATTGGCCAAAACATGAATGCATCCATACAAGATATTAGGAATGCCCTAAAGCAACAATTCCAAAGCCTAAGTCATATGCTCGCATTTAGTCGAACTAAAGGACTTGCATACAAGGACCTACAAGAGTCCGTATGGGAGGTTGACCACCGCCTAAAAAGGTTATTAGCGATGGGGGATTTGTCTACAAAGATAATCAGCATAAAGAGTGGTTCATCGCTATGCTACTACCACACTTACGTGGGCCCATGGACAATAAAGGCTCAAGGCCAAGAGGAAGCACCGGAAATATCCATGAAGTTAGAATTTGCGCCAAGGGAGGATATGCAATTCAAAAACTCTCCAAATCCAAAATCAATTGGAAGTAATGCACTTAGAAATTTAGAGCTTGTGAAATGATCGTTGTAAGGAAGCCAACCCAAACGTTTGGTGCATACGCCGTAAGGGACCGGTCACACTAAGCATCAATGTCCACCGGTTATCATACTACAGTGCTAGTCCAAGCCCTCTGCGACCCAGGGAAATGGCCGGCCCTAGCAACCGATGCTATGGTGTGCCGACTATCGTGGCGTGAAGACACGATGACCGTCCCGATTGGTGCTTATGTACCGTAATTAAACAACAAGCAGTGCAGATTTTTCTCGTCTCGTAGGACATGATGAGAAAAAGTGTCGAAGCCTCGACGTTATGGTAGATAGGGGAAATTTATACGGGTAGCAATGTGCCGACCCCTCATCACCACCGGTTTCCTTTGGGACGGGGGATCCCCCACACGAGGAAGGGGAGGAGGGAGAGGGGGAGTGTTGGCTGAGGGCGCGAACAACTGATCCGTTACAACCGTGGAGATGGGACATTTTGCACGAGATTTCTCGAACTGGCATGTCACCAGATATTGTTCGTAGTTTGATCATGTTTTTGAAGAGACTCCCGTTGCTAATAATGAAAATGCAAGAAAAACAACAGATACCTACGCAAAATGTGCAAAGAGTTAAGGTAGAGCCACGGGACGATGGGCCTTGTATCAATGTAATCACATGGAGGAATTTCCACAGAGGAGTTGAGGAAGAGGTGGGAACCAAATCACTAATATGGAAGGCTTGAGGACAAAGTGAAAAGTTTAGACCCTCGAAAGGGAAAAAATAAACCTTCATCGAAATGAAAAAGGAGGTAACTAACAACGAAACACCCGCCACCAAAGGAGCTAGTAAATCCGAAAGTAGAAGAAGAAGTTAAACCTTTCCTCCAGGCTCGTATGAAGTCGTTGCGCAACTAGAAGGCTATTGAAAATCTCCAAGCTCTAATAGAAAATCGCGCATAAATAATTTCTCACGTACCGAGGTTAAAACGTTGAATAAGATATACAAAAATAAAAAAAGGATGGGGAGAGAAATGCATGACTCATACGTATCGGGGAGTACAAAATGGACCAAGTTATCCTTGACTTAGGTTCGTGATAAAGTCCTACCCAAGCAGACTGAAACGAATGGGAGAACCTAAACTAGAATGTTCGAATATTCAACTAAGGATGGCTAATTGAAGTGTATGATTATCCCATTGGGAAGACTAACGAAGGTAGTGGTAGATATTGGCAGTGTTAAGGTCCACGACAGGTTTTGAAGTAATCTAGATAGTAGACGATGCACTTCCACCCGCACTCTTGGGTCCGGATTGGGCTATTGACATGGGAGGTATCATTAATCTAAAGAGGAGAAGCATGATCTTGAAAACGAAGGCACAAGGGTAATAGTCTCGCTAGACCCAAATAAAGGAGAACAATATAATTTAATCGATTCAAGAAGAGGAAGATATAGATCACATATAAACCGACCAATTCTGGGATAATGACTAGTTCAACCCCATGACCGATGGCAGCATGCTATGTTGGGAAAAAGATAGTGATTTCTTATCCGACTCGCATGAAGAGATCAAAAATTGGAAAACCGACTACATGACGTGTCTATGCTAAGATGTCTTAAAATCACGAAGAGCTTCGATGTATTTCCTCGCAGGTAAGAGAACTACCCCACTTTGATGGCTTTGTTAATGTTGAAAATTTCCTTACAAAGAATTGAGGCAAGTTGCTCTAAGGAACAACGATTTTGGGCCCTAGGCTTGGCCATGTGCGCAACCCCTATGTGCTAGTGGGAAAATCATAAAGAAACATTTCAGATCGGGAAGAATGCTAAAGGATGTTGACTTTACGATTCCGCATACTAGCTAACCCACCGATAGAGATCTTCTCTGGGCAAGGGGATCCGCGCAGCATGTGGCTCGTTGGCTAGAAGAAGGGAATAAGGACACAATGGATGAATGGGTCCATATTTTTGTTCACACATTAGACCAATCCCCACCTCCCGGTATTTGGACGCGTAACTACATCAACGCACCAGGCATTGGAGTACGATGGTCAAGACTTCGTAACGACGTTTGACTAACAGAGGTATTGAGAAACTTAATTAAGCTCGCAGGATATAGATGCCCGTATCTTGGGGTGGGGGGGGGGGGCAACTTGAGCAAAAACGTGTTGTGCCGCATTGGGATGTGCGTGCCTACAAGATATCATAAATTATATAAATTTGTCATTGGAAGTATGCGATGAAGATCCCCGAAAAATTAGGATCGAAGAGTTAGCGGGGAATGAGTTGTTATGTGTCCGTTGTTGCAAATGTACGATGTCACCAAACCCTGAAACTAAAATAAATCAATATTGGCTTGGCGGAATGTACCCTGAAATGGGCTAATATTGGGGATTACTCGGGATGATGGCATGGTGGGAGAGGTTGCCGAGCCGCTAACTAAATATGATGACCTATTCAAGACCAAGTTCTCGAAACTTAAGGGAATATTGGGAGATATGGGAGTTATGTGATAACGTTGAAGCGTATGCGCGGCTAGTCAAACAATGGCCCTATCGCCTAAACCCGAAATACAAGCAAAAATTTAAGAAGGAAATTGAGAAAATAGTGGCCGCAGTATCATTGAACCAAGAGGACTATTCATATTGGGTAAGCCCCATGGTAGTCTAGGAGAAGAGGACTAAAGGAGAGATAAGTATTTGCATCGACCTACGTAAGTTAAATGACACTTGTGTCCATGATCCATTCCCCACACCATTCTATGATGAAATCCTAGATAACGTAGGAGGTCAGAGGCTTATTCGTTTACCGATGGATTCTCGTGGTACCATCGTATACGTATTGCACCTAAATATGGTAGCAAGACAAATTTTTTTCGATGGAGTGAGGATCCTTTCGCATGTTGTCATGCCCTTTGATTAAAAGAATTTCGCCATCTTTTCACCCGTTTTTGTGGCAAGAGCCCTAGAAATTTATGCACAAGTTCCTAGAAGTATATTTTGTTGACTGGACGATGTTTAGAGAAGTAAAGAACCATGTATCGAATCTCGCGCATGATGCCGGATGCCCGAAGGAAACACCAACATTTCTCACCAACATCAACAAATGCATCTTTTGTGTCCCATTCGTAATTTTGTTAGACACGTGGTATGTCAAAGAAGGGTCGATGGTCGACACAACCAAGATTGCGATTATCATCAACTTGGCAATTCCGACGATGGAGAAATAGTTTCCCTCCATCCCTCGGCCACACAAAAGTTACTATAGAAAGTTCATATAGGGATATGCTTTGATCACCACTCCGATGGAAAAGATGATAAAAAATATGTGTTGTTCTTCCGGGATGAATACCGTTAGAAGAGCTTTGAGCCGCTAAAATAAAAGAATGGTGATCGCGCTATCCTAATATTCTTAATCAAAAGACTCTCCATGTCCACATAGATGCATGAGGTATCGTCGGGGGTTGTCTTGGTGCAAACTCGAGAAGGGATATAGGTCACCCGTGGCCTTCGCTAGCCGAAAGCCGCAGGCGAAGCATGGAGCGTAATTATTCTACCATGGAACCCGAGCTAGAAATGGTATATGCCCTATAAAAATACATTCAATATTTACTCGTGAGGGCACTAAGGTGTTCGCTGCACTACTCCGCCTTAAAATAACTAGTTAGAAAGCCTATGTTTGGGGGGAAAATCTATTGGTGGTTGCCGTTTTTGCAGAGTATGATTTTAAAATTATTGTGAAGCTAGGAAGATCGAATGCCTGGCCGACCACTCTCGTCCGTAACTCACTGGGAAGAACCCACTAACTTGGATGATGGATTGCCTGATGTGTAGTCGTTTGCTATCAAGGTGATCGATGAGAACTTTGTCGATATTTTCCACTACTTGACTACAAAGCCCTCGATGATTATTCAACATTACGAAGACCTTAGTCGGTCCCGCATAGCCGACTTCACTATCATCAGAGGGAAAGCTCTACAAGCCGGGGAGAGAACGAGGTACCGCGAGGATATGTCCTTGAAAATGAAAGCACAAACTTATTCTAGCCGAAGCCCATGAAGGAGTTGCATGGGGTCATTACGAGGGTAAACCATTGTGTTGAAGATATTACGAGCCGGGCTCCGGTGGCCCACACTACACACGAATGCACATACTTATTATCGCGGCCCGTGACGCATAAACGAATCGTGAAACTCCTCGCATCAGAGGAGATGCCTGTGAGCTTAAATGGCCCCGGAGGCATTTGAAAAATGGCCATCAACTTTGTGGTCCCCATTAACCCCCGGTGTAAGAAACAAAAGTTTCGTATATCATTACAGCCCACCGACGCGTTACTGTGGGAAGAACCTAAATCTTTCAAACTGTGACCGCGACATGGTGACACACTTTATCTTTGAGAATATCTTCGACCACGTCGGGTGCCCAATGATCCGATGAGTGACGCAGTGATGCATTTCATTAACGAAACAATTAAGGCTTTGACTAAGGAATTCCATATCCACCATGCCAAAAGCACCCCATATCATCCACGTGAAAATGGAACTTGGGCAATCTAATAAAATCTTTGAAAATGCGCTCACCTGCATGTCGGCACAACAAGTGATTGGGATGTGCACATCCCCTCTCGTGCTCGGGCCTATAGAACTATGTGTGAAGAAGCTCACCCAAGAACACCCTTCCGCATGGTCTGAAAGGAAGCTATTATGCCTATGGAATAAATCATTCCGAGCTCAAGGTGATCTCAACCTTCACAAATATGGCATACACGTACATCATGGAGGAACACCGACAACCGGTAGCATTGGAAGAAGACCAACAGAGCCCAATCTCCACCAACAAACCATAAGTCACCGCATAAAGTGTGGCATGATCGAGATATTCGGCACAAGGTCTTTTCGTGAGATAATTGGTCCTAATATATGATAAACAGCTTCGCTAAAACACCCGAGGAAGTTCCAATAGCACCGGTTAGGTCCATATGTGGTAAAATTGGTGGACATCGTGCAACCGTGCCCACGCAGCCTTCTTGTTTTGCCTCCACTCTCATCGCCACATTGGAGCAAACAAGGAAAGGACGAAGATCCTACCTCGCCGTGACTTGGGACGAGTCACAAGATCGTGCTCGGGGGATCGTTGGAACAGGGTTTCCTAGCCTCAATTTTGTCTAGTTTTGTAATATTTTATAATATTTGGTCTAGCGAAGGGGGTTTAGGGTGGGTCAAACCCCTAATGAGTTGAAATGGGTCAAAAAGGGTAGACCAAGGGTCCGCAAACCATGATTTATGACCATAAGATAAAGACATGATAGCATGATATAAATAGATGGGCTAGAGATAGGCTAAGATTGAGATATAATTGAGTTACAAATTGTGAATCTATTGTGTCGATTATTTGCAAGGACCTTTGGCCGGCTATGTGCGCAGACCCCGAGTCCCGCTCGTGTGCGACCCCACCGGCCGTGTGCGCGGGCCGATAAGAAGTCCGTAAGTGGAACTCGGTTATAATTTCATGAGAAGACTATTTTGTGATATCCATGTACAATGTGTTATGATTATTGGTTAATCTTATGGTATCTCCGTGACTATAACCGCTATTAGTCTACCGATGCGTGAATGGATGCAATATTTCGAATGCATAGATTTGGCTTTAATCGATTGCTCTAGTTATATGTGATCTCGATGATTTATGGGTTTCGCACTAGCCATTCTCACAAGCATTATCAATGGTTTCGGGTTAGGGCTCATTCAGAGTGTGTGTCTATTAGATCTAAGGTGCGCGCCCCCTCTTACTCTCTCTCTCTCTCGTGCGTAAACCTAGTTCCAACACCCTCCCATACTATTTCTAGTGAAACTCCGTCCGCGCAACAGTCATTGTTGAAAGGGCCGCAGTATAGGGGTTTGTTGGCAAACCTTAAAGTCGAACTCCGAGTCAGACCCCTCAAGCCAAGACATATGCTTATACCTTAAAAGTGGAAAGAGTTTTGTGACATGTGTAGGTTCATTGGAAGCTTCCAAGGCCTCTTATGTGGCTCCCAAAGATCAAATTTGAAATTATCTTCATGATATGAAGGAGATTTGAAGGAGGGATATGTGGCCTATGGTTAGCAAATTGGTTGAGAATATTATGGATCAAAGGAGAGGAAGAAGGATCCTCATTAACAAGGAGGTTGCTTAGAATTTGTATAAATAGGAGATCTTTCTCCCTATTTGAACATTGGAACTCTTGTTAATTTAAATTGTCATCTTATCATTTTGTACTTTGTAATTTTGGAGAACTTGAATAAAGCTTTGAGGTTCCAAGCATGGATGGATATGTGAAGTAGGAGATATTATGGAGCATATTAGAATGTAAGATAAAGTAGGTTTTATTTTGAATTTGTTTTTTTTTAATTAGTTTTTATTTCATACAATTATGTCCATTTCATTTTAATTTATGTTGTTTTCATTTCATTGAAAGTTTGATAGTTTAGATTTTCCATTCATGCAAATTTGATTCTAAGTGTGAACACCTACGAATGTAGATTTACTTCTCATGTAAGAGTGTTTTTGAATTCATGAGGAATGCTAAATTAGATTTGATTTATGCATGTTTGTTAGATTAGTTTTCACCCCGCAAGCATAGATTAGACTTTCAATTACGCACAAAATATTGAAATTATATTTCATGCTTTTATGGATCATATCATTGTCGTGACATTCACTTCCAATTAAGATCCATAACTTCATTTGATTACACAACAACTATGAAGTTTAGACTAGTTTTGAATTTTGCAAGGGTAGATTAAAATTCAATTATGCAAGTAGATTAAATTTTAATTCATGAATGTAGAATAGATTTTCAAGTTAATATTAGAATGGTGCGATTATGTTAGTTTTTAGTTTTCATAAACTGATCCCTAGCATATATTATGCACGTATGTCTTAGAAGTCCTACGTATCCCGGATTGATATTTTATGTTAGTAATCTAATACAAATATTTTACTCAACATTTTGCTACTGCTGGGAGGCATAGATAGGGATTAGTGTTAGCTTAGAATGATGTTCATTTGTTAGCTTAGTTTCAATTCCATTGCAATTTGAATGTTGTTTCATTTTTTTAATTCAATTTTCATTTTCCATTTTTAAATTCAATTTTCATTTTCCATCTTTTTTTAGAAATCATTTTGCTGCATATAATTTTAAGTAATTTTTTTTTTGTTTTTGAAATAAACAATTTTTTTTGGGCACAATAAAAATCAACGTTGAAATTCTTTTTTTAGTCCTTAAAAAACAAAAAAATTAAAAATACAAAACAATTTTAAAACAAACCAAAACAATAAAATACAAACATATAAAAACAATAAAAAATCATAAAACCAAACCATACCATTTGAAATACAAAATCATTGTATAGTCTTTAAAAAAAATAAAAAATCATTGAATATAAAACAAAACTCCACCATTGACAATTGAATTAAATAAGCAAAGACGTTATATGATGTAGAGGTGCAAACACAGTGATGAATCGTGAAGATGTTTTTGTTTTCTCCATTCCGGCTTTGGCCTCTTGTAAAAAAAACCTGTCATAAATAAATTGAAATGTACTGCTTATACTATAGTATAATTAGCGTTTTTTCTTCTGAAATTTTTTTTTTGAAAAATGATTTTCGTTAGATCTCTCAGCTTAAATGCAATGGATGAAATACATTAAAATGACAGCAACCTATTGAAATCAATGGTGGCGATGATGAAAATGCAGCATTGAAATCCATTGTTCAAAGAAGGTTCCTACAACAAAAAAATATATATATATGATTATGCAACCGTTTGAGATGTGGCCTAATAACTAAAATCATAAACGTAAGCCTATTCATTAGATCCATTTTTTTGAGGGAGGTAAACGAATATTTGTCTCGGTGGCATAACACATATGCTGATCCATAGCTCCATATCCAATTAATTCACCAGCAAATGATTTTATTGCCAGATCAACATTCCCAAAACGCAGCAATTTTGAAACGTTGTTTTCAAACGCATTTTTTTGCCAAATGTAAGTAAATGTGAAAAACAAAAAATATGGGTTTCTCTCAAAATGGGGTGAGTTAAATAACCCAAAATTTGTTTCTTCAATTTTGCAACCATTTGAGAGAAATTTGTGGTTCTTCGGAGCCTTAGTTTGCGTACTACGTGAGGAAAAAAAATGATTTTTAATTTAATGCACAAAGAACTGCTTCAATATGACATGCCGGAAGGTGGGAGAGTTCAAATTAAAATCAAACTCTCGAAGTAGCGGCATTCTTAAGATTGATCCACATGGCACGTGATTTTGATAAATCGAAGAATTCAATTTGATTCAACTCACGAATGTTGGTCCACCGTGTCAAACTTACACAAACCTACGTTGATTGCTCCTTTAGGGACGAAGGTGACAAAGTGGGGATCCGAAAATTATGAGGCTTATGAAGAGCCACGAGAAGCTTAGCTTCATTGTGAGCCCGAGCACCAAGCTCGTGAAACTTGACCCGAAACTTCCTGGACACAACCTTTGGGTTCTTGTCTTGGAGTGATGGCTACCACGTTATTCGAGACCAATTAAGATAACCTTAAATCAATATTTTTCACTTTCTATTGGTTCCTCCTCGAGCTTCTACCGTATTTGAGAAAATAATGTAACCAAATAATGGCAAAAGCTTTCGTAATTATTCATTTCCAAATATTAGAAAGAGTGCATCAATATAGTTCGATGATTTTTATCCGTGGAATCGAAAATATTTCAAGGTTATTTGCAACCGATCATGGACTTGTTGTGTCTTTTTCCTAAAACAACTTTATTCTCAACTTATGTACACTACGCCTTTCCCAAATATCTAGCATTTAGAGAGGGTCAAAAATTAACTATTATTGTGGATATTCTTGAAATTTGTCATTGCTTAACCAGAGAAGGTTCACACACACACACATATATATAATTTTCACCGCATATTAAATAAAGCGTATAAGGATTTCTCATAATTTTCCGGAAGAGGTATCACTCGAATTTAAATATCAAACTAATCACATGCATAGCTATGTATACTTAACTTTCTTTTCAATATTTTTAGCTATAGAAACTCGCGCAATTCTTCGCCCATCGCACAATTTCAGAATCGAACATCAATCCTACAACCGGGAAACCTCATTGTTTCACTCTACCCCCAAATCGGTCTAAATTCTCATACGATATCGGATTTTGACAATTCATGCAAATGTTGGAAAGATCTCGACGATATATACACAATGAGAAAGCTATCATCAAAGTTTGAAATAGTAATGAACGAAGAAATTTCTAAAAATACACAACATGTAACTTGAGTCACTAGTTTCGACACAATATATACATTCTTTTGTTTTTCTTTCGTGAACTTGTTTTATTAGTAAAAATTCTTAGTTTCTTGTGTAAATATCATAACTAGAGAGACCGATCACTCCTATATTTTGATAGTCTTACATTCCATTGCGAAGAAGTACTAGTTTTTTTTTCGTGTGTTCTAATAGGAATGACATATGACCATAAGGGAACAATGTCTCTCTCATAGACCACATTTTTTTCACAAGATGATGATCGAATAACAACAAAGATGAAACATAAATGCATGAGCACATGCTAATGAAGATCAGATCCATCCCTTACAAGCATTTCGTATGCCATCATCCCCATTATATTCATGCTTCTTTCATCAATAAACAATCATCTCATTTCCCTTCATATTTTCCATTCACATTCACTCAGTCCATCCGCATTACTTACTTCCCCATCCACCCCTAAATCATGAATAAAATCAATCAACTTACTCACATGTTGATTAATTTTTTCCTTTTCACGTTCATTTTCCTTTCCCAAATAAATCATGCTTCAAAGAAAACTATATATCTATAGTCCCTTTTGACTTTTAAAAAATATTTTTAAAAAGTACCCTTAGGCTTGCATGCCTTAATGGAAATTTCTCTGCTAAAAAAAATGGGAATACATTAATGTCCCTTGTTTGACTAGATCTTCTAGGTGAATCAATATCATAATTTTTTTTTTGTACCTAGCAAGATGTGCTTAGGCATATTGACTCTCATTTTCATCAATGGTGAGTGTTAGACAAAAAAATCTCTCTTGCGTACAAGAGTGATCTCCCCTAGTATCCTAAAGATATCTAGAAACAAACAGACAAATTTAGACCATTTTCTCTAGACCATTATGCTTAAGAATTATTAATTAACTATGGAGAGATACTCCTATTCAAGTCCAACACTTATTCGATCTTCAATCCAACCGTTCCTTAAGATATCGATCCAACGTATAAGTTCTACAATCAAAGATAAGCGAAAGGGATCAAAAGTATCCGCAAGATATGATAATTCAAAAGAAATAATCTATATTAGTGATCAAGGAATCCAAGAATTAAATTATTCAAAAGATACATGAACAACTTAATGAAAAAATAGAATCCATTCGTATTAACTTTGAATGAAAAGAAGAAACCTTACAACCTTGACGCCTTGATGTTTGTACAGGTTATTTCAGGGTCTGAACAGCCATTTTCCTCAGTTTGACAAGAATCCAACTCTCTGAATTAGCATGAAACTATGGCTATGAGTATTTAATCTTTCTCATGTCAATGATGCCAAATGTGGAGAGTATAATTTCTTCAGCGATTCACCTCAAAACTACCAAGTTCTAAGTACCCTTTAAACTAAAACATGGGCTCTGTTAGGTCCCTATATTACTAGTATAGTCCCTTATTGTTGTTAGTGTAACCCCCTTATTGTTATTATTGCACCCTTGTAACCCCCATTTTGTTATTATTGTGCCCTTAAATTATTATTGTTAGGTCGGCTAGGATTACATCGTGGCCCACTAGGATTACATTATGGCCCCATGGACTCCTATATATAGAAAGGAGGTTTTGTAAATTGTATCATCCAAGAATTGTTCATCTGTGTAATGTATTGGAGGTTGCCCCTCAAGTGGCTTATTTCTAAGGCGTTCATTCTTTTCTTCTATTTTTGAGCCGGTTACACAACATTTGGTATCGCAGCTTTGGATTCTAGGGTTTCACCGCTCCAAACAAAGTCATCGTGGCATTTTCGCTATAAATTTTTTTCTGCGAAGTTTCAGAAGCTGAAATTTTTAGGGTGCGAAGCTGAAATCCTGAGGAAGCTTGTCTAAAAATTTCAGATCTTGGTTCGCAATATTTGAGGAGATATCATCTGTGGAAGTTAGGTATTTTTTCAGGATCCTAAATAGGTCATCGTGGCATTTGCGCTATAACTTTTTTTGTACGAAGGTTCAGAGTCTGAAATTCATATGGTGCGAAGCTGAAATCCTAAGGAAATTTGTAAAAATATTTTAGAGCTTGGTTCGCAATATTTTTGGAGATATTATCTGTGGAAGGTAGTGCTTTTTCGGTGCTCCCGAATTGCATCTCAAAGAGGTGATCGTGGGAAAAGTTCAACTCTCTTCCGGGCATCGGATTGGGGTGACGTAAAAAGTGGTCGCAAGTAATACGTAATCGTAGTTTCTTTTCTATCAATTTCAGAGACAAAGGATGAAACAAATTGACACGTGGCAAGTCGTACAATTTCGCTCTACCGAACTGGCCCATAATTAGGTCATTGTGGGAGATTGGACACAACCGTGTCTTGGAGAATCCAAATCGTGTCGAATCGTGGCATTAAAAAGAGAATTCGCAGGGCTACTATAGTGCTAAATTTCAAATATTTAAGATCCGTAATCACGTAGATAATACAATTTCAATATCGAGATCCTCAAAGCAAGAAAAATAAGGTATTTTTTTCAAATCGCACAAGTCTTGTTTGAATAATCAAGTTAAATTGATCCCAAGGGCATATTGTAGAATAGATATCGTATTGGATTCTAAAATGGCCCCTAAAAGAATTCAACACCCATTAAGCCTTCAAGGCTCTACTATGACTCATGAAGATGAAGAATGGCAACATGACATATCAAAATTACAAGAGCAAATTTCACTCTCAAAGAACAACAAAAAATGAAATGGAAGTTTTGAAGAAAGGCGTGGAAACTAAGATGGATGGTTTGAAGAAAGGTGTGGAAGCTAAGATGACCGTTTGGAAGCTAAGATGGATGGCATGGAAGTGGGCATGGAAGCTAAGATTGATGACATGGAAGCTAAGATCGATGAGAAAATGGAAAACATGAAGAATTTTCTAAAAGCGTACATGGAAGGTTTGACAAAGTTTATACAAGAAAGGTTTCCTAATGGTGAAAAGATAGTAGAAGAACCTCATGATGAACAAAATAAATGTTAATTGTGATTTCATAAACTCTAATGTTGGCGGGAAGAACCACCATATTCCAAAGATGGATATGAGGAAGTTTGATGGAAAGAATCTTGTAACATGGATACTGCTGCATGGAGCAATATTTTGATCTCCATAACGTACAAAACACACAAAGGTACGCATTGCAACTTTACATTTAGAACAAAATACATTTGTATGGTATCAATGGCTTTGTTCCCGTAAAAAAATTGTCACTTGGTCAATTTTTACGGAGGAAATGATAGCACATTATGAGGATACAAAGAGCAACACCTTCTTTAGCCAATTGATAAATCTCAAACAAAAGGGTTTAGTGGGGGCGCACATTGAGGACTTCCAAAAATTAAATATAAGGGTAACCAATATTCCGTGAGGAACACAGGATTGATCTCTTCCTGTGTACTCTAAAGGATAACATCCAACATGAAGTTCGTGTTTTGGAAACTCCGATTCATTGGAGAAGGCATTCAAAGTTGGCAAGAAAAGTTGAATGTAAAATTATGGCGACAAGGAAGCCTACCACTCAATTCTATAAAGAAGGAAGTGTTTCTATGCCTAGATTTCCACAACCTACAAGGTCGACACCACAACAATCGGAAGAAAAGGAGCAAAAGGGCTTTGCTACAAACTTGTGATAGCAAATACACTAAAGGTCATAAGTGGGGCCGAAAAGAAATTATTTTACATAGATTGTGAAGAAGAAGAAGAAAATGAAAAAGAAGAGGATATACACCAGGAACTGTACCATGTATGAGGAAGAAATGAATCCGACCATATCATGTAATGCACTAGCCGGAATTACCACTCCTCAAACTCTCAAGATAGTAGGAAAGATCAAGAAGAAAAGGGGTAATAGTTGGATTTATCTGTAGCACCCATAATTTTATTCATTGTAAGGGGTAGCTGCGAATTAAATTGTTTCCTATACCCAGCACTGCAATGTCAAGGATGGTTGCAAATGGAGGAACTATAAATTGCTCGAAAATGCCATAATATCAAGCTAACCATGGGGAATATGTGTTGACAAGTCCAATGCTTTCCATTCCTATGGGAGGTGTTGATGTTGTACTAGGAGCACAATGGTTACAATCTTTGGGGATCGTAGCTTTTAATTTTCAAGAACTTTTCTTGAAATTTTTTTTCAAGGAAAGGAAGTCGAATTACGGGTATCAAGGGAAGCTGTGAAGGATAATAAGCTCTAATGTCATGACAAAGCTTCTAAAGAAAACAACGAGGTGTAATTGCACAATTATGCTCACTAGAAGCTCCGACATCAAAATCATCTATTTCGTAGATCTCCAACAAGTCTTGGACAATCATTCCAAGGTGTTTGAAACTCCCAAAGGACTCCCACCTATTCGTGATCATGATCATGTTATTCATTTGATTTCAGGAAGTTTTCTCCAAACATCGTGCCTTATAGATATCCCCACTTCCAAAAGAGCGAAATTGAACGTATGATTGCGTAAATGTTAGAGGCGTATAATTCAACCTAGTCAAAGTTCTTTCTCTCGCTCCCGTAGTATTGGTACACAAGAAGGATGGATCATGGCGAATGTGTCCGGATTATAGGGAGCTCAATAAGCTCACCATTAAAGACAAATTTCCCCATTCTCGTGATTGATGAATTATTGGATGAATTACATGGAGCAATTTATTTTACCAAGTTGGATCTTTGTTCAAAGATATCATCAAATTAGAATGAAGACTCCAAGATATTCCAAAAACAAGATTTCAACTCATGAGGGTCATTATGAATTTTTGGTCATGCCTTGGGCCTTACCAATGCACCTTCTACATTTCAAGGCCGATGAATTCCATTTTCAAACCCTTCCTTAGAAAATTTGTGCTAGTATTTTTGATGATATACTAATCTACAGCAGGTCTTGGAAGGATCATGTTGAACATGTTGACAATGGTGCTCAAACTATTGCAGAGAAATAATTATATGCAAAAACATCCAAATGTTTCTTCGAGTACAAGAGGTGGAATATCCGGGTCATATTATATCTCACGAGGGTGTTAAAGTAGACCCTAACAAAATTAAATCCATCAAGGAATGGAAAGTCCTCAAGACACAGCTTGCGAGATTTCTGTTAACAGTATTATCGCAAGTTTGTTAAGAATTATGGGAGAATAGGCAAGACTTAACAACATTATTGAAGAAAGATGCATTTTCATGGACTCCGAAGCAACTAAGGCCTTCGAACATCTAAAAGAGGCAATGTGCCTAGCACGGCCTTAGCTACGCTGCATTTCAAAACCTTTATTATGGAATGTGATGCCTCAAAAGAAAATGGAATTGCGCTTTTAATGTAGAAGGAAGACCCATTTCTTTTGAAAGTCATCCAATCAAAGGAAAGTATTTACAAAAACCTATTTATGAGAAGGAAATGTTAGCAATACCGCATGCACTAAAGAAATGGAGAAATTACCTAATGGGAAAACACTTCAAGGTAAAACTCGATCATGATAGTCTTAAACACTTTTTGGAACAAAGACTATCTTCGAAGAGCAACAAAAATGGGTCACAAAGATGTTGGGTTATGACTTTGAAATAATCTACAAAAGGAAAGCTTAATGTTGTTGCAGAGGCCGTAGAAATTAGCCGAATAAATCACTTATTCAATGGAGATTAACCCGATTACACATCAATTTCGAATTGCATGCATAACACATAATCTCATCTACAATTAATTGTCACATGCGGAAATAATAGAAGCAATCTCACATCAAATCAATCACACATTAACTCGCATGGGGAAAGCCTATAGCTGAAAACCCCGCAACCTATTGTGTATATTATAATGGAGAAATCATGTAACAAAACAAGTACAATACTCATCACAAGTACTCGCACTTTCATAAAGTCACACAACCTAGCTTAGTTTTGAACAAAACACGGGTTCAAAACTCCCGCCAATTGCCTTTCCTCTATTGCGCAATCATGGCCTCAGAGTATGCAGAGATCCAAGGTTCGAATCCCTCGTTTGATCGCGCAATTGTCATGGACAATTCCTCCAAGTGTAATGCAAATCCCATGCAAAACTCGATCTCCAACTCGATAGCTATACTCACCCCTTTCATCTACCTCTTCCACCGGTCTCCACCGAACCGATCATGCAATCGTAGTGAACCGATGTGTTCTTGAGTCGACTAATGAGTTATTAATTAGTGAATTAAATAATATTTAATTCACTCCACTCATAACTAATTGATTAGCTAGTTAAACTAATCTCAACTAGTTCAACTAAAATAAACAGAACACAACTCCACTATCCTGCCCCATTAACTCCTCCAAAACTTCGCCACCGAAGTCCAACTCAAGTCAACCATGCAAGATGCCATCAAACCCTAGAACCACGTGATTC
The DNA here is from genome assembly GCA_034641835.2 of Pinus albicaulis. Classification (NCBI taxonomy): domain Eukaryota; kingdom Viridiplantae; phylum Streptophyta; class Pinopsida; order Pinales; family Pinaceae; genus Pinus; species Pinus albicaulis. The sequence continues at coordinate 902,760,529 of CM076581.1, forward strand.
CTCCTCGCTCGCCTGCATGAGCCACCTCCATGACTCGAACCGAAGTGCTCCAAGAGAGTAAATCGTTGTTTATAGTCAAAATATTATTAAGGGTAAATAATATTTGACTTCCATATTTTTAGGAGAGGCAAGCCTAAAAATAGTCTGGGACCTAAAAATATGAGTCCTACCTATTTTGTTAACATGTCGCATGCTTCAAGAATTTCCAATCGGAATCTCTCGAATCATGCTCCGTATGTCTAAAAATAGACATAGTCTAAAAATAGACTTTGCGCGAGAATTTGCTCCGCGGGCCCACTTAGTGAAGGCGACTTCATTTCACTAAGCTCCATCATCTTCGCTGCATTCTACATGCACTCTCAAGAAAGAATGAAGAGGTGGAAGCATTGCTTTGTGCCATTTCTATTATCCAACCGATTAGATAACCGAAGCAAGAGAGGAATGGAAGAAGGACAAAGATGTATGGACACTCATTCAAAAGTTGGAAAGAAGATCCTAGTACATCCGATACATTTAGTTGAAAAATGATTCCTTATGGTACAAAGATCGCTATCTTTGGTAAGAATTCTAAATCGAAACAAAAAGATTCTTCCGGAATTGCACACTTCTCCTTTAGGAGGACACTCAGATTTTTAAAAAACTTACCACAGTGGTGAAGAAAGATTTTTTTTGGGATGGCCTTAACCGATATTCAAAAGTTTATGACTCGAATGTTTGGTTTGCCACAGAACAAATGGAGACAATTAAGACCCCGAGAGATTTCACTAATGGATTTTATCACGTTTGGTCAAGTCCGAAGGCAAGAATGTCATCATGGTGGTAGTTGATAGACTTACCAAGTATGCACACTTTTGTGCATTATCTCATCCATTTAAAGCAAGTACAAACTTGCTACTACATTTGTGGACAATTCAAAAGCTACATGGAAGCCCAAGGGTTATCGTGAGCGACAGAGATCCCATTTTTACGGAAATTTTTAGGCGGAGTTATTTTCTTGTTTGGGTACTCAATTAGCTCATAGCTCATCTTATCATCCTCAATCCGATGGTCAAACAGATAGTAAATAAATGTTTGGAAGGATATTCGTTGTTTTGTATCTCGTATAAACAAACACAATGGGTCAAGCGGTTACCTCTCGCCGAATGGTGGTATAACACTTCCTTCCATACCGCAAAGAAAATGACCCCATTTATGGCACTTTATGGATATCATCCACCATCGATTACATCATATTTAAGGGAAAATTCGAAGGTTCAAGTTACCAAAGATCACATCGAGCATCAAAGAAGAAGTTCTCCAACTCTTAAAGGATAACCTCGAATTTGGCACAAAATCGAATGAAACAACAAAGCGCATCAACATCGCAACACAGAAGTTTCCTTATGTAGGAGATTGGGTATTTTTACTACTACAACCATATAAACAAATGTCCCTCAAGCAAGCTAAGAAGGATAATAAATTATCGCCAAAGTACTATGGTCCTTACAAGGTGTTGCAAAAGATTGGTACTATGGCATACAAATTGGAGCTTCCTCGTCTTTCGCGAGTACATCCGGGTTTTCCATGTTTCATGCTTAAAGAAGGTTATAGGCGTGAAAATATTCCAAGCTCAAAAATATCAGCGTAACTCGATGAGGAAGGAAAATCATATTGGAACCTAAGCTATTGCGGAAACAAGAACTCGACAACTACATAATCGATCAATTTCGCAGTATCTCATCAAGTGGAAGAACTTACCACCGAAGATTCTACATGGGAGGATGAGAATTTTATACAAAAGCACCCGTAGCTACTCAAGCGTTGAGGACAACACTTTTTCAAGGGAGAGGGGCATGTTAGGTCCCTATATTACTAGTATAGTCCCTTATTGTTGTTAGTGTAACCCTTATTGTTATTATTGTACCCTTGTAACCCCCATTTTGTTATTATCGTGCCCTTAAATTATTATTGTTAGGTCGGCTAGATTACATTGTGGCCCACTAGGATTACATTATGGCCCCATGGACTCCTATATATAGTAAGGAGATTTTGTAAATTGTATATCCAAGAATTGTTCATTCATGTAATGTATTGGAGGTTGCCCCCTCGAAGTGGCTTATTTCTAAGGCGTTCATATCTCTTTTCTTCTAGTTTTGGAGCTGGTTACACAACAGGCTCAATTTATAGCTGAAGGAAGGTAGTTTCAGTTCCAATAAGGAAGGGATAAAGCCCTCTCATCATGCAATTTTAGCTCCAAAAACCAAGGGATAGCTCCATTTATGAAGGGATAAAGGTTCATGAATGGAAGGGGCGAAGCTCGACCAGATATCGCCTCTATAAGGCTCTAGCTGGGAGAATATTCGACTAGCTGGGCTTCTAGAACTTACTTTTCTTTTTATTTTACCTTTACTTGGGGTCCGCAGTTTTAATGAGCAGTATCGGTGCGGATGTACCGTGTGTTTTATAGCAATAAATCGTGGTACCCATAGGAAATGACTAGGAAAAGTGTGGAGTTAGGATTTTTAGGGTTTTAATAAGCTTTTTCCAAATTCCAAGACTTGATTTAGGAACTTTATGATTTTAGACCTCTAAGGGAGCAATAAATATGTAATGATGAACCCAAATGGACAGCTAAATGTCATAGTGACAAATTTTAGTGTAACAGATTGCCCCCTAAAGTGCGAAGTCTGAAGAGTTCTGAAGAATTTTGAAGAGTGAAGTGCTTTATCATTCCGAGGATTGGGTCGGCAGTACACTTGAAACCTCGGAAAAAACATTCAATGCAAGCATATATATATATATATATAATCGCCGAGGTAGGCATTCTCGTACTCGCATCAAAACTAACTACATATTCCGATACGTAAATGATTTTGGAATTACATTAATAAGAGACACAACATGGACGCAACCATCTATCATGAGTAGTCTATCGTATGATAAAAACTCGTAGTTCGGATGGTAGAAACTAGATCCAATGTCCGTATTTCTTCTTCTCGAACTAGTACGATTCTATCCATGCGATTGATTGTGTCGAAGTCGAACATGATAGAAACCACTTGGATTACCATTGAATGATGTGAACTCGTTAACAAGTGTGAGAAAAACCACCAATAACGACAATGGCTCTCAAAGTACTTAATACAATCAATGAAATGTGAATTTGTGATCCGTTACCGAACATTTCACACAGTCATTCGATTGAAGGTCTATGGTGTAACCCGTCGTCGAAGGTGAGAAACCCGCCATTAAAGCATGCAGATCCCAAGGTACTAATAGGATTCTAGATCAACTTTCTAGATGATGAGCTATCATCGATAGAAAGTGATCCGTCATAGGAAAGCCCACGACACGAAACCATTAGATCAAGTTTTGAAGAAATATTTGCAAGGACTAAATCAAAGGATGGTCAACGCGAATGGAGACAAATATTTGAAATGAATGGTTTATTAAATCGATCTCTTGAACCCATACCGACACTACGTATGGTAATGATCGACCTATAGCTAATACCCGTAAACTGCTGAAGACTTTCAATGTGGTTCGATTAACTCGTTTGGCCAAAGGATTTTCCCAACCTAAATATAAATGTGACAAAAGTGTCATGTTCAACAAGCAGTATACTACTTTGGAACGAAGTGTGACAACCGGATTCATCTTCTCTTTTCCCCCCACCATTTCGAGCATTTATTTTTGACAAGCTTTAGGAGGATAACGTTTGCTTGTTATATAAGCTCATCCTTTGGATCACCAAACTTAGTATTAAAATCAAACCCTAAGAAGGAGTGGTTCGTTCATGTTTGTAATTTACAAAGTCCTTTACCGTTAAGTTTTAATGATTCCAAGATAGGTGAAACTCGTTGTTTTTCGCCTTTAGGAGTCGAAGAAAACTTAAGAAAATCCTCATGCGGTGTATTTTTTCGTAAATTTAGTTTCTCAAGCCTCGAAAAAGGATAAACAATGCAAGAGAGAACTCTATCGACCATGATTGGTCAATGTATACATTTTTCGTAAACAATCCATTTCATACCGGGAAAGGGGTAAACTTTATAATGAAAAGATAATCGTTCATTTCCTTTAACGAGTTTGAATAGTCAAGTACTCGGCAATATTTTCATATTTAAAGAGTCTGACCGAAAAGGGCTTAAAAAAGAGAACTCCAAGGTTTTCCTTTTCGTAAATTTAAAGAGTCCGAAAAGTGATAAAAGTGTACTCATCATCAAAATAATCATTTTCTATCCGACAAACCTCGTTTTCTCGCACATAAACTCGAAAAAATTAAACATATCTCGTTTCCAATAAGTAATAAATTTTGAAAAATAAATTTTTATAGTGGAAAACAACAAAATAATATTTTATTCATTCAAAAATCTTATAAAAAGTGGCTCAACAAAGTTATTTTCACCTTTTTGTATTCAAAGTTAAAAGTGGAGAGCTCGGGGCATAGAACATTCCAGGTGGTAACGAGAGAACCGTCGCTCAATTCGAAAATCATCAAAACTAGGCAATCCACAACATTCTTCTTCATTTTCATCCATTTTCATTCTCCTTTTTGTTTTCAAAATCATTTTTGGAAAGAAAAATGGTTCAAAATTGCTTCCTGGGGTCCGTGTGTCATGCATTGCTTACTTATGGAGCCCCAATAATTTTCCAAAAGGAAAATTATCAGCTACCGTAGTTTTTATGAAGAGCGCGTGCGGTCCACCGTCCCTATATAAAAACCGTAGGGGTGTCGTGAGAAAATGAAATTTGATAAATTCTTCAAAAATGGCTAATTTTTTTCACTCTAATAGCATCTTAACCTTAAATCCGTCCATTTGTAGGTCATTTCACAATGTTGGAGTGGCTAGAACATGAGCACAAAGAGATAAATGATGCGGCAATGAAAAATCCAAACACAATGCGTGTTTTGAGAAATCGTGGATTATACAAATTCCGTGGGCTATCTGTGGCATGAGGGCAAAAGTAGAGCTAATGACTCCGGGCCGGTGAATAAATGGGGACATTCAAGACCAATGCTTTATCATCGGAGATCACAAGCTAGAAATTGAGCTTGAAGACATCTACTTCCTCACTCGGCTTATCAAAAAATAGGTGAACCTATCTATTTGTTCAGAGCCAGGCAAGGTGGCTCGCCTATCGCTAGCTATAAACAAGAGTTCGTAATGAAGAAGCCGATCCCAAAGACAACCGTATAGGACATTAAAAACTATCATGCATCTTGAGCTGAAAGTCATTGCATTCACCATGACCAGATTATGTGGAGCGCAACTCCACATGTGGCTACCAAGTCACAAATGCGTACAACTATCGAGTGTTGCAGGTACAATCTTCAATTGGTGTGAAGGGTAAGCCGACCAACATGAAGGGTCAACCGACTAGAGCGAAGAACTCAAAGTTTAAAACTTTCTGGGTATGGTACGATCTTAGTATCTTTCGCTTTGAAGAGGATTCTCTGTCCCTTGCCCTTAGTTGATCTCTCGTTGACCATGGTGAACCGAGAGAGCCTTGTATGTTATGATGGGTGGCACTGATGGCTCACCATGGTGGCGATGGTCGCATGGTAGTCCGATTCACTCCAAGATATTTCTCATCAAGTTAGAGAACCAAATATTTGCTATCGAGGGCTTCGTATGCATGACTTTCGAGGAGACCCCGAGATGTCCTTACCTCCAGGGACACAATGGGATGAATCAAGTAAATGAATTATTTTGATGCATTTTAACTCTAATTTTATTTTATTTTTCAATCGTCCAATAGTAATAACAAAAATTTCAAATGCAAATGTTGGTCCGTGAAGACCAGCCCACTCTCCGTTGCTTCGAAAGGAAGCCAGAACCTCGTTGCACAAACCCGCAGAACTAGGCAAATGTAGACTCTTTATTGACTTAGAGCACAAGCTAGAAAGGTTGACTAGAGACATCCGCAGACAACGATGGATGATATTCTTCGTCTCCAAAGGCACGTAGCCGGTGTTCCTGCCGCCAGAGATACACTGTAGGGTGGCGCGAGAAATAGTTTATTATCATGATCATCACCATGGATAGTGGATGATTATCGCAATTATCGTATTTTTGTTTTTTGTATTACTATATTTCATATCATAAGGTGTTTTAAATCTATGGTCGTAGATGATGTACTATTTTTTGAAACACAAACTCTATCTATGATATGACTACTTTCACCTACTTATCTTGTTCAACACATATTGAATGTTGTTTTGATTTACCGTTTTAATGTCGCAAATGTATATTTATAACATTATTAGCTAATGCATCAAACAATGTATTTAAAATTCTCGAATGTGTCGATATTCAATGAAATCAAAATGTCTTTCCAAGAGACGAACCTTCAAAATAATCTTAGTAACACTAGATTTTTAATTGTGTATACTTCCGTTTAAATGCAATACAATGAGTTCTAAATCTAGCCTAATGATAAAATGCCGAATTCCAAAAGAAATGGCATCGCTTAATAACTCAATCAATCGCGCTATATTCTTGCAACATTATTCGTAGTTTGACCAAGGTTTACCCCATGCATAGAAACTAACTCATCAAGGTGAATAGATAACCCAAGCCGCATAAGAGATATCTTCCGTGTACTACGATAGGCATCACTAGTAAAACCAATGTACACTTGAAGGGACGTCGATATCCGCAATATCAAGAGTAATCAAGATAAGCAGATAGTAGTCAATGCAAACTTAAACTAGACACACTCATCTAATCTAAAGCCGCAAACTTAGAAAAATAACTAATGTACAGTGAGATCTTCACACGTAAATTAAGCATAATATCTCTTTAGATAAAGCCCATTTTTTGGTTTGTCTAAAGAGACCCCGTCATAATCGCTAATTCATAGGCCCCTTTCGAGCACTCACTCGACAATATAAGGACCATGCCACATGGGTTCGAATTTCCTAGCTCCTAGTTTATCGTTAGCTTGATCGTATACCAAGACTAGGTCACCTTCTCGAAAAAACACAAGGTGTAACACTTCGATCATACCGAGCTTTAACACATTTTTTATGAGCTTCGGTGCTAATGCGTAGTGTGCCGAGTCTCATATAACCTGCTCTAGGTACAAAAAGCGTTTTTCCTCTTCAAAAAGTGGTTGGTAGTAACTCTATGGCTAATCGGAGTGACTCGTATTTCACATCTAACCTAACACAACTTCTAAACCATAGACCCTCATTGAAAAGGAGTGAATCCCCGTTGCGCTTTTTGCCGAGTTTTGGTATGCCCAAAGTGCCGAGAAAAGAATAGTATGCAAATTCTAGTTTATGAATTCCGATTATCCTTTTAATCATAGTGGTTAAAAATATATTAACTAGCTTCAACCCGACCATTATCCCACGGTAATATGGAGTAGAGTTATCATGACGCAGCTGTTGGTCGGAAAGTTCTACACGAAGTGATGTTTCAAAAATGACTCCCATGGCCGCAATAGCTTGGGGTACACCGAAACGAGCAATTACATGATCAATACGAATGTAGCCGTAGTTTTTCCATCGTCGCAAATGTAGGCATCGCCTTGCACCATTTTATAAAATAATCTACCGCAATAATAATATACCCATGCCCCTACCGAGTGAGGGTTACATGTATCGAAATCAATGCCCCATTTTTCAAAAGGACCTACAACAATTATGGGGTGAAGAGGAGTTGGTGGTGAATGTATATTTCGATCAAAATCACAATTGTGGCATTTTCGACCGCGAGAATACAATATTTGAATAATGATGGCCAAAAGAACCAAGACTAACACATCTTTTGGGTTGTGGCATACCTAAACATACGACCGACACATGCTCCGTAATTTGCGCTCATTTTAAAACTCTTTCAACCTCTTCATGAGTTAAACATCATCGAAATAGCGTAATCCGCTCCACGACGATAAAGCGTGTATCCAACAATATTGTATTATCGTAGATTGGCAATGGATCTTTTGGTGATTTCAACGTGAAATTTCAAGCTGAAAAGTTTGGGTTTGGATATAAATGATGATATACCCATACCACGGATCTAACATACTGATAAGAAACAAATATTAATCAATGATCGGAATCTTAGGGATGATTTTAAGGATGGAAAATTATCTTGAAGTTTAAAAATTTGGCGATCTCACTAATCCCTAATATGCAAACTATAAAAATTTTATTGATGTATTTGTAAAATTATTCAGATTTATAATGATATTATATATATTTTCTATATAATCTTGGCTATTTTTAACATAAAATAATTTTATATTGTAAAATTTGGGCTAATCATTTTTATAAAAAAATGGAAATTGGCGAATATTTTTTTTGGAAAAAGCATGGAAAATTAGCCCACCTGCGAATATTAGCCCCTAAAATTTTCCATGGATCATCATCAGATGCTCTACCACAGTTTTTATTTCAGTATTTGGGAAGTCACACATAAGTTCGGCGAACACTAGTGATTTCTTTGATTTGGATTTTTCAAATTCTAAATCAAACTCCTGAAGGATAACTATCCATTTGGAGTATTTGCTCCCGAGCAATTTTTTAGTCAAAATGTACATCATCTAAGTCATTACACTATAAATCACATTTGTTTTTTGTAACAATATGTAATGACAAAACTTAATCGTTGGATATCTTGTGATCGCTACTAAGGCTAATTTCTCCACATGCGAATATTTAATTTCGGGCCGGATTGAGATTCCAACCGAGATAGTAAATCACATGTCTATTGTGAAATTCATCCTCTTGAACTAATACCATTCCGATGGTCGAATCAAAGGTTGCTAGGTATAAAAAGTAATATCGGGTTGTAATTTGTGGATGCAACAATGTATGGAATGGATCAACACTTGTTTTAAAGCATCAAAATATCGATCAATGATCTCATCCCAAATAAAAGGAACATTTTGTTTCAATATCCCCGGTAAACCTTTCATTAACTCAACATAAGCTTTTTCATAAATCTACGTAAAAAGATTGCTTTCCCTTGCAAACTTTGGAGTTGGCGAAGTGTGGAAGGAGGAGGTAAATTGACAATAGCCTCAACCTTCAATGGGTCGACACAAATACCCGATTTAGAAACAACAAATCCCAACAATCTACCAAATTGTACACAAAACACATTTGTGGGGATTTAACCGAATATTATAATGCCTACATCTCATAAAGATTGCGCTTAAATGGGTAGGATGATCTTCCTCAGGCAATGAATGAGCAAATCATCGAGATAATGTTGCACAATGTGTTCAATGTCGTGAAAAGCATAAGACATTTCCCTTTGAAAAGTTGCACCACAAAGATTCTTTAATCCGAAAGGTAGCTTACAATAAGAAAATTTCCCCAAGGACAAATAAATTTTGTTTTTGGTTGATCGACAGGAGTATGTTTATTTGATTGTATCCGTAAAAATCCATCCATAAATGAATACATTTCATTTCCGGAAGACAATCATCGTATGACGGTCGATATAGGGAGTCGGGATAATTGTCGTTTGGACAATCTCTATTAATATCCCTATAGTCGCATACATACTCGTATGGTTCTTTGTTTTTTAGTAACAAAATGAACGATATTAGATACCCAATCTCGTTAAACGAATTAGATAAATAAAAACTTGCTTTTAATAATTTCTCAACTTCGAAATTTTCTTTAATAGCAACATCTTTTTGTGGATGTATCGACGTAATCTTTGCTCGATAGGTTTAGCATCCGGTAAGTCTTTATTTCATGAATGACAATGTTGGGATCGATTCCCTGCATTTCTTCATGAGACCAAGAAAAACATGTCACGAAATTCCTGAAATAGGGCTTTATATGTAGAAATTTCATCCGACATACAAGAAGCACCTATATGAATGTTTTCAATACCTCGGTTTAATGGATATGTCAATGGGAACCGTAGAAGAAATATTTCCAAATTAATTTCAAAATCCGAATTTGTAATCGATATTGACTCGGGGTTCATTAACATAGTCAATTGAAAATAGATGAAAAATTATTTTCAAATATATCAAGCTTAGGTAAAAATGATGACCTATGATGGAGATCATCCTGATGGTAATTCATCTATACACAAGAATTCATGAATGCTTTCATCGCATGAAACACTGTTGAAAAGGATAAGGAATTGATGTTATAGCCGAGCTTGATGGTGAAAATGATTCTCCGTTGATCACATTCACTGGATCATCATTAGTTGATAAACGATTGAAAAAATGACCGTATCAAGCGGATATGCTATCTCGTGACTCAAAGGCATCACGCCGCAAAAGAATCCGCCCGACTCTAAAGGCATTATCCGTGGATCATAAAATGGAATAGTGTTTGATGTAATCATATCGATACTAGCAATAAGACGCGGTACGTTAGGTGGAGGCATGGAAAAGTTCCCATTAAGGCAACGAATATTTGATTAAACCTACACCAACATCCTCATAAGGGATAGTTGATTTTCCAACATGCCGAATACTATCTATGGGAGCCGGGTCGATGAATAATATGAGAGTTGATCTAAGCCACAATCTTTCCTCGATGAGGAAACATAATTAATCAGTTAATGCATGACAAGACAACAATCATATCATAATACCAACTTCAATCCGTAAGGTTGTAATCTAGAGTGGCATAACAACCTCCACATCTAAATTAACAGCTTTACCTTCGACCTCTTATGGCAGGTAGATCCTATAAAATTCCATAAGGATGGAATCCTCTTCCGTCAAAAGCTTTGAGAATTTTCGCAGATTGGTTAAGTGTTGGAGAACCAAGTGATTTCTACGTCTAATGACGTAATACATGTAGATGCTCCTTCATCAATTATAGTACGAAAGAAACACTCCGTTGACTAAGACTGATCCGAAAGCCATTTGATGAGGGAGAAAAGGTGTAAAATTTTCTAAATCGAAGACCATGAGGTTCTAATCTTGAATATCTACACTTCCAATAGATGATAAAATTAATTTTCAGGTCGGACATGATTGCAAGACTTAAGGCCGACATCGTCGTGCTGAGATATCACAATCTTCCACAATGTTGTAATTCTAAGCAGATTCGCATGTGGATTGAAAGCTGATTTCCTCGTGAGTACACATTTAGCATGTGGTATGATTACTAAATCAGATTAGGTTTCGATGCGAGAAGTGGATTAAACCTGAGGAGATGTAGTTGGCACTGAATTAGAATTTTCTACTTTTTACCAGCATCAGATTCTTATCACATATTCTTGCGATCGAGTCGCAACTATTACTTGAGACATCATCAAAATATCACTCGATGTATTAGAAGAAGATGCACCATTTTGCTATCTTGAACAGCAGTGCTGGATCCTTCAAGACAACGGTGTAGAAAAACCTTTGACAAACTTAGAAACCCTCGACCTATGTGGGCATTATTTGGTGAAATGATCCTCGCTTGCGTATAAGACAAGGATAACGAGGTTTTCGTTTATCATCAGATGGCTCAATTTTCTCAAGCTTTTTTCTTTGGGAGAGGAATTTCGTTTACTTTTATTCTTCCTTTCTTCTTATTTCCGGATTTCGACTTAGTAGTGTATGAATCCACAATGTGAATATGAGCAACGAAGTTTCCAAGGAAGAATATCTCAGAATCGGTAGTTATTATGGGAGAAGTAACCTTTGAAGATTTCTTCTTACTTTTATTAGTACCACCGAACCAATTACACCATCACGGCATGAGAGCCTCGAGGGAGTTTTTGTTATATGAAATCAGGACGTGATAAGTCCGGAATTTTCTCGTACAAAGTACCTAACTCGGGTATATACTAAATCAAGATACTGAGCTTGAGCGATGACTTGTTCTTCTCGTAATAACTCCTCCTTTAGCTACATCTTCAAGTGATTTTTTGTAGTAATTATTTTATAAACCATTCTCGTCAATATCTGATCCGGGATAAAAACTTTCACCAAACATCTTCACGTTCTCACTATGTATGTGATTTGATATGTAATTAGATGTAGATTTTAAAGAAGTTAATAATTTTGTGCCATTTTCTTATCTCGATCGGAATCGAAAATGAGTTGCTAGGCGGTTGCTAAGGCATTGAAATTGTTGGGCCGGAGCTCGTGTAAATTCGTACCATTTGGCTACTAATCCTATGATCATTCTATGAAAAAGTATTAATCGAATCGAATCATCAATAAAAGAATTGATGCATACCCGCAGGTGATAAGTCATGACATGGTTAGAAGGGTCCTTTCCATATTTTCCTTCAAATTTTGAATATCATTGGGCAACTTATTTGGAATCGTGCTCAATACTAAGATAATATATTGGATCATTCGTAAGGCGCGATAAATTAGGTAAATCCAAAGTTGCCATGAATGGTAACCGAAAGTTAGGGTCTTGTGAAACTATATCGCCTCCAAGAGGAGGTTATCCGTGATATCCCGAAATAGCCCGTGCATCGGGAATTGGTATGCCCCTGTGATAACCAAGATTCACCGACCATATTGGGGTTAAGTAGGCATTTGGTATGTATACTGTGGCATGGTTGATATACTAGATTTTGCGCTATTGTGTCCATATTGATACGGCCTCGGTAAGGTTGATAAGTAACCGAGGCCGGCTCGTTATAATCGTACTTGTACCAGGTTGTCCCGTTGTGCATCTAAATAGTAGTCTCGGGGTGCAAGTCCAAACTGGTGGGAACGTAAACTTGAGGAATTGGTATCGATACCGATGGGTTGTAGAAATAGGAGCCGTTGTATACTCTAGGAATAGGTGTGGTAGCTTGAACAAAATTGGTGTAGCAAACTTTGGCCGGAGTTCTAGGTGTACTCAAAACCGGCTACCGAACACTACCCGATGTAGGTACTCGAATAGTAGGTTGAACATGTTGGATGTGCTGGATAGGTTTTATAAAGTTGTTGAACATGAGTATAACCAATTGGTTGTCCAGTGTGATAATAAGGTACTTGCATATTAGGTTTAAATTTTGTTAAGCTTCGAGATGGATCCCACATTATATTAGTCCAGGATATGAAGGTCCCATAAAAGGTTGTGGATAAGAAGGACCATAACTAGCTGAAAATTTGGAATACAAGTTGGATAATTGATCGGATAATTCCCACCTCCAAGATACAATTGTTGTTCCGGTAGAATTACTCGCCCTAAAGGAGGTTGTGGACCCCGAGTTGAATACTAAACTTGAGGTTGATATTGACCTTGAGGCATGTATTGAACTCTAGGGATGTATTTCCCTTGAGGTTGATATTGACCTTGAGGCATGTATTTACCTTGAGGTTGTCCCCCATGTCAGAAATTACTAACTTGAGGTTGCCCCCTGCCGTAAATTACTATCTTGAGGGCCGAGTTTGGAATATTTCCCGTACATCATATAAATTTGTTCGCTTACAGCTTTGGTATTTGATTCATGTATTTAGGATTATAGTGTACGTTTATCTAGAAAATGAAATTCCTCCGAGAAAGTACCAGAGCGACCGGGTATCCTCCAAGAACTGGGCGACCACCATACAAATATGTTTCCGGAGATTCGAAAACATGGATGAATCACCGTACATGTTTAAAGGATATCTATAAACTCTTGGTGTAGAAGGAAATGGAATTCGGGGTGGCAAATAATTCATACCAATGTTCTATAGAAAGTCTATCAATGAAGAATACCAAGCATATTTTCGAAAAGGACTATAAAAATTTGATTCACGTTCTCTTAAAATCTAAATTTTCCTAAGTCAAGGAAGAACTACTTCTTCTTCTCGTTGTTAGTAACTTTCAATACTAATGAGACCAGGAGGAAGATCTTTGTGATCCGAGTCTTCACCCTAGGTGAATCAGATTACCAGGGGTTGGAGTAACAAACTCTAAAGTAGGTTCAGATGTAGTAGGTTCGCATGATAATTCACTTGTCGTAGAAGAAATTTCGTATACTCCGAAGTCAAAATTTTCGAGTAAATTTCATTGGTTGTGGTTGATCTACTTCGTAACCAGGATGAATAATTATAGATGTTTCTTCCCGTCCTATTGACCGAATCCCGTATGTTTGTCCTCTTTCAAATCTAAGTCTTTCTAATTGACTTGGTGTATATTCGGGGTTTCCCTTGCATTCTACGTGATTGTCTCGCTAATTCAACCACGATTAAAACTTTTAATCACACGCAATCAAAGAAAATTTAAATAAAAATCCTAAAGTCTCTAAGGAAAAACCAAATGAATCACACACCTAGAAAATCTAAGAGATCAAACCACACACAAATAGTAGATTCCCACACTAAAAACACTAAGCAGATGAAATCCAACATCGTAGAATTTTAATTTATAAATGACGTTGGAAGAGTTACCCCGACAACCCGCTTAATGAAACGTAACGGCGTGCAAGTTTCTCCATTTAAACCATATCGAGTGAAGAGAACCCTTTGGAGAGTCCAAGTGAGTCTAACCGATGTCCGTTCCAAGTACAAGCTGAGACCTTCCTCCAATCGGCCACCTGGGAAATAGTCCTAAAGTTTATGGCCACTTCAAGGTCACTAATGGGAACACATATACCCGAGGGAAGCCTATGATATGATATACACGCAAGGGAAGAGTAACAAGCTCAATCCCCTTGAAGGCTCATTGACATAATCCAAGGTTTACCGACAAGTGACCTTGTGCTCCTCGACAATGGTGTATCCGAGGTTTACTATTTGTAATACGTGCACATATTCTATCATTCCCCAATGAGATAGGTATGATTACTCTCATTGGTTCGCATATGATCTCGTGCTTGACTCCTTTAGAGGAGCTTCCTAGAGCATACATGCTACAATTGATTTTCCTACCGCAATATGTACTACTTGTTTGTTTGAACTTCCTTGAAAGTTACTACAACCTATTCTGCAAGACACACCGGCCTCGACTCCGTGTTGGTGGAAAAGAGCCGTAGAAAATATAAAAATTTCTAGATTTATTTTAATTAAGACACTTTAGTTTTTTCTATTTTCGGTCAAAAGATGCAAGTATGAAACTTCGATGATGTTTAATGATCCAACTCAAAATTCCTTAAAGTGCATCTATATGAAAAGCAACTCATTTCTTTTCAATGAAACCTATTTAGAGGAAATATTTGAGAGATTTCAATAACTTTTAAAACATCAATTTTCCTTTCATAAACAAGAAACTTTGAAAAGAAGACAATTCACCGAAAACTCAATTTCATATTAAAAAAGAGAAATCATTTGTTCAAAATGAAATTCCTTATATCATTCAAATAAAAAACTAGAATCAAATTCTCCCAAAAGAAAATTCAAAATCGTTAAAAACATAAAATTCAAAACCAAAAGAAAACTCTAATTTTGAATCCTATCTAAAGTTTTGAGGATGTTTGGCGCTAGTTTGTAATCTAACCAAGGGGATTTCATGCTTATCTCAGCAAGAAATCAAACATCCAATAATGGTTTTAAAGTGAAATTTAGACCTTCAAAAGCTAAAAGGTTTTTTAAGTTTGCAAATGAAAATAAAATAAAATTTTCATAAGAGTAATAATTTGCATCAAGTTTAAGGGCCTAATAGAAAAGCAATGACATACCAAGTAGCTAAGGTATACAAAATTTTTTGATTCGTAGAAACAGAAAACAAGGGAAAACAATCACTCAAACGCAAAACTACCGAAAAGTTCACTTCAAACATAGAAATTGTTGAAAGAAATTCACACAGGTCTTTGACACCGAAGAGAAGTTGGGATAATAATGTAGAATCAAGTAATTGGATTCTAGAAAACATAATTTTTACTTTTTCAAAAATTCTAGAAGTCCTAGTTTTTGATATCACAGCAAAGTGTACCGCACTATATTATATTAAAATATGTGGAGTCTACCACTCTATTTTTAAATAAAAAAGTGTGGAAGGTAGGAAAACGTTAAAAATAAAAAAGATATATAGTTTCGTCAGCCGTGATTCTATTGAGTCCTCTACCCAACCTAGTTTTGAGCTAGTCAAAATCAAAGAAACCTTTCAAAAGTCAAACTAAAAATGAAAAAGAAACTAAGTTCAAATTTTTCCCAAAGGGAGTCACCATTTTGTTAGACTAAAATCTCTCTTAAGTGAGAAGAGTGATCTCCCTAGTATCCTAAGCATATCTAGAAAAAAATGTATAAATGTAGACCATTTTCTCTAGACCATTATGCTTAAGAATTATTAATTAACTATGGAGAGATACTCCTACCGAATTCCAACGCTTATTCAATCTTCAATCCAAACTTCATTCCACATATCGATCTATCGTATAATATCTACAATCAAAGACAAGTGAAATGGATCAAAATCATCCGCAAGATATGATAATTCAAAAGCAATAATCTATCTTAGTGATCAATGAACTAAGAATTAAATTATTCAAAAGATACATGAACAACTTAATGAGAAAATAGAATCCATTTGTATTAACTTTGAAAGAAAAGAAGAAACCTTACAACCTTGATGCCTTGATGTTTTTACAAGTTCTTCTAGGGTCCCGAACAACCATTTTCCTCAGCTTGACAAGACTCCAACTCTCCGAATTAGCATGAAACTATGGATATGAGTATGTAATCTTTCTCATGTCAATGATGCCAAAAGTGGAGAGTATAATTTCTCAACAATTCACCTCAAAACTACCAAGTTCTAAGTACCCTTGAGACTCGAAACATGGTCTCAATTTATAGCCGAAGGAAGGTAGTTTCAATTCCAATAATGAAGTGATAAAGCCCTCTCATCATGGGATTTTAGCTCCAAAACCAAGGGATAGATCCATTTATGAAGGGATAAAATTTCATGAATGGAAGGGGCGAAGCTAGGACTAAATAGCGTTCTAGAAGGCCCACCGAGAACATTCGACCACTCGGGCTTCTATAACTTAATTTTCTTTTTATTTTACCTTTTACGGGGTCCGCAATTCTAATGAGAAGAACGTGTGATGTGTCGCAGATTTTATAGCAATAAAATGCAAGATCACAGAAATGACTAGGAAAAAGTGCGGAGTTAGGCTTTTTAGGGTTTTAATTAGCTTTTTCCAAATTCCAAGACATGATTTAGGAACTTTATGATTTTGGACCTCTAAGAGAGCAATAAATAGGTAATGATGAACCCATATGGATAGCTAAATTTCATGGTGACAAATTTTAGTGTAATAAGAGAGGTCTCGTGTTGATTAGTGGCATACATTAATGACCACTAATTCAACAATTTATTACTATGTTCTACATCAACAAATTCATTCAAATAGATAAGAATTGTGCCAATGTGTCATAATGACATGAAGACTATGAGATCCATCATTATTCAACATTTGTAGCAACATTTAGTAGATGCAGAAGATCTATCCAATTCAATAGCAACAATAAAGACTCACTTTCACAACTTCATCCATTATTTGTATGACCAATTGAAGAAGAATC
Organism: Pinus albicaulis; assembly: GCA_034641835.2. Classification (NCBI taxonomy): domain Eukaryota; kingdom Viridiplantae; phylum Streptophyta; class Pinopsida; order Pinales; family Pinaceae; genus Pinus; species Pinus albicaulis. Next base: position 902,777,887 of record CM076581.1, read on the forward strand.
AAATCAGATTTTTGGCAAAGCAGCTCTTACATATGCGCAGCTTATCCATTTCATAGGTAAGTGAAGGTATGTTATTTTCTAATTTTTTATCATGAAATTCCTTAAAATGCTAAAGCTATAATTTTTTTTGGAAAAACACTCCACAACATTCCTTTCTCACTTCGTAAAATTTAAAAAACCACGCTGGGGGTGTTAGTGCTCACTTTTCTACCTTTCCTTCCGTTGATCAAACATGCTCTTACAAAGTGATTTTACGCAGAGCCAAGGTCAAATTTTGTCATTTCAATGAGTCTTCAAGCAAAATTTGGTCACTAGGCATTAGGTCTAGGGTTTGTTTTCATGCTTTTAAAAGTGGTCCAAATGTTGGTCCATGTCACCATTCGCCTGAGTGTACCATCATTCGCAGGTTTTTCATCATCATGTCAAGTTCCATTGGGTCATTTCCATGCCTTGTTCATGCTTCGCTTGTGCCTGTGTAAGGTCCATTTCCTCTCCTAGGGTTTTGGAGGTAATTTCTCTTGGATGGTCAAATCATTAGAAAACTTGTATCCCGATGTTCATACACCTTCCCCTATCATTAATGTACCTTATTAAACACTTCCCATCACCGATATCCCCCCAAATTCCTCATTTTTGCACAAACCCTAGTTTCTTGCCACAACTTGGCAATTTTCTAGGCTAGGCTCCGTGTTTTTCCCTTTTTGGACACCTTCCCTCACTCAATCTTTGAGATTCCACTTTCCCTCGTTTTCTAACATCCCTCCCTACTTTCAAAATTTCCCCAATAATTTAGAAGCCCCTTATCCCCTTCATTTCACTTCATTTCGACAAATCCTCGTTTCACACATCGGGATAGGTTTCACTCAAATGATGTTTCAAAGCAATAAAATATGAATTTTGAAACCCGAGAGAGGTTTTTGTACAAAACATGCCAAGAAAGAAAAACTCCTCTTTTACTTTTTATACAGGTGTAATGGTTTTGGAGAAATGTCAAGAATACTCTGCCTCAGGAGAATTGATGCACTACAGGAAGTAGTGTTGGGAGATTTGATTTTGGGAGGGTAAATGAACTCCAAATTGAAACATTCTAGTTAGGTGTGACATTAGACTTCATACGCTTTCCAACGAGCTATCACATGCCCAATTTGGTCACCTAGGAAGGCCTCCAAAATCCCCGCAAAATGTGCTATTTATGGTGTGGCGCATTGAGTCGAAACACAAAAAAAATTGCCATTTCTCTCCAACATCAAATTTGCTTGGTTTTGCCATGTTTGAGTAAGTCAAAGTCACCTCTATCATAACTCATGTTTGGTGTTGATTATGAGTTCGATTATGAAGATTTGAGTGAAAGACAGAGTTAAATGTGAAAGTGTCAAAGTCTCAGAAAGGTAAATTTAAAGAGAGTTTGCCAAATCAAAAATTGAAGTTCATGCCATACAAGATATGTCTCGGGAGTTCAACAATTCATTTTCATGCCAAAAAACATCAAGGAGCCAAGAGGAAACATCGAGAAATCGCCTGAAAGAAAAAAATGTTTGAAACGCTAACTATGGATCAAATCCGCGCGGCGCGTTGGGTGACACGCGCGCGTAGAGCGAAATTCTTTAGTGTAAAATTACACGGGCGCGACGCATCGGAGGATGCGCGGCACGTTGGGCTGCGCGCGCGGCGCGTAGAGATGAGACTCAAATTTTTTCAATTGCTTCTCCAGCTTTTTGTATTGGTTTCACAATTTTGCTCCGAGTAAGTTCAAGTGACCTTGTAATTGCCATAACTCATGCTTGTTGTTGGTTGTGTGATTGATCATGAGAATTTAAAAAGTCAAAAACCAACTCTATGATCTTGTCAAGAAATGCCTCCTTAAGGTTTTGAGTTGGTATTATAAAATAATTTGGTGTCAAAAACTCCATTCCCCACTTTGTTTATTCCTCCCCTCACTATTTATCTCACCACTACACTCATCCCTTTTCTTATCTCCTTACATCTCTAAAAGCCATTTACTCCTAAAGCTCATTCATATCATCTCATTCCCATTCCCAATACCACTTGTAAATTTCATCAAATCCCAAGTTTCCCAAAACGGTCAAAGTGACTCGTCCTCACACTATAGATTCACTTGAAAAAGCTCCCTTGAACCCAATTATCCTCAATCGCCATATTTCCCATTGTCCCTCATTTGGTTTTGGCACATATTTTGGCACCGAGGAAAAATCAACATACACCTGCATAGATACCATGGAGACGACTACTTCTATTATCGAGACCACTAAGTTACATGTGTCTAGGAGGTCAACCAAGAGAAGAACAGCTTGAGGAACATGACATACCATTACTGGCGTCACCAAAGTTTGCAAAGCAAGAAATCAGGACTTGAAGGTCAAGTTGTGTAAAAGCATCGAGGAGGCAAAAGGGCATGATCGACTCGAATCTTGGCTAACGCTTCCTCGCCCAACATTGCATATGACAGAGGACACTCATCCAAATTTCAAGGAATTTGGAGAATTTTTTGTCATTTTTGAAAATTTTGGTCTCAAAACAAGTTTTTCCGCCCAACGCGTAGCCCATCCCGACGCGCGCTTATGATTGGGACACTTTCCGGGAGGAAAAATTTGTATTTTTGGGTTTTTTATGGAAATTTATGCATGCTCATGAATGGCTGAAGCATTTCATCAAGTTCCGGATGATCAAAAGGGCCAAAACACCATGAAATCCACCTTCGCCACCTTTTGCACCAAAGAAGTACTTCGGGAGAATGAAGTTTTGAGGGGAAAATGAGCTCCAAATTGACAAATTCCACTTGGGTTGGATAGCCAACATCCAGGGCTTTCCAACGAGCCATCATGAGCTCAATTGTGACTTCAGGGAAGTGCCCCAAAAATAGGTTGGAAAGTAGCGTAGCGCATAGAGTTTCAACAAGGCGACGCATAGAGATTTTTGGGCATGTTTTTCACCTTCCAAAATTTAAATTCGGCCGCTTTGGACTAGTTTCACCTCTCGATGTAATTTTTGGTTTTTATTGATGTAATTTGATGTACATGATGTAAATTTGGCACTTATTTATTTTTTCTAGATGATTCATTCACAAAAAAGTGAAAATCAAGTGAATGAATCAATTTCCTTCCTTTTTAGGGGCAAGTTGTTTGGTCGTCTAGATTTTAGCTCCTTGTTTAGAATTGCTGAAACTAATCCTAAAGGAGAACGACCCTAGAGGCATGGGAAGAGGTTAGATGGTCTATATGATGTATTTTCTCAAAACACTATCGTGGTCGTGGACTGCTGGACTTTTGGGAAAAGCTCGCACACTATTGTACATATTTTTCTCGCATTTTTGGCTAAGGAAAGATCGTGAAGTTTTGCAACACCTATTGGGATTCTTGTATTTTCAGTTTTCGATGGTGTGTTCTATCAGTTATTTTTAAGTTCTTTAATTTTTAATGTATGTCATTCCCTTCTTTGCTTCCGAAACTAAATGAATGAGTAAATGAGGTAGAATCCATCGATTCCAAACTCTGCTCGCCTTAAATTTGTTTAGTTTTATATGTTTTCGCCAAATAGAGAGGATCCTTGTTCTCCCTTGCCCTCTTCAGCTCCTTGTCATTCTGATCCATCCATACACATAATCAAAAAGCATCAAGACTACCGCCTACCTTGCCCCAATTCGAATTTCGCAAAGATCCGGCCTCATCCCCAAGCCCAAAATTGTTTTTCCCATTTTTCCAACAAAAAACCAAAAAATTTAAATCAAACCTTCCTATCTATTTACTAGCCTAAAATCAGTTCTCATTTTAAGTCATCTCGCACCCTATTGCTCATTTTATCGAGACTGATCGGAGAGAGCCCTCTCCTCGTCCTCAGGGCTAGCTACGATGGCCGAGCGTGGTTTGATGTTGCCTTGAGTTTTACCTTATTCCGGCCTAAGGTAGATTCGAGCGCTAACATAGTGGCGACCATACCGGGGAGAACATGGTTTGCTTGTGGGTGTTATTTGTTTTATAAGCTACAGATGGAGTATGAAGTCACGCTGTGTAGCCTTCGAACCGCTCTTGCTCGCGAGTGCATAGTAGATAAACGTCTTTGGCCGATTCTAGTTTAGCTTGTAACGAATAATTTAAACTATATAAATTGCCCCGCACATGTATCGAGTTCGCATCTAATGGTCGATGGTGGACAACGATCGTACATAAGAAGGCTGAAATATTTCACTTGGTGACTCCAATTCGAAGTAGAGACTCCACCGGAGGACTAACTCTTCTTAGAAAATGGAAGGATTTTCCACAAAGTTCGGTATCCAAAGTGGAATGGTATTCAGATCTGGCTTTTCTTTTCTTGTAAACTATTTCTTTGTTGTCCTTGAAGCTATACCGAAGGTTTTAATTTGTCAGATGAGAAAGGTGATCAAAATCTTCACTCGACCCATTCAAAAGTGTAAATGTCGTAGTTTCCCTTTGATCCCGGGTCTCCTTACTTTTCCCACATATTATGATGACTCTCTTCGCAGTGATGAGCCTAAAGAGACCAAGACTCGATTCTCGTTAAAGATTCGTACATACCCATATACCTTGTAAAATTCCCGTATCGCATACAAACATCTTGTTTTACCTTCGTTCTCCATCCTTTCCCGTAAATTATGACCTATATCTACCAATATTTGATGGTGAATGTAACAATGTCAACGCCGAGCAACATGTGCGTAATGTTGAGACGTTTCTAGACCTTTTGAAGTTGATGATGAAGATGTTAGTATTAGGTTTTTCGCTTCTTTCTTTGCAAGCTAAAGTCAAGAGTTGGTCTAAAGCTCCGCCCGATGCGAGAACTTTTACTTCAAAAGAAGCTGAATAAGCTCGACAGTGGATGATTGGATAGAATCCTTTCCTTATTATAGAAGAGTATAATCACCGAAAAGACCTGCCAGTGGAGACAAGACAACAGCTTTTCCCGCGATTTAACCAAGCTTATTATTCGATGCCGCTTGATATAAGACCTTCTCCAGGTCTCGGCTTTCAGAACACTCAATTTCGGTGCCTTTGATCCAAATGGAGTTTCAGCTCCTCGAGAGAAAATAATATTGCAACACTTCACGAAATGCATAACAAGGCAAAGGAATGTAGAGGCTCATTTGTTGATCCGAAGGGCAAGGTTGAAGGAAGAAGAGATGAAAAACATGGATCCGGAGAAATCGACATCTTTAGAGGTAAAGCTTGACATGTTGGTAAATCGGCAAAGGGAAGAGATGATACAAAAGAAAAACCACAAAGAATGAGTATAATGTTGAAGCCCATGGCTCGCCGATCGAGGAAGAACAAGTTGCCGATCCAAAACATTTTGTTTCTTATCCTGCCATAGTGATTTTTTTATAGATAATTTTGAAGAAAAGAGAGTTGTTGATATGACATGTATGCTTGATGATGTGTTGTATATGGATGATTTGGCTCCTTGTATTGATCAAGATGATGATGATTATGTTCTCCGACGAAGCTAATCTTGCATACGAATTAGCAAAGCCTAGTTTGTGGAAGGAGGGAAGTTCACTTTCAGCTCGAGTACAAAGGATCAACCGATACATATCGCCTATGACAATGACAGGAAAGTGAAAAATGCAGATGTAAGTGAAGGACCTTTGCCTTTTTGTTTTGACTCGTTTCGCTCATCGTAGACACTTCTTGCAACCGTAAATCAAATGTCAACAAGTCTCTGGACCGGACCATCTTGAGCGCAATGAAAACCTTGTTCAAGACCTCTCATATTCAGATTTTCAGCCCTCAAAAGCCATTGATTTTCAAGTTGCAAGATGAGGACATGGAAGTCGGTACATATGATCAAATGATACAAGATGACTCTATACCATTTTGTTTTGAATCATCTCCAGTTTTTGAAGGGTAAATTGCATAGTAAATCTTCAAATGAGTTAAACTTATAAGAAATCAACAATCTCTCAGTTGTTAATGTTGAGGATGAGATAGATAACGAAATTCTTGAGTGCTCGTAGCATCGCATTTTCAACAACAATGAAATTGAAGGTCGATTATGTATGAAGGTGTGGAAGATGAAATACATGATTTTATGATGCGTAAAAATTCTATACCCTTTTGTTTCCCCGAAGCATTTCAAATTTTACAAGGCGTAATATTTGTAAAATATCTCAAGAAAAAATGAAAAGCCGTAGGATGTCGTACAATCTCACATACATTGCGCAGTCTTCAAGTTTTCGATGATCCTATTGCTCGTGTGTTGGATGATGTTTTCTCGTAAAAGTTTTCCTTCATTAGCTAACCATGTGCCGTAAAAGAATGTTGATGATAATTTGCTATCTGTGCGGTCGCCTTCTATTCTCTTGTTTAACAAATTTTTCATTACAAAGCCCTCATCAAGGTTTGCAAATATATGAGGAGATCGATGAAGAAACTTTTGTTCGTTTTGTAACTCCGGCACATATTTGGTTATTCACGAAATTCAGATCCTTTTCGCGCTCGCCGCAATCACCAAAGAAAGACAAGATAGAGGTGAGAAAATTTTTAAGATTAAGGTATGGAGATTATCTAGATCGAGCGTTGATGTGTTAATGGAAATCAGTAGCTATGTGTATGAAGATCCTTTCGCAACATTCTTGAAGTCATCCTACTCAATCATGCTTCGCAAGTTTATCGCCAGATTCCTCGTTCAAAGTTTCCATGGGAGTTTCCTTTCGTAGTTATTTCTCGTTGTTCATAAGCAAGCACTTGCGGAGAATTAAGATAGCAACAAGACAAGCGGCATGGTTGCATTGGTCGTTCCATTTCACTTGATCGGTGGTGAAAAGTACAATTAGAGTAGGTTGTATTGAATAAGCTCTACTTTGAGCATCTTTTCCAAATTGTTAGTTGTATTTAAGTATCAAGTCAGCTTTCTTTTAGTTGAGTGAGAGTCATTTTGTGTCATCAATTCACTGGCTACCATGCATTTCACTTTGAGTTTTTGACTCCATTGCCCAATGGATGAAGGCGCCTCGGTCCGCTTCTCCCAAAGATCCGTCGTTCTTGGCACCTCTAAGGAGCGCCTCATCCCTATCAGAGCCAATGTTAGTGTCAGCCTTTGCGCTTTCCTTCGATCAAACATGCTCTTACAAAGTGATTTTAAGGTGTCAAGGTCAAATTTTGTCATTTCAATGAGTCTTCAAGCAAAAATCGGGTCACTAGGCATTGTGTCTGTGTGGTTTGTTTTCATGCTTTTAAAAGTGGTCCAAATGTCGGTCCATGTCACCATTCAGCCGAGTCTACCATCATTCAGAGGGTTTTCATCATCATGTCAAGTTCCATTGGGTCATTTTATAGCTTGTTCATGCTTCTGGCTTGTGCCTAGGTAAGGTCCATTTCCTCTCCTAGGGTTTTGGAGGTAATTCTCTTGGATGGTAAAATCATTAGAAAAATTGTATCCCGATGTTCATACATATTCCCCTATCATTAATGTACTCCATTAAACACTTCCCATCACCGAGATCCCCCAAATTCCTCATTTTTTCACAAACCCTATTTCTTGCCACAACTTGGCAATTTTCTAGCTAGCCTCGTGTTTTTCCCTTTGGACCCCTTCCCCTCACTCAATCTCTGAGATTCCACTTTCCCTACTTCCTAGCATCCCTCCCTACTTCCAAAAATTTCCCCAATAATTAGAAGCCCCTTATCCCCTTCATTTCCGTCTATTTTCGACAAATCCCTTGTTTCACACATCTAGATAGGTTTCACTCAAATGATGTTTTAGAGCAATAAAAGATTAATTTTGGAAAACTAAGAGAGGTTTTTGTACAAACATGCCAAGTAATGTTCCTTCACTTTTTACACAAGCTTGTAATGCTTTAGAAATGTCAAGAATACCGCTGCCTCGGGAGAATTGATGCACCCGCGTGAAGTAGTGTTGGGAGATTTGATTTTTGGCAGGGTAAATGAACTCAAATTGAAACATTCTAGTTAGGTGGACATTAGACTTCATGTTTTCCAACGAGCCATCACATTCCCAATTTGGTCACCGTGAAGGCCTCCAAAATCCTCGCTAATGCTATTTATGGTGTGGCGCATTGAGCCGAAACACAAAAAAATCGCGATTTCTCTCCAACATCAAATTTGCTTGGTTTTGCCATGTTTGAGTAAGTCAAAGTCACTCCTCTATTTCTCATAACTCATGTTTGGTGTTGATTATGAGTTTGATTATGAAGATTTGAGTGAAAGACAGTAGTTAAATGTGAAAGTGTCAAAGTCCGCAAAGGTAGAAAGAGAGTTTGCCAAATCAAAAATTGAAGTTCATGCCATACAAGATATGTCCGGAGTTCAACAATTCATTTTCATGCCAAAAAACATCAAGGAGCCAAGAGGAAACATTGAGAAACTGGAAAGAAAAACAGTTGTTTGAAACGCTAAATTATGGGATCAGCCGCGCGGCGCGTAGAGCGAAATTTTTTAGTGTAAAACGAGACCGGCGCGCGCATCGGGAGGACGCGCGCGCGTTGGGCCGCGCGGCGCGTAGAGATGAGACTCAAATTTTTTCCATCGTTTCCGCTTTTTGTATTGGTTTCGTCAATTTTTCTCCGAGTAAGTTCAAGTGACCTTGTAATTGCCATAACTCATGCTTCGTTGGTTGTGTGATTGATCATGAGAATGTAAAATGCCGAAAACCAACTCTATGATTTTGTTGAAGAAATGCCTCCTTAAGGTTTTGAGTTGGTATTATAAAAATAATTTGGTGTCAAAAACTCCATTCCCCACTTTGTTTATTCCTCCCCCTCACTATTTATCTCACCACTACACTCATCCCTTTTCTTATCTCCTCACATCTCTAAAAGCCATTTACTCCTAAAGTCTATTCATATGATCTCATTCGCATTCCCAATACCACTTGTAAATTTCCCAACCCCAAGTTTCCCAAAACGGCCAAAGTGACTCGTCCTCACACTATAGATTCACTTGAAAAAGCTCCCCTTGAACCCAATTATCCTCACTCAGCTCATTTCCCATTGTCCCTCATTTGGTTTTGGCACATATTTTGGCAATTGAGGAAAAATCAACATACACCTCGTACAGATACCATGGAGACGCGCTACTTCTATGATCGAGACCACCGGAAGCATGTGTCTAGGAGGTCAACCAAGAGAAGAACACTTGAGTGAACATGAAATACCATTACTTGGGTGCTCACTCTCAAAGTTTGCAAAGTAATAAATCGGAACTTGAAGGTCAAGTTGTAGAAAAGCATCGAGGAGGCAAAGGGCATGATCGACTCCGAATATTGGCGAACTCTTCCTTGGCCCAACATTGCATATGATAGAGGACACTCGGGCCCAAATTTCAAGGAATTTGGAGAATTTTTTGTCATTTTTGAAAATTTGGTCTCAAAACAAAGTTTTTTCCGCCCAATGCATAGCCCGTCCCGATGCGCGCTATGATTGGGACACTTCTTCGGGAGGAAAATTTTTATTTTTGGGTTTTTTATGGAAAATTATGTGCCAGCTCGGGGAATTACTTAAGAATTTCATCAAGTTCCTCCGGATGATCAAAAGGGCCAAAACACCATGAAAACCACCTTCGCCACCTTTGCACCACAGCACAGAAGTACTTCTCCTGGAGAATGAAGTTTTTAGGAAAATGAGCTTCAACTAGTACCCACTGGGGTTGATATCCAACATCTAGGGATTTCAACGAGTTTACCATGAGCTCAATTTGGACTCGGGAAGTGCCCCAAAAATAGGCTGAAAATAGCGTCGACGCATAGAGTTTCGCGCGACGCATAGAGATTTCGGGCATGTTTTTCACCTTCCAACCTCGTAAATTCGGCCGCCTTTGACTAGTTTCACCTCTTGATGTAATTTTTGGTTTTTATTGATGTAATTTGATGTACATGATGTAACTTTGGCACTTATTTACTTGTTCTAGATGATTCATTCACAAAAAGGTGAAAATCAAGTGAATGAATCAGCTTCTTCCTTTAGGGGCAAGTTGTTTGGTCGCCTAGATTTTAGCTCCTTGTTTAGAATTGGTTGAAACTCGCTTCCTAGAAGGAGGAATTGACCCCTAGAGGCATGGGAAGAGGTTAGGATGTTCTATATGATGTATTTCTCTAAACACTATCGTGGTTGGACTGGTTGGACTCTTGGGAAAGCTTGGCACACTATTGTACATATTTTATGCATTTTGCCAAGGAAAGATCGAAAGTTTTGTAGCACCCGTTGGGATTCTTGTGGCTTTCAGTTTTGATGGTGTGTTCTCTCGCTATTTCCGTAAGTTATTTAATGTTTAATGTATGCCATTCCCTTCTTTTGCTTCGAAACTAAATGAATGAGTAAATGAGGTGTATCCATCGATTCTAGTGCTCTCGCCTTTAAATTTGTTTAGTTTTATATGTTTTCGCCATTTCGAGAGGATCCTTGTTCTCCTTTGCCCTTCAGCTCCTTGTCATTCTGATCCATCCATACACATAATCAAAAAGCATCAGGACTACCGCCACCTTGCCCCCACCCGAATTTCGCAAAGATCCGGCCTCATCCCCAAGCCCAAAATTGTTTTTCCCATTTTTTTCCAACAAAAACCCAAAAATTTAAATCAAACCTTCCTATCTATTTACTAGCCTAAAATCGCTTCCCATTTTAAGTCATCTCGCACCCTATTACTCATTTTATCGAGATTGACCGGAGAGAGTTCTTCTTCCTCGTCCTCGTAGGGCTAGCTACGAGGGCCGAGCGTGGTTTGATGTTGCCTTGAGTTTTACCTTATTTCAAATTCTCTAAGGTAGATCTTTTCGAGCGCTAACAAAGGGGGAGGGATATCACTCATATATTTACATCTTATGCCACATCATTTTCATATAACCAACATACAACTACTATCGCATTAAGATTCAAAAATATTACATTTTTTTCAAATCATCAAATCGATGAGCTTACGGCTAATTGAAAAGATAAATTCTCAATGTTTTCAATATATTTGGATGCAACAAATAATAAACAAAGTATTGTTACACAAGAACCAATACTCATTAATTTTGGTTTTTACACAAGAGCCAACCATTAAAAATCAATTTTGGTTGTCACACAAGAACCAACCATAAATATGAATGTTTCAATCCAATGTATTTCAAATAAAACTTTGCAAAAATAGTGAAGTTATTAAATGCTATGATAATCCAAAGTTAAAGGAGAATTAATAGAAGCCAAATCTCATTCAAAAGCAAGACAATTCAAAGATCGATGAATCAATGTAATAGGTTGTATGATACATGCAATAACTTCATTTGGGGAGTATGTTGGGTCTCATAATTTTCCTTAAAAAGACATCCACTTTCACCATCATGTCCATTATATCACCTCCATTTCACTCCATTTCACTACCATGTATTAGCCAATTCATCTCACTTTCATCATCATTTGCTACCCTCGTGTTTTCCAAACAATTAATTTATAGTGTTTTTTAAGTGAATTTGTGATCAAAAGTTAGGGAAATAATATGCATATGCTTATACTTTAAAAGTCGAAAGAGTTTTGTTACATGTGTAGGTTCATTAGAAGCTTACAAGGCCCTATTATGTGGCTCCCAAAGATCAAATTCGAAATTATCTTCATGATATGAAGGAGATTTAGAGGGATATGTGGCCTATGGTTAGCAAATTGGTTGAGAATATTATGGATCAAAGGAGAGGAAGAAGGATCCTCATTAATGAGGAGGTTGCTTAGGAATTTTGTATAAATAGGAGATCTCTCTCCTTTATTTGAACAATGGAACTCTTGTTAATTTAACATGTCATCTTATGATTTTGTACTTTGTAATTTTGGAGAACTTGAATAAAGATTTGAGGTTCAACCATGGATGGAGACGTGAAGTAGGAGATATCATGGAGCATGTTAGAATGTAAGATAAAGTAGGTTTTATTTCATTTCTTTTTTTAATATTAGTTTTTATTTCATTCAAGTATGTCATTTCATTTTCATTGTTATGTTGTTTTCATTTCATTGAAAGTTTGATAGTTTAGATTTTCAATTCATGCAATTTTGTTCAATTCTGTCAATTGTAGATTTAATTTTCATGTAAAAGTGTTTTTGAATTCATGAAGAATACTATATTAGATTTGATTTATGTGTGTGTTAGATTAGTTTTCAATTCTAGAAGCTACACAGACTTCTCTAATTACGAGGTTGAAGTTATATTTCATGATTTTATGGATCCTATCATTGTCGCATTAGCTCCCAATTGAGATCCATAACTTGCATTTGATTACACAAAAATCGTGACGTTTAGACTAGTTTTGAATTTTGAAAGCATAGATTAAAATTCAATATGCAAGTAGATTAAATTTAAACTCCTAAATGTAGAATAGATTTTCAATTTAATATAGGAATGGTGTGATTAGGTTAGTTTTTAGTTTTCATAAATCGTTCCCTAAAGATATACCGTGAACGTATGTCTCACAAGTCCATGTATCCCGATTGATAATTTATATTAGTAATCTAATAAAAATGATTTTACTCAATAGGTCCCTATTGAGCCAATTCCAAAAATGGTAAAAAGGTCCCATGAGGCATGCATGACAACTTATCACAATTACAAGATAGTGGACGACTTAGCTCGCATCCCTTAGTTATGCTCGCATTAGAAGTCGTTAAATATTTATTGCCCAACTAAAAATCCTTACTTTCCACATTAGGCACGATCGACCCATCGGATTTACGCTTAATGCTATTCGACCTAGATAAAGCAAGCCCTTTGTCTTCCTTCTATAGTCACTTTTAAAATCCCGATTTCTATCTAGAAAATCAAATTTCATTGTTGCATCATGGATGAAGGAGAATCCACATGTATCATGTCAAAAATAGTTTGGAAAAGTTAGGATCGAGCGTAACAAAAACCATATGACATCATGCTCGTGGCATATGATGGGCGCCCATCTACCCCGCAGGTATTTTTGAATATGTACAAGACATCTTGCCGGAAATACTATGCTCATTGACATTGAAGTCTTCGATGCACAACCGGACTATAAAATTCTTCTTGAGGGAGTTACATGTACGCAATGACCGAAGTAACATCCTATGTATTCGCAGTAATGATGTTCCTCCATGATCCCGGAAAAAATCATTATTGACCAACTCACGTATTATGAGAAGAAACCTATAACTATCCTAGATGGCATGATACCATTGATAGATTCATTTACAGAGGTGGTCACTTCACATAAAGAGAATTTTCTCCAGCCAATTCAAAACTAGCCACTCTCCTTGGAACTTATTTTGGAGAACCACTTGTGTCACTAGGAGAAGCGCCATCACCTACAAGAGTTATGGTTTGCATGATGAGTTCATAAAACATCAACCGAGCCAGAACCAAAGACAAACATACCACATATCGTCACCACCGACTCATCATTTATAGCATATGCCATCATCGAACCCCTTCTTGCATACCTGCCTCGGTTATATATTGCATCAAAGTCATGGAAACCATTACATTACCTAGCTTCTCATGATGTCAATATGGTATTTGGCCCCACCGGCCATGTCGCAAACTCAAGAATTACCTCTATACGTATCATCCCTATCACCTCTACGCGAGGTTATCATAACCTTAAAACACCCATGTGAACATGAACCGTCGCCACCAAGAAGGGAAAGAGAAAAGGGAAGAAGGTGAACACTCCCAAAGTCTCTAGGAAATCTCCACCTTTTGCAATGTGCAACACAAGCCACATCCTACCAACATTTTCCTAGAGTTAGACGAGTTAAAAATCTCTCTACGTGTCGAAAGAATGACCGCGACCCCAACTCCAAACAAATGATAAAACTAAAAACATGCAAGGTAAGGCATTGCGCACAAACCATGCATGCATCATATGTGAGAAATATGGGAATTATAAACTACACTGCTCGTAAATCCTCGATATAGGGATGCATTACATGCATTAGCACAATCCAATTCCCAAGATTCATCCATCCGTGATAGGGAGGACGGATTCAAAACCATCTTATACATACGATAAGAACCAACATCATGCTCGTACCCAACAAGCCCAACTACTGCTACATGCACTAAGAAGGAAAACCGAGGCTACACTCTATGTCTGCTCGCGCATCGTGCGAGCGGAATCCCCACTGATTTGATCTTCACGCCCAATTAAGGAAATTTAATAGTTGGTAACCAATCCCCCACGTTTTCCAAAGAAAATATCTATACACAACACATACATGTCATATCTATGTATAATCATCATGTATGTCGTTGTCCTCATATCCATTTTTCCCGATCCATGTTATATTTCATGGGTTTGCCTCATCGTTGAAAAATTATAACTTAGAAAATTCGTACTTAGAATCCACGAATACTACTACAACTCAAGGGACCGAAGAATCTAGATCCATGTTGTGTATATATGAAGAGAGGCGGCCAAACATGAATGTTTCCTCCTCTCATCACCATCACCAACATAGATATGGGAAGGCAAACAAACGCCCTAGTAGGGTAGCGTCTAAACTTCACTTCCCATGTGCCCTGAAATAAAGCTGCACTTTCCGGTTAACTAGTGTCAAAGAGCTAGCCACACCAACATTATTCATGATAGTAACTTCTATCCCCCACATGCATCTCTCTAATCAAGAAACATCACTCGCTACTATTGTCACATTTTCTCCCAATTTCATCATATGAATAATCATTAATATCTTCTGCACCGAGAGTAGATAGAGAAACGCTAAACCAATAGCACCTAAGGGATCCACACAACACTAAAAGGAACTAGAGATGGAAAAATCACATAAATGCACCATCCGATGAACATAACCAAACGTCGTCGTCTTACGTGGTAAGTAGTACTAGCTTACATACCATTTACTCAAGTAAGTACGTCCATTGTGTGTGACATTTGCACCAATCATCCTCATAGTAAAAGGCATGCCCCGTGTTACGAAAATTTTGACATATTAGGATGTAAACCAACAAGGTCACACAACCTTCTCACCAAATACAAAATTTCATCGTTAAATTCTTTCGCCACCTAATGTTGATGACACACAACATCACATACAATTCATCTCATCATCCCTCGGGAACCATGATTCATGATGTCTTCATCATTTCTTGGTGTCGAGACCGCCGCAACTACCATACTATTAGGAGTACCACCGATGGTACAAACTCGCCCCATATGCACTTTTTCAACTCCGATCCTCCGGTTCTACGTCATCAACAACCAAATCATATTCTTGTTTTTCGACCAACACCGCTAGGCCCGAATCCCCTCCTCATAGCCTCGCTCAAACTAATCACTCCCTAGTTTATATCCTTTTTTCACTCGATGAATATATTTTATGGGCGTTAATCGAACCCGAATGTCCATGGGGCGCCATGCACCATCGCTTGTTTTTTCTACCAAAAATCATCTGCCCTAGAAACACCAACCCATGACATCGCATACCCATTGAAACCAATTTTTCCTACCATTAGAAATATTCGATTGGTTCAAAAATCCCATCCCCGCACCCGATGCATTTGAGGAAGGTAACATGGTGAATATTTCACCTACCGTTAAGGTGAATATTGCGAAAAAACCGTGCAATGTCAAAGAGATCTCCCCGGGGGAAAAAATTCTCTCTAGAAGAAGTAGCCTCGTAGACCTCCTTATTCCAAGAATACAAGGATTTATTTGCATGGGATTACGCTAAGATGCTAGGCCTATGCCCCACCATTGTGGATCATATTGACATGTGGTCTCACCTTCCATGTCTTCCAAAAACAACATCAATTACACCCATCCAAGGTTGAAGAAATCAATCGTGAGATAGATAACCCACAAATATGGGTTTATATACCAAATTACTTACATGTCATGTGTTTCCAACCATGTACGAGTCATGAAAAAACATGGCACAATATGCGTATGTACCGACTTTCAGATCTAAACAAAGCTTGTCCCAAGGAAAATTAACGAACACCATTCATCAACCAAGTTATTTATGCTTGTTCCCACACATGAGACCTCGTCATTTATGGATGGGTTCTCAAAGCTATAATAAAATTCATATTCCTAATACAAATTGGTACAACACCATATTCAACACTCCATGGGGTACCTTCGCATACCAAGTTATGCCATTCAACCTTCAAAATGTTTGTGCCACCTTCAGTGGGTCATGAAATAAATTCTTCACAAACCTTGGCTCATCTCATCCTCACTTATTTGGATGACCTCACCGTGTGGTCCAAGATGTGCACCGACCATTTGGAAGATCTCCACTTGGTTTTTCAAAGATGGTGAAATATGAATCCTACGCCGGAACTTCTCAAGTGTGTTCTACGTCAATGTTGCAAGATTGTTAGGATTCGTTGTTTCAAAAGAAGGTATTAGAGTCAACCCTCTCAAATTCCAGAAATCAAAGAAGTAACACCTTCCAAAATATCAAGAAATTACAAATCTCGTAGGGTAAGGCCAACTTATTACAATGCTTTGTCTCGACTACACCACTTATGCGCATGGTTTCTTTCATCTCCTTCATCAATACATTCCCTTCTAATGGGATGAACAAGCCCATACAAATCATTTGAAGTATTAAAATACACTTGGTCTTAAAAATCCTTTTATGAGCCCACCCGACCACAATAAATATTATACCCTAAATCTATATGCGTCATACATAGCCATTGTGAGGGTTCTAGTCTAGGACAGCATCAGACAAGAAAGAGAATGTAATCTATTACATAAGAAAGAAATTAACTGGTCCTAGCCATAGGTATGATGTAGAAGAGAAAACAACCTTATACTTAAGACATGTAATACAAAATATTCTGCACTATATCATCCTTCAAACTACCACTGCTGTGAGGCAAATGGTCAACCTATGAGGTATTTTCTCACTTGTTGAATGATGAACCATAAATACGCTCGATGGGTAGTTATATTGCAAGAATTTTATTTTCAGCTTTACCTCCCCTAAAATAAAAAAGGCTCTCATCCTTTCTTTCCAAATTCATCACTAGTCTCCCCATAGTGACCCAAGTATCCCTCGTTACCAATGTGCTACCTATCGAACATTTTTTCTTAAAGGGACAACAAAGGACCCTTGATACTATATACTCTCTTCTTACAAACTCGTAATTTCAAACCCCATATCACTCACGATGATCGTGAGGTACATATGCCATCAAACCCCTTGATACCTTTTATTATGGGACGTCCTGTACCAATGAGGCATACCCACCATCTTATGTCGATGTCTTACTCACGACCAATCCGGGAAAATTTTTGAATGACTGTGAGAGTGGGGCCTATAGTGGCCACCTATCAGAATGTCCACTTCTCAAAAGGTCCTACGTGTTGGTTACTTATGGCCCACCATTTTTCACGATGCCATCCAAGCAGCCAAGAGGTGCAAGGGATACCAACGCTACTCTCATAATGTACGAGCCTCACCCCCAAACACTTTGCACCCGCACTGAAGTTGTGCCCCCTTTTGTAAATGGGGAATTGACTTCATGACGTGCAACCCAACATCATCAGCAACCACAAGTACATAGTTGTGGTTGTCTATTATTTCACCAAATGAGCAACTTAAGCCATGCCCACATACAACAACACCGCGTAGATCGCAACACGATTTTTCTTCAACGAGGTCATAACATGGTTCAATGTTCCCGAGTTGTTATCGTGCCATGGGAAGCATTTTGAAAACAAAATATTCTATGAAATATCCCATCACCTTGGTTTCATGCATGAGTTTGTGTCATTATACTACCCTCGCTTTAATGATCGAGTAGAAGTTGTCAAAAAATTCTCAAAAAAATGTTGCAACGTATGGTGAAAAACCACAAAAGCAATTGGCACCATATGGTTTTTCATCCATATGAGGTACCGCACAACACTCAAAGCCTCAACCGGATTCACACCCTTCCCGCTTGTATACTTGGTGTAGGTCATGCTTCCCATCAAATGTGAAATCCCCACCCTACATGTTGCCATTGAACTTCCTTACCGATACTAAGCCCTTAGAGAAAAGGTTGGTATAGAATGGAACTTGTTGATGAAATTTGTCAAGATTCTCTCTAACGTAACGAAGCCCACAAAAATATGGTCAAAGAATCATTTGATCGCAACATTACCTCTTGCTCATTCATCGAGGGAGAGCTACTCCCACGCTATGATGTCACACAAGAAGCTTTAGGACTTGAGAAGTTTAAAACATTGTGGAAGGGTCCATACATCATCAAACATTGTCTCCTAAATGGAGAAAATATTTCATCGGGATTCGTACGGGACATGCCTAAAAAACGTCGTCAATGGGCTCTATCTCAAAAAATTTCAACCATAAAGTAAGGGCCTCAAAGATCTCAGAATGAATATGTATGCACCGTAATTTTGTATGATGATCTCATCATCATGGAATTATTCTAAAAATGTGCTCTTGTGTCACAAATGATCATTTTCCCATCTACTAGTTTGGATCTGCCTCTATGAGCCTCTTATTGCAAAATTTAGCAAACCTACGACCTTAGCCATACATTCTCTCGACTAGTCACCATACCTCACTAATAGAGTGTGTATCGTGTCGCCCAAAAAATAATCAAGCAAAATATGACACTCTCATAGGAGTATTAAGAGATTCCTCCCTCCAAGGAATTTTCCATTTACAATTATCTCTTTGATTCATAGTTAGTGGTACCGTAGTTAAACCAATCCTTTCAAGTACGAGATTCATGCCTCTTTAGGAAATACTTGAATCCACAAATATTAGCTCGAAGTATTGATCACATTACTTTACACATATACCAAGAGATCAAAATCGTGTAGTTGATCGCTTATCTAACCATATCCTAGACTATAATGCATCAAATATATACCATCGACCATGAGCAACATAGAAACCATCATAAATAAGGAATCCATCATGACCATAACATCCATCATAAACATTCAAAAAATCATAAAAAATATACATACACACACCACGTAGCCGTCAAAATACATCTTGCATATATATATATATATATATATATATATATATATATATATATATATATATATATATATATATATATATATATATATCCGTGTGTGTGTGTGTGTGTCCCATTATACAAAAATGACTCCTCCGCCTCATCGCCAGGAAAATATATGTCATCAAAAATATCGGGGGAGTATCCTCATAATGGGTGCTTTCCCCGGTACATGCATAGAAAAATATAGGGTTGAGCCTTTCAGTGGGTCCTATGGACCCACATCCACACCTAGAGCAATAATCGCAGCAACAACAACCACAACTATTTCTCCGTGCAACATCGAGAGATGAGCTCCGCCACAAAGCCATCGCTATCTCCACCATACATTTGCCAAATCATCGAATCCCCTAGTGGGCACACCATGAGTAAGTTTCTCCATCCTTCCCCATGAATCAAAAAATAATGTAACCGAGTCTCCAAAGCATGTACATGAGCCTCGACATCCACTACACAAGCCTCGATAGTCGCTACACGAGCCTCGCAACCTCGACATGTGCAAGTAGTGGAAAGAACACCTCCATGAGGGACCACCCATATCAATCCGCGTGTCACCTATGGTCTAGTCTAGAGAGGAGGCCTAGCATCTAGGGCCTCTCGCGAAGCTTGGTCCACCTCTAGAATGCCCATCCTCCTCGCATCATGTCCGACTAAGAATTCGAGTGGGCATCTCATCCGTCCCACATCCGCAAAGTAAAAAAAAACATGGTATCGTTGTCATCAAAAAGAGCACATCCATATATACATGAAAATACTACTCAAATGTAGAAAACATAAAGGTCATTCAAGGCACCCAAGCATAATCCAGAGGAAGACCATGGTTCGTATCACCCCGAAATCCACTCTAGAATATGGAAACTCAAAATTAGCCGAGGGTTTGACTTGATACACTCCTCTATAGTGTCATTCCAATACCTTCCCCGTTGCACCCCTACCATGACAGTGCTCATCTATGAATTTGAGGATCCTCGGGAGGTCAAGCGACATCACAATAAAATTTTGTGAAGTTATAAAGACCCGCTCATACATAATGCAACATAAAATTTTGGCATAAAAAAAGTCTTTGATCGACCTCGTTGTACCTTAGCGTCCGAGCGACCATGCCATGGTATACTAGGTGAGTCCAATCAAAGAAGTGCCTGCTCCAAGTCGACAGGGATCAATGTATGCACCCCCCAAACCCTATGAGGTGAAGCTAACTCCCGCTAGGAGTAATATCATAGAAAGAGTCACACAAATTCGTGAAATTCGTAACTTTGAGACACATAAATGCACCCCGCGCGGCAATATCATTGGGCCCAAGAGGCAAGAGACCACTAAAAAATATACCATCTGCTTCATAATCGTAAGCCCTAAACTCCGACACACAACCATGATCCGCCTTTTTCAATCCGAACAGTGAACCACAAATCATAAAAATCTATCATGTGATTTGAGAATAGGGTTCTCAAGAAACTCGAGAAAACCCCATATTAGTAAATTTTGGTGAGCATGCAGATCTTAATCCACCTAGGTATGGATAACAGACAATCCCTCTCGCTCCACATCATCCCCGCCACCAAAAAACACTCAAAAAATATTAGTTTTCTGGCCGCGAAGAAGCTCAAAAAACATAATTTAAAACTTTTGAAGCAAGGTCAATTGCTATTTAGCTACACAAATGCACATACAATGCGTCTATGAGAGATTTTTTCATACATTTTATGCTCATGTGCATCTCATAGATGCATCGACCACCATTACACCTACGACATGCCTAATTTCCAATAAAGGTTCTCCTCCCTCGTGTCTATGTCTCACAAAAACACGGAGGTTGATGCATTTATAAGTGTTATTTGCATGAGGTTGATGCGTGAAGACAAAATCTTAGATCGTCGATCGCATGACTCTTCGAGTCACTCACAGCCTCATAAAGACAAGTTAAAAGGGCCATATAGGGAACCCCTATACAACCTATATAATGTAAATGAAAAAAATTGAAAAGAGTGAAGTTCTAGCTCCTAATAGACACTCTTGGCATGTATCCTTGGTGTTATGGCCGACCACAATGATAAAAAAAATTTCCGATCACAACCTCTCGACCTTTCAAGCTCAAAAGACAAAAATGAACTCCAAATTGGGCCATTTTAGGCTATATATCGCCCTTCTTTTTCGACAATTTTTGGAGCCCATAATTGGATATATGGTCATCCAATATTAAAATATCAAGAGAAAAATGTTAAGTATCATCATCTTCATCTGACCCCCCATTCCAATTTTCTAAAAATCTACTTGCTTCCATTTCTCATGTATAACCCATCTCTGTGTAGCACCCCCATTTTTTTAATTCATATCATTAAAAAGTGTTTATATGTTCTTAAAATTTTCTTTTAATCGGGGGTATTCGCCACATATATTGCAAGTACGCTAGAATCACTCGCATTTTTTACCAGCAAAGTCAATAAAAGTTCAAGAACAGCTTATCATCCCATTCTCGCATGATAGGCTTCCCTTTATAAAATATTTTCATATCTTGAAATAATTTCTTAAACAATACACCATAGGGTTTATTTAATCGACCATTTTTCTCATCACTTCACCTTACACATGTTAAACACCTTCGTTGCTTGATAGAGCCTCACCTCTCCTAGCTTCCATCATATTCATAAACTACCACTTGCTATAAGAAGCCATGACAACCTACTCCATCCCTAGAACCATCTCATTTCTATACATCTATTATCGCCCTCATTCTTCTTTACTCATCGCATATCAAACTCGACTCGGCCACCACCAACATTCTTACAAGAGATCAGCAAGTTAACATTACAATGCATACATTTATTGTCTTATTACACCCTCACAATCATAGCCCATCCGTGTCATTTCATCCGTATCATCCCCTCACTAAGACCAACCAATGGGACCCCGTCTCCGTGTTTGTACATCCAAACCACATTTACAATCTTTTGAAAGTGCAAGAAATATATTTTAGGAGAAATACTTCCACCCATATTTTTATGTTTCATACTCCGATAGCCGTTAAGTCACCTCGTAGAAGTTTACATTCTTTACCACTCGCAATCACGCGCAATAACATACTTACACGCACCCTAGATTTCCTATAGACTCCGAGGGATACCCTTGTCATAAATTATTATGACTATTGCCACTATCATTAACAACTTCAAAGACCGGGATGGTTTTCTATCACCATCAATTTTTACTTCTAGCTCTCGTCATCGTGTTCTGTTAACTAGCCATATTACACCCTACTTCACCAAAAACCCTTATCCCTTGTATCAACACTTGTTTCTAATGGTTTATGCTTCCTTCCTTACGAATTCAACAAACATTTTCTAAGATGGAGGTAGTACTCTGATGGGTCGCCACCACTCCGGAACATCCTTTAATGGCACAAAGGGGAATTTACATCCCCATTAATTTCATCAATCCCGTTGACATTCACATCAACACCATTTTTCATGTCAAAGTGGTATCCTACTTCATAACCCTTGCACTCTATCAAAATTAGTCGAAGACCTCGTGTATTAGTAGGCATTCTGTTTAACATCATTAAATCATTATACATGTATGCTGTTCCAGAAGTCAAAGACCCATGCATATATTGAGCACCTCATTCAAAGTGTTATGTCTAGATAATGCATAAGTGCCACATTCAAATTTATTTGTTCAAAGAAAAATGCTCCCCGAGGTGTACCATCATCATCATAATAAACTAGTAGTAGGTCACTCTAATACAATGTGACTCAATAGAACCAATATCTACGTAAGAGAACTCTTGATTATCCATAGAGTTATAAAATACATTAACGTTTTGAATCCCAAAGGGGATCCATATTTAGGACAAGATGTTGAATGAAGAATGAAAGAAGGACAAAGCTTAAGGCTTTAATAGTGACAAAAGAGAATGAAGGAAAGAGCCAACAAGAACTAACTAACACTAGCAAAGATTTGGGGGAAATTCCGACACTTGGTTCCGACGCTTTCGACCAAATGTCGGAAATTTCCCCAAATTTTTTCAATCCCGCTCGAAACTGCCGCTATACCGATGTTTAGAGAACAATGTCGCAATACCGACACTTAGACAAAGTGTCGCAATTGCGACGTTTGAGGAAGATGTCGCAATTGCGACACTATGCCCCAAGCGTTATTGCGGACATTGCCTAAAACATCGCAAGTGCAACACAATGTCTAAGTGTCACAATTGCGACGTTTGAGGCATCTCTGTCGCAATAGCGACGCTTTTTCTCGCTTCTATATAACAACACTTATATGCGTGCTACATAAAAATATGAAACTTATATGCATGCTACATAAAAATGATTTTATTAAAAACTACATTAACTTCGATATCACGCGCGCATTCGCCTCCGCTTCCGTGCACGCATTCGTCCCCGCTCTGAAGAACAACATTTTCCCCGCATTCGCCCTCGCCCCGCAACAAAGATTTTCCCCGCATTCGCCCCCCGCCCCGTAACAGCATTTTCCCCGCATTCGCCCCCGGCAGCAAGTAACAAAGATTTTCCCCTCGCATTCGCCCTTAGCTCTTGCAAACAAAGATTCGCCCCCAAACATTCGCCCCTCAACTCTTGCGTAAAATCATTCGCCCGCATTCACCCCGCCCGCGAACAACATTCACCCCAAGCTCTTGCACATCATTTCCCTGCATTCACCATGAGCTCTGCATTAGCATTCGCCCGCATTCGCCCTTCAAATGGCCGCCTCAGCCTATGTAGTAATTAAACATTCCCCCGCCCTCTGCGTAAAAGCATTCACCCTCAAAATTTCCTTTTAAAATGGTGTTCTTACCGCAGTCTCTTCCTCCTATAGTAGGGGTTGACCTATTTGGGTTTTCCGTCAATTCCATCAATGAAGAACAGGGTCTTCTGCATGTTCCCCAATGTTCTTCGATGAGTTTCAAAGAGGATGTGTAAGATGTGCTTTGTGCTGCATGAATTTGACTCCACCAGCTTCATGAAGCTTGCTATAGACGGAAGGTTCAACAAACTCATCCATCTCAACACCCAATGAATTTCCATCCGATCTATATTTAAGGTGAAGTGTATGGTAGAGAATGGAGATCTTAAGTCATCAAATCATCACAAGGGTGAATTCAAATCAAAAGTGATGAGCTTTAGTTCTCCGCATTTGGGATTTTCCGATGTTTGGGATTTTCTCCGATGACATACCAAAGGTCACATCCATATAACCATATCAAGGTCAATGTTGAGATCATTGTCATATAGATATAAGTCACCGATATATGTGGTTAATATCATCATCACTATCCATGGAAACCGAATGGTTACAAAAATCCGTGATTTTGGTTGGCTCATTTATAATTATTACCCATTTACGTAGAGTACGTAAACACTAAATATGGCTCCGGAAAGCGTAGCCTTTACAATGTGCAATGGAATTTTAGTCGCTTCATCAATAACCAATAGCCCCACTTGAGAAAACTTTTCATAATCTTGGGGTCGTGATATACCGCGGAGCAAACAATTGTAGTTATCATTCATGCTCCAATATATTAATATACTTTTTACATTGAACTCGAAGAAAGGGAAACAAGAAAATTCTAGCCATCATACAATGCTTTGACATAAGAGTTTCTTTAGTGACATACTGAGGTGCAAGAACTCATCCAATGATATTTATAATCATTTGAGTTATTCAAGTTAAACACAATGGCAAGAATCAAGATTCAATACCCTCTATTATCTTCATCACCCAATACAAGATTTAAATTTTTCCCAAAGAAACGCTTATTAATTTGGCACGACATTTCTCCCTCGCTTTAAAAACCCTACATTTAAATGAAAACAAGAATTTCATTTCAACTAAAAAAATTTGTTAGTGTTCAAAAATGTACATGTGTGCATCACTTGTGTAGGGTATTCCTTTTCCACTTTCACATTATCCAAGAATGTGTGTAGTATAGTTCATATTTTTTGTGATTTAGATTATCTTGAAAAAAGGAAAGGTAAATTATTTCCCATGGAAAAAGAAGGTTTTCCCTTTACTACCGGGAAATGATACAACAAAGTTCCATTTCTACCCGAAACTCCTATGAAACAGAACCAAATAAAGGCCATGTCCTCAATGGACATCATTTGGCTTTGAAAATGGCCATTGCACCGTGTTTTTTCTTATATTACATCACGCTAGTTTCTTAGTCATTTCTTGTTTCTTGAGATGAAAAATAACCAAATAAATTGTGAAGATCCTTTCGAGAACAATGACCATTTCTCAATCATATCTCAACTATTTTTTATTTTATTCAAAGGGTTGCTTACTTTTAGAGAAACTCGACATTTTTATAAGGAATATAACATAAAAACACAAAATGGGAAGGAATTGAAGGAGGTAGATGACCTTTAGTTGTTGTCAATTAAGAATTGATAATACACGATGCATGTTATGTACTACAAACTAGATTCCTTCCTGCAGTTAGATACGTAGTATTGAATCAAATTTGTAGTTTCTCACTTCTTGTATTGGTTCATCAATCTTAAAATCTTGCAGACATTGCATGTCTTCATTGCTTCATGTTTGAATAATTCCGCATCATATCGTACAACAAAGAAATTAGGAAATATGATTATTATTACTTTATGGATCCGTTAAGTTACTTTAAGTTTGCATGGTTTAGTGTGAAATTATTATAGTGTGCCCCTAGGCCCAGTGAAGGAATGCCAAGGACCGAGAACCCTAGTTTTTAAAATGCATTGTGGTCTTATACCCAAAAAACCCCTCAACATCACTTCTTATTAGTTCTTAACAATAGTGTTGTAAACAATTTGAGAATTGATATAGCAAAATCTCGCAATTCTCAAGATAAAGTCCTAAAGCTAAAGTGTGATACCATGTGTAATTAAATAGCCCCATTGTCACCTCACCAACCTCTTTCATCACTTTGGGCTAGCTCTCCTCCAACTCAAGGGGGTTCTCCTAGTAGATGTTAGGGATCTAATGGCCCAACCAAACCAAGTCAAGAGCCCCCTAACTCTCTATGTTTACTAATATCAATAAAAATATTGAACAATAGGGTTAGACATGCATCTTCAAGATAAAATTTCCAGGGTATTTTTGGGTAATTTCAAAGGGAAAGTCCCCAAACACATATAATCAAGGAATTATAACATGATTTCAAACATTAAATATCAATAAAATCGTTTAAAGGATATTGAAAGGAAAAATGTGATGGAAGAGAAAGTGCCTTACTTAAATGTCAAGGATTTTCAACAGTTGCTCCAAAAGCTTCGCTTTCAAGGCTCTTCAAGATCGTCTCCAACAATGCTATACCATCGACTTTCAACAATGTTGCTCCAAAAATGTCCTCAAGGTCTTCACAACAAGTTTAATAGAAGTTTCTCCAACAATATATTCAATAAGGTCTTCATTGTCAACTCGTCTCTTGTTTAAAACAATGTGCAATGACATGTTTCCGTGGATCGAATTCAATGCAAGGCATATTTGAAACTCTAACTTTGTCTTCCTGTCTTATTAGAAATTATTTCAGTTTTCATTTTGTGTTTTCTGCTAGATATATTTTTTCAAGTTTTTACATTTATAATTTTATTGTAATGTGGCGCATCGATCAAAATGGCAAGACAGAACAACCCCGAGACTTCCGAATGATCGCGAAAGAGCGCGTGAAAGAACATGTAAAGTGCCGCATTGCTCTATCTTTAGGTATTTTAGTTATTTACATAATTGAAATAATATTAATTTTGTTCAAATATGCAGATACCTATCCATGGTACGCCCGATGATTCCCTCTTTGAGGAAGAGCTTTCTTCATCCCTATCTCTAGTGTTCTTGTTGCGAAAAAGGCACGAGATGCAAGGTTGGAATTTAATACTTTGATAGATGTGCCTCAAACAATTTAAACAAGAGAGGATAAAACAACTTATGAGCCGCCTAGAAACATATCAAAGTAATAATAAAAAGTCAAAAGGATATATTTTTTTTTCTACATGAGATGAATTGTGATAGCTTGATTTTTAATTTTTACATTGACTAAACTAACAAAAATTTCTTTGTATGTAGCATTTTCCGGCACTTCAATAACCCGGTGTTGTGTGTAGTGGGACACAAGGGCAAGAGATTGCCCGTAAACCTCTCGTACACCTTTCTACTCCTTTAGGTGCCGGGCCTAAGAACACACCCTACCCAACGAGATACCCAGCCTAACCGAACGTGTTGGTTAAAGTGATGAGGCCGATACGGCCAACCACATTATTGTGTTTCCCCTGAGCTACACGTGTCACTCCATAGGGACCATTAATGGCACGTTGTTTTTTGTGAACGATGAAGGTGTCCCTATAAAGCACGTACAACTCCTGTGTAAATTTTAATATTTTAACTATTTCATGTATCCTATCTAAAACATATTTATCATGATTTTTATTTTTAAATTAATGATAATATATATTTTTTTCTTTGTAGGAAACAATGAGTTCATATGTTTTCGGAGAGCCATGCATTGGTAGGCCTTGGCCCAACCATACACACAGGGTGGAATTCGTAATTCCAACTCGAAAAGAACTTCTAGATTATCTAGAAGCCTTGAAGCCTGGCATACTGACGTAACACCCGTGGTCGGTAGGGGCTCGAAAATATTTGAAATATACTGTGGACACCTATAGACGCAATTGAAATTTAACCTTAGATATGAGCATCCTCTCACAAATACCTGCAGAGTGAGTGGAGAGCACTCATCCATGAAGGAAAAGAGAAAAGGGCAAAGAAAGAAGGAAAATGCCAACCGGACCCGCAAGGTAAATTACAACTTTAATTCAATAGCTTTAATTTTCTCTATGTCTTAAAATAAAAGTGTGCTACGTCATATCCGACTTCAATCTTTGATGAAGGCTGTCTACACCTCAAAGGCAACCAAAGCTATAGATTGAAAAAAAGGGCCATCACAAGTTAAAGCGGTGGCTGCCACTTGAAATTAGCCGCAGAATGGTAATTAAGTAGCTAAACATCTTATAATTAATTGTATCGCCTTCCAACATTTTTGTAATCCTATCAAATATGATTAAAAATACACAATCATATGTAATGTAGGGTGATGACTTAACATAAACTACGTAGAAGATAAAAATATCGTTTTCTATTCGCCATCGTCGTAGTTAAACGTCGCGTGTCACAGTCCTAAAGATCCGTAATGCCCGATAAGGTAAAACATTAACCTTTCAATATGTTCGTTTTCATCCATAAATTTAATGTGTAACAACTTTTTAAATCAGGAGCAAGACTACCGATGAGGCAAATAACCCGCTTTAGAGCTGCAGATGTAGATGATCCTCGCGTATAATCTCGATCATCAGAAGGGGGACCAGCCGACAATGCTACTATCAGGCCGAGGGCCATGACTCGTAATTAATTTCCACTTATAATTTTTTCTAATTATACCTTGATGGTTGTCCTTATAACGTTTTTTGTTTAAATGATTGTGAGAATGTTTCCCTTGAGGATCTTACCACCAGAGAGGAAGACAAAAAGGGGTCAGCCCCAACGACGAAAGCAATCAAGGGTACCAGTAAATAATCTCATTGCAATTTTTTTTTAATATTACCAAACTAGTTCAATGATATTTAAAACTCGACAATTAAAATTTAATATTATCCGTTTTTGTAGGCTATGCCCCGCTCACCGGATGAGACCGTACATCATGACTACGCAACTAGGTCAACACGGTTAACCGGTGCACTGTAAATAATCTCATTGCGATTTTTTTTATTAATATTACTGAATTAGTTCAATGATATTTAAAAACTGACAATTAAAATTTAATATTATATGTTTTTGTAGCCGATGCCCCGTCACTAGATGAGACTAGACATCGTGACTATGCAACTAGGTCAGTGGCGACAATTGGTGCACCAGGTAAATAATCTCATTACAATTTTTTTTATTAATATTACCGAACTAGTTCAATGATATTTAAAAAATGACAATTAAAATTTAATATTATCTGTTTTTGTAGGTAATGCCCCGTCACTGGATGAGACCAGACATCGTGACTACGCAACTAGGTCGTTAGGCGAAGTGTCGAAAGGCACGAAAGAGGAGAGAGCACGATGATATTGATGATGCAATTAGAGATTTAGAAATAGGAAGAAGAAAAAGAAATTTTGATAATGTAAAATATTGTATTATTATAAGACAAACGTTACCATACTTGAACGTTTTTTGCGTTATATAAAACTCATTTATCATACTATTTTTATGTCAAGCATTAATTGCAATGTTTCCTCGCGTACTTTTGTTGAATTGTTTTTTTATTAGTTATTGAATGATTTTTTTTATGCTCATGAAAGTAAAAAATGAAATATAGATTGGGTATTTGGGAATCGAGAGTGATGTGAGAAGTGAGGGGCCATAAGAGCTTCCCATATTCACGTGGTTGGCCCCGTTTAGTAGAGAATAATTTATTGAGCTTATTTAATTTGGAGCAAACTCTCCTTTTCGATCCAACGTAGCAACAAAAAAGTCACCGTTGACTTAGTTGCTATTTCATATCGTGGGAGGTTTGTTCCAAGTTCATGCCATTCCAATAAATTGTTCTTGAAACGAAGAGGAGCTTATTCAGGTATGTTTTGACATTTTCATCATATGTTTTAACATTATCATAAGAATGCATCTTAGAGTAAAAAATACTACATCAATTACTTCGTATTTATTGTATAGATAATGATGGATTTTGATTGACTATAGCTATGTGCATAAATCCTCTTGCATCATGAGCAATACAATTTGTCAACCAGGGTCATGTCTAGGATATTTTTGTCAGGTAATTTGGACTGTGCTCCGTAATGTCATGACGGTAAGTTCCTTTACGCTCTCATAATTCAATATTAAGCTTGCTAATGATTATTATCTAGGTTTTTGTATGTGTTTTTCATCTATTTGATTGTAAGCAACTCGCATGTTTCCTCGTTGTTCACTATGATTTCTCCCATTACTACCCCAGGATGAATCAATTTTATTTTTTGCATAGGTTACTTTATTGTTACTATGATTTCTCCACTTACGATTTCATAGGTTACATCATGTAAAGTTGTCAATCTCAAAGTCAGTGATGTTTTCAGTTCTGCGATTTGGGGCTTTTCTCGATATTTCTCCCCGATGTCATTTCGCATCACCTCATTGTTTGATCATGCTAATTGTCTACCACTTGTACCAATTGGCACATGTCAATCTCCGAGTGGTGCCACATTTCACCTATTTTTAGTGAGAGTTTAGGTTTCTCTAACATAGCTTCAAAATCCAATTCATTGATCGCTTGAATATCGTCACATAATACTCATGGTTTGGCTTGATGAGCATGTTCAATGGTTGGTTGATTCATAAGAACCACCCATATAGTCATCTGGAGATATTTCAGGTTTTCTCGGTTTCCTTTTTCACCATTTCTAAGGTGTGGGATGGTGTGGGGTGATCCATCAATACCGGTGCTCTTGTAGTAGGAAATTTGTTTTTGGGGATATAAAGGAACATTTTATGTAGATATACCATTGGATGCATTCATATGGGCACGAGAGGTCAAGAATTTAAATTAAAAATATGCAACTCTAGTGCATGGCAACCTCGAAGGCCGCGAGAGACACTCGGTTAAATATTGTTTCGTGTTGGCCTTAATATAGTCGTGGTTTATTTCTATTATCTTAATGAAATATATAGTCCGGCCTACAATGAGGATTGTGGTTGTATTTATCTTTGGTTGTTTCTCTCTTAATGCTCCGTGTCGCCAAAAGTTGTGATAGTTGTTTAGTTTTCCCCGTTACAACTTAAAAGTGGTTTTTCGTAATGGGAGTCATGTTTTTTAAGGTTCATACACATGAAGATATTGTAATTCTATATTTAGGATAAGAGAAGATGGTCTCTCGCTTTGGTCGTATGAAAACAATTTCCACATCTACCTCATTGGGTAACAATGGAAAGGGGAAGAATTTGGGTGCAATGTTTGATAATTATGGCGGCATAATTGTCTTCTCATTCAATTTTTTCACCCATTTCCTTTAATCGCTCAAGAAGAAGAGGGACTCCGAGATTACGCGACAGAGAGAAGGTAGTTAATACAAGAGCTAGAAAGGAGTTGTACTTCAACAAGGATGGCTCAAAGGACAAAAAAATTGTAGGTCGAGAAAAAATTATGTTTAAAGGAAGGTCACCCGCACGTGAAACTTCATTGCGGTGGATCTTTCCTTGTCCACTTATATTCGATTTTAATGTGTTATTTTAATTTTTCATGGAGGGTTGTTTTGGCATATGGTTTTGCATTCAATTTCACTTATCGAAAGTATTTGTTTACTCATCTTCATGGTGCGTGTGGAACAAACTTGTTGGATTCATGGGAGTCACCCTTGGGGCGAAGGGAAAAATTTTGTCTTGGAGAGCAAGCATGGTTCTCCGAAAATAGTTAATGATGGTGTGATGATAGCTAAGGAGGTAATTTGTAGATGTGTGCTCTAGTTTTCTTTTTAACGTTGTATTAGTTCTCCTCTAAATGTCTTAGATTTGGTAGGCATAATTGAAACCAAAAAGATGAAAGGAAACATATTTGTT
This sequence comes from Pinus albicaulis, assembly GCA_034641835.2. Classification (NCBI taxonomy): domain Eukaryota; kingdom Viridiplantae; phylum Streptophyta; class Pinopsida; order Pinales; family Pinaceae; genus Pinus; species Pinus albicaulis. Next base: position 902,809,461 of record CM076581.1, read on the forward strand.
GCCCGGTCTACTTGGCCTATGGACTAGCCACATTAGAGTAATGCATAAATATTTTCACAACAATAAAAGGAAAGGGTTATGGCCGAGTCAAATTTTATTGTTATTGATAATGTAATGAAATGTATCTCAATGCTATGGTTTTGGCCTTTTTATTGGTTGAATTAGAGGACCCATTGAAAATATTTGGGCCAAGCCGGTAAGGCAAGCTACTACAGAAGACAAATGATTTTCAGTCAGATGGAACCACAACATCCGTTGTTCTTGCACATGTTGGAATATTGAAAAAATTCTAGAACAATGAGTGGAGAATAAATCTCCCTTCCTCTAACACAGAAAATAAAATTTTCGACAGAGACAAGAGTTTCAATACTTTGAAAACAAACTTCTATTCCTTTCAATAACTCAAAAAAAATTACACTTCTTCTCACTGAGAGGGATTGCAAAATTATGACCGCTACAAAAACGCAAAGGCATAAAACCAACTCACCGTCTGTTCAAAACAAACACACTCGTCTCTAAAATACTCCGGGCTATGTTTTTCACTTTCGCACCGTGCATACACACTTAAAAAGTTACACTCGCCTTTTTTTTACACACCGGTGTAATAAAAATTTACGTATTGTCTATAAAAAAAACTACCAAGCTTTTTGTCCTTCTTATTTTTATATGACGTAACATATAAAACATATTATAATAAACCCTCTTTAAAAAAAATTTAAAAACTAAATTCTATGGCCCACCTTCATTTCACATATGATATATATATAACATATGTTTAAAACATATGTATATATTAAAGCATACATAAAATTAAACTATCAAAACATTAAAGAACCCTTTTCACGGACCAAAAGTCTAAATAGATTGACTCAAACCAAATTCACGTTCCAAAATGGGATGGCCGACGTTCGCCTAATTTGTAACGCGAATTCTCAATCCAATGTGCCTTACAAAAAATTCAGTTCGGTTTTCGTGTTTTCGCATTCCCTTAAATTTCATGCGATCTAATATTAATGCTTCACGTGTCCGCCTTTTGAATTTACAAAAATTGGGGTAAATTTTGTTTGTTTAATTTCCGGTTGGTGAATTGCGTTAATGTCGGTTTTTGTGTTTAAATACAATCCCGTACGTAAATATGGCCGCGCCGTCTACAAAAAAAAAACTTGCAGGAATTTTAAATGTTGAATTAAATTTCCGGGATGGCGGTAAATCAACCTCCAAAAATGTTTGGCTGGGCCGCATCCGTTCTTCTCGCTGGCGTTACGCTGAAGTTAAAATTCAATGCCATTTGGTTTAATAAGTGAGGGTGTAAAGGTAACTTTTTGTCGATAAGACCGGATTAAGATCATCTATTCATTTTTGTAGGGTCTTATGGTGTTTGGTTTTTTGGTTTTGGGTTGGGCTTATCGAGTCTAAGATAGTTTTTGAGTGAAAAAAATTTCTATCGTGTATTAAAAAATTTTGGTTCTTTTGTCAAAATTTATGAGATTGTTAGGAAATACAAAACTCGAAAATGGTTGTATCTTAAATTTGTGGAAAATAATTTGAAATGAAACCTTTTTGTTTAGGTTTTTGCGGCAGTGCAAATCCCATTCAAATTACTAGGGGCATTGAAAAGACAATAAAGGCCCTTGTTTCAGAACTCAAAATTTTGTCAAAGGAGGTAAACGCTTGCCTTTTGAGTAGGCTGATTTTCCTTTTTGCTGATGGTTTGGTGTATCTAATTGAATTAGTTGCCTAAGGTATTTTTGGTTGCAAACTCCTTTTCATTTTTCGTACGCATTGGCCTTGTGGAATACATTCGATTGTGTGGTCTTGTTAGATCTACAACATTTGTAGTTGTTTAGTCTTATGGCCGAGGTGCACTTTTATTATGAATATAGTTCATGCAATATTGTCATTTAATCCTACTCAGTGGTAGCATGTTGAGAAGTTTCTTGTGAACATTTGGTATTCAAAATAAAACTTGATCCTATACAAGATCATGCACTTGACTTCAAAATTCATATTCAAAGTGTGCCGTACAATTATTGCAAAATTTCAAATATTTATGTTGTTTTAAACCATTATCTTTTTCATGTATTAGATGTTGAAAATAGAAAATAATTGGTATGAAACCAATCCGGTGAATACCTAAAGAAACAACCACTTCCAAGACATGATTTAGAAGTAGAACATATGTACTTATGAAGCATAGAAATATATCCTTGATGCATTGTCAATGTTTGGCTAAGGTTATTTTTGAGAAAATAACTCCCTTATTCCTAGAATAGTGATCTTCAATACAAGTAAAATGCCGCAGTAGGAAGAGAGATCACTGGTGACATAAACCTATTAACAAAAGTGAACATGGAATGATTATTAATTATGGCATACTAAGTTGTCAAGTGATTTTGACTATTTGTCTTAACATGTAAAAATGTTAAATTCCAAACTTACATCATCATGGTTTGGCATCATGAGCTTGACTAATCATTCACCATGCTCATAATTTCATTGTTGTCTTCATATCTATAAACAACGTTTCAAATAATAAAAAATTTCTATAAGAAAAATCCGTACCTCCATGTCGCTCCTTGTGAGACAAAGTCAAAATTGCATTACACAACCGACACATAAGAATCTCCTATATCCCGGTGGTATGTATCCAAATTCTTATAATAGTGTCTTCAAGACTTATGTTGACATTGCCAATGAGATATTTAAGCAATGAAAGATGGAGCCTTCTTCATTGAGTCGTATATGTAACAGCTCTTTATTAGTATAAATATTGATGGTTTTGTCTTTCTGAAAATGAAATGTAAAAATAATTTATTGTGGTCAATTGAAAAGTTTTTTTTTTAAAGCTTTTCATTATGGAAGGGCGACATAGATATATGCCCTTCTAATTGAAATTCGGACCTGCCCTTCAAATTTGATCACCGTGTGGGACCTTAACAAACAATAAAACTATTCCCGCCGTTATATAAAACATATAACAAAACCTTTGTCAAACTTCAAACAAACCCTTTAGCCATGGGTATTTCATCACGAATTGATCATTTTACCATGTACCCTTCTAGAGGAATATTTTTCCACTTGATTAGGTACTTCATAATGGTTATATTTCAAAGAGATACAAAATTTTTATCTATAACTTTTTGTGGTTCAAGAATCAACTTTCATTCTTCATCTAATTTTGGAAGTTCTATTTACATTGGCATATTTTTTCCCAAAAACCTTTAGGCAAGATACATGTGAAAAACCTTATGAATGCAAGAAGAAGGAAAATATAACTTCTATACCACTTGTGCAATTCTATGAATAATTATTTAGGGAAATAACATTTTTGAGCTAATTCTTTATTCTTCTTTTTTCTTGAATGAAGATTGCTTATAATGCTATAATCTAAAAAATACCCAATTACCCTCCTCAAATTATCTTTCACTTCAATGTTGTTCCCCTTGTTGTTTTATCATGTTTCATGTCATTTGAAGGTTTTCCATAATACCCCTCAAAGTTTCTTTAGTATTTTCCATATGTGACTCGTTTCCTATACTTTGGACTTATCTTGCAAAAAGTATGAGATACTAGGAGTCGGATATCCATAAAGGGCCTTAAATGGGGAAATTTTAGTAGATGTGTGATGTGTAGTATCATATTACCATTCTTCCTTGTCGAACCTACTTCATCCATTAAGATTTCTTTCTAAAGAGTAACATTGTAGATAACCTTAAAAACATTTGTTAAATATTTGCTCGAATTCATTTGATTGTGTTTGATATGTAGAACTCATGGCAACCTAGTGTTTCTCCACTCATATTAAATAATTATCAAAAGTTTCTTTGTTACTATTACTTTAGGAAAAACCATGAAGACTATGAATTTCTTTTCACGTATTACCTTCTATTTACTTGGTTTGTTGTTTATGTACTTTGAGCTCTACAAAAAAAATCTACAAAATTTGTCTATATAAATGACCACAAAAATGTAATACTTACCTTTATATTTCAAGAATCATGTAATAAAGTCTATTGATAAATCTTCTAGTCTTTGAATATGTATGTGGAATGGTTGAAGTAACCCTAGAGATTTTACTATCTCTCTTTTATTTATTATGCAAACTCGACCTTCTCTTACAAAATTTTGAATATCTTTCTTCATTCCTTCCAAAAATATATTTTTTGATCCTTTGAGATGTTTTAAGGAACCCTCATATCCTACCATAAGAGAGACATGGGACTCCCTTAATATTTGTTTATCTTTAAATATGTTTGCATGCATAAAAATATTCTACATTTGCACCAAAGTATATCTCTTCACTCCAATGCTCCATAGAGTTCATCCCATCCTTTATAAATTTTAGTTTTTGTTTAGTACTATTGTCATTTTTCCATTATGGCAAGCTTCTCTAGCCACCTAGGAAAAGAAAATGTAATTGGATATAAATTTGAGGCCTCTTCTATTTTAGAAAGAGCATCATGTACTATATTTTCCTTACCCTTTTGCATTATCTCAAAATTAAAACTTTGCATTTTTCTCCTCATTTTTGTTAATCTTCTAATGAAAATCATAAATCCTTCAAAAATAATTTATGCTATCATGGTATATCTTGACTTTAAAGTACCTCCCAATGATACTATCCCCATTTTTTATTGCATGTAATATTGCTTCCATTTATTTTTCATACGTAGATTTCACCAAATATTTTCTTTGAATTCCTTGCTTTTAAAGCCAATGATATCCCTTATTGTGTTAATGTTACATAAATTCCTTGTCCTAGTGCCTCACACTCTCTACTATGAATGTTTTACCAAAAGTAGGTGCAACCGATGTTCGTGTAGAAGACATGGCATCCATTTAAAAGAGAGAATGCCAAAGTAGCCTCATCATTCCATATAAATGATATTTTCTTCAAGAGATATGTGAGTGGACTTGAAATGCATGCATAATTCTTAACAAATGATCAATAATATCATGTAAGTCTAAAAAATCTTCTAAGAACCTTGGTTTTCTTAGGAATAGGTCATTTTGTAATAGCTTGCATCTTTTGAGGCTCCAACTTCACTCCTTCCTTTAAAACAATATGAACCAAATACTCGAATTCTTATTTCCCAAAAGCACATTTGGATATTTTTACATAAAAATGATTGTTATCAATAATTTATATAACTTTTCCACATGTTTACTAGTGTGGTATTCCCATGATTTATTATAAATATGTGTATTATCAAAGAAAACCAACACAAATTTTATAAGATGGGATCAAACAAAATTGTTCTTAAGTCGAGCCCGCTGGACTTCAAATGGCGATAAACCATAATTCAAACCAAATTCGCGTTCGAAAATAGCCTATTGACGTCGGCCAATTTTGTGACGCGAAAACCAAATGAATTCTGCCCTAATCTTTTTCGTGTCCGGATTTCCACTGCGCGAGTGGCCCAAACAAAGATCCGTTCCAATCAATTTCTGCCACGTGTCCTCAATCAAATGTTGCCCTGTTCTCGGATGCGGGTGCATTCGATGGCGTTTAAGGCGATGGGACATAGATGTGGCGATTTCATATCAATCACATTAAGTTTTAACGCTGTTCAATTAAGTTCCAAGGTTTTCACATCTAATCGCATTAAGTATTAACACTGTTCAAGATCGGACCTCCACTCCTGTTAGCGATTCCACATGCTCCAATATGATTCGGCCTTCGGATCTCATTAATGATCAGAGATTAATTATGACGGGCGTCCTTAGATTGCATTGAATTCGGGTTGATAAAATGGCATTTCGCTATGGTTTTTCAAATGAGTCGGTTGCTGGGTTACACTACCTACTCACTGTGACGAGAAGGAGAAGTGGCCAGCTGAACTGCTTCTTAGACCTTGCTGCATATCTGCATTTCTCTCGGTCTAGTCCTTGTCTGTCTTCCTCTGTTTCTTGGAATTCTACTTCTCCGTCTCCTCTTGTGCCCACTGCTGAGACTACACCCATGCCTCGCTTGCGTCAAAGGATGCGTTGCCACAGGGGGAGCACTAGAGGTCAACCCCTGCGCGCTCCCTCCAGCCCCTCAACCGAGTCAACTTCTCAATCCAGTGATTATCACGCAGGTCGCTATCTAGATACTAGAAGTGGGCGGGGTCAAGTTCTAGGATCTGGCCACCGTATGGGCTCCCCTGCTCCTCATTTCCCTACCGTTTCACCTTCTCCCACGACGCGCACTGCGCTTTTTTCCTTTAATTTCTCTATGAACCGCCCACGAATCACAGCTTCAATTACTGTGGTTTTCCGTGAGGAGGCCCAAATGGAAGAACAATGCACCCGTCCGGCAGGTCTGAGCTCAGAAAAATCCGGCTAGCATTCGGGCCTTCTGGAGGGGAGTGGTGGCATGACTGTGGAGGTAGCACCTAGTGATCCTGGACCTTCCGAAGGATGGTGCCGAATCGTCGAGGAGCCGGAGGAGTAGTTTGGTTAATTTTTTTTTCTTGCTTCGCGGCCCACTTAATTGGGCTGCTTTTAGATTATTTTACTGTGCTGGACCTTTGTAATATTTTTGAATTCTGTAAATTAAACGTTCAAGACTAGTTTCCCCGTATGAGGGCAGTCTTCTTAATTTTTTTATTTTTTGATGACAAATTTGCCATGAGTCTGGGCAATGATTTTGACTTCGGTGTAATTTTATTCCCACTGTTAATAGATTAACTTTACTTAGAAAAAAAAATGTTGCCCTGTTTCTATTTTAAACCTGTTTTTTGAAATACAGAGCCATGTTTATATGGTCTACGTATTATACTCTTTCTTTGTATATCTACAGGAACATTTTTGCTATGAACAGGGTGGATGCTGTAGCAGGCTACTAATGGAAACAAGCGAGCCTGAACCTTACATCTCGGATGCAACAGATGGTTACCAATTTTGGAATCAAACGAGTCTGACTTTACAAGCAAGCCTGGGTTTCTGCAGATGGTTTTTATTTCCGGGAACAAGCGAGCCAAAACATACAATCGACCCTGGGTTTATACATATTTTTGCTCTATCATGGATGCTTTTTGTGTGAGGTGTATATCAACAGTACATGTCTCTGCACATTTCCTGTATCCGCTTTATGATACTATTTTATGTGTTGACAAGTTATCACTCTGCCTTCAAAACTAGCGATGCTGGTCTATGTTGCTGGTTTATTGATATGGTCCGATGGTCTTTTTATATTTTGGACATATCACACTCCTCACATGATTAGCGTTTTTCTCTGTTCAAGGATTTTGGGTACTTTAATTTGTATTTGGAACAATGGACGTCGGTACGTACTCTATCTGTTGCTTTACTATTCTACATACCGCTATTTCACTTTCTTATAGATGCCTCGGGCATATTTGGATGCTTTCTCAGATTGTCGATAATCTCCATGTGGACCGTTACTGGGTTTTATATCAAGTCCCCGTATGTGACATGGGGTATTTTTCTATCACTGTCTGGGGTGGGACTTCCACTTTTCTGGATGGATATTTGGGTTCCAATCTTCAGATGTGAAAATGTAATGACTTCATGGACTGTTTTACTTCATATAATATATTCAAAACAACGTTTTTTCTCTTGTGAAGAAAAAATGATTAATGTTTATCACTCTGCCTTCAAAACTAGCGATGCTGGTCTATGTTGCTGGTTTATTGATATGGTCTGATGGTCTTTTTATATTTTGGACATATCACACTCCTCACATGATTAGCGTTTTTCTCTGCTCAAGGATTTTGGGTACTTTAATTTGTATTTGGAACAATGGACGTCGGTACGTACTCTATCTGTTGCTTTACTATTCTACATACTGCTATTTCACTTTCTTATAGATGCCTCGGGCATATTTGGATGCTTTCTCAGATTGTCGATAATCTCCATGTGGACCGTTACTGGGTTTTATATCATGTCCCTGTATGTGACATGGGGTATTTTTCTATCATTGTCTGGGGTGGGACTTCCAATTTTCTAGATGGATATTTGGGTTCCAATCTTCAGATGTGAAAATGTAATGACTTCATGGATTGTTTTACTTCATATAATATATTCAAAACAATGTTTTTTCTCTTGTGAAAAAAAAATGATTGTTTATAGTCGAAGCGCTGCGGGGTGGTTTATTATATTAATATTTCATGGTCATTGGAATGCCCACAATTCATAACAAATATTGGAGATTTACTGTCCTGTTTTAAAGTTTCATTTTTTTTTTTTAAATTGAACCCACCATCGGTATACCGATGCCTTGTAAGCATCGAAATTGCGACAGTTTAAAAATGTTGGAAGAGTGACAGTATAAAAACGTCGGACGAGCGACGTTCAAAACTCCGGACCACATTTCGTCGGAATTGTGACAGTTTACAAATGTCGGAAGAGCGACGTTCAAACGTTGGACCACATTTCATCAGAATTGCGATAGTTTACAAACGTTGGAAGAGCAGCGTCCAAAATGTTGGACCACATTGCGTCGGAATTGCGACAGTTTACAAACGTTAGAAGAGCGACGTTCAAAACGTCAGACCACATTTCGTCGGAATTGCGACAGTTTACAAACGTCGGAAGAGCGATGTTCAAAACGTCGGACCACATTTCATCGGAAGTGCGACAGTTTACAAACGTCGGAAGTGCGACGGTTTGGGAAACGTCAGAAGAGCGACGCTTTTTGGAAGCGACAAAAAAAGTGTTGGTAGTGCGACACTTTTTAATTGCATCGGAATTGCAACGGGATGTAAAACCATGTTTTTCCTGTCCTCGAACTGTCGCTCTTGCGACGACTATGTGTCGGAATAGCGACAAATTGGCCGTCGAAAATTCCGCCAAATTTTCTAGTGTAATTAATACTTTATTAGTTTATTTTTAATCAATTTAATTCTAAGTAATAATTAAATAATTTATTTAATAAATTTTAATAGATTTTAATAGTTTATATAATCTCATTTATTATGAAATTCAATAATAATAATTATATTATTTATTTAATTTTAAGTAATAATACCTAAATGTTACTAAATTTTTTATAATTTGTAATTATATTTAATACTAAAAAACTTAAAATTCTTTAATTAAATTAATAAACATTAATAATAAATGTTAAAATAGGTGTTAATAATAGTAATTTAATAAAATAAATTCTTATTTATTATTTAGTGAAGAATATTTTAATATATTATCTTAGAATATGTGATAACTCTAGATAATAATAATAATAATTAGAATTATTTACAAAATTAATAATTGATAAAAGTTAATGAATAAAATAAATAATTGTTTACAAATTAATATTAACATTCATTTATTCAAAAGAGTAAACAAATATTAATAATTATTATTTATTTAATTTATTATTATTATTTATTTCTTTTATTAGGAAAAGAAAAATTGATTTAATCCTAATTAATCTAATATTATTAGATTAAACGATAACCACAGAAGCTTGAAAACCATATAAGCAATATCTATCAAGCTATACTAACTAGTCATCATAAGGAGCATGTGACATGCTCGCCCCATAGAAAAATTTCTTATTTTATCACTTAAGGTTTCCTACAGATCATGGTTACTCTTTTACTTCAATTAAGGGGTTCCCCTACTTATCTCTGCAACAAGTTACTCTCTCTCTGTCTTAAAAGTGGTTACAGACACTCTCAAACATAACATAAAATGTGGTGTATTTTTGCTATATGTTTCCTCCTATACCTCATACATAAGAGGGAAAGTGTTAACTCCAGAAAATCGTACAAGAAAAGTACATTAGAAAATGTCAAGCAATAGGTGCAAATGATTATTTTCTAGAAGAAATACATTATGAAGGAAAAAAATATGAAAGTTCCTAAGGTTCAACAATAAATTTGAGGACCACGCACCAGAAACAAAGTAGTTTTTCGCGGCTGTGCACATATTCCTTTGATAGCCACATGGTCCTGGGGATGGTGAAAAGCCACTATCTGGGACCACTTCCCACACTTAGGGAGTTGATTCTTTGTCAATGATAGTCAAGGATAGTCGACTTGAGGTCACCCTAAAGATATGCAATCCTCAATGGAATTCCTTATCCTACTCTCGAGTCACTATCACTCTTGGCCCAAGAGAGGGAAGAGGAATTAAAAAAATTCTATATAAATAAGCCATGGGAAGAGAAACGTATGAGGCATTGTTATGTTGGAAAAATTGCTACCATAACAACACCAACTTTTAATTTTATAAGAAAGAGGAGTGATGTTTAATGTTCCTTTTTAGGAATTTATCCAATATAGTCCTCAAGGACGTTGTATAACGAAGGCAGTGTAAAGATAAGTTGAAAGGGGGCTTGGATCCCCTTGTTAACTCATTAAATACTTCTCTTCCAAAATTTTAGCCCAATGAAATGACCCTAGATGGGTTATTCAGATCTCCCCAAACTAGGTCCTTTAGGAAACTGCTCAAATAGAGAACCTACAGAAATCCATGAACACAATCATGAAACTCTACAAATATGTACATATCAATAAATGGAATATAATACAGCCATCATTTTTATTAATATATCAGCTACAATATATATAAATATCTTGAGGGACAAGCCACTCAAGCTACCGGAATCAATCTCCAATGATCAACACATGAAATACAAGAGTTGCTACAACTGCAGAAAATGTCGGAGAGCAGTGACAGCACTGCCTATATTAGAGTAGTTGCTGTTGTAGATGAATATACATGAAATATGGCTGAAATATACAAATAAATTCCCAAGAATATAAGAATGGGCTCCAATACAATATTTACAGCCAATCTAGGAAAGATTGGTAGAAATGACAGAAAATGTACAATGTGACAAATAACTTGTCACTGCAAGTGAATAAAAATAAGAATGAGGCTATGGCAGATCTTAAATACTCATGCCCTCCTATGATAATGTTCTAAAGCAAAGGGTTGATCCCTTTTAATCAAAAAAACTCCTCCTGATAAGTTCAAATGACCCTCCCAACAACTGCCTGCATAAAATAACATAGTTCCAGCCCTAGACTGTGCTGTGAGATATGGTGAATGATTGGCCTCGTACCAAAGATTTGAAATAATTCCTGGGATTCTCCTCTACTTCTCCTCCAAAGAATATACTCTATGAGTTCCTTTGTTGCTGCACCTAGCAACTCAACGTTTTCTGCCCAACAGAATAACGTTGTAGCTAAAGGATTAATCTTGGAGAAATTCCATAATGATGAAATGAAGCTCAAACCCTCTCCTTCCTTGAGGATGGGGTAGGGATTCCTGACCAGGAACACCCTTGGGTTCAAGAACACTACAACCCTGCTAAACAGCCCGAGGATGCAAGTCTTTGTAGACCCAACGAAAATGATAAGCTATTGCATAATAAAAAATGCGCTACCATCTCCTCCTTATAAAGAAAATGAACTCCTCTCACCATGGGTCCCATTCACACTTTCCTCCTAGCTCATGAAAATGGAGCCTTTACTAAAACTGCGCTGTCCAAGAAGGTTCAATGTATCTAGACAACCTAGTTGACTTTGGTCAAAATGACTAGATCAAGCATGATCCAATCCCGTTCACACCATGTGGTGCTCAAATCAGCTGCTTTATTTTTCCTCCTTTCACACAAGGAGTGTTATTTCTCCATCTAAAGGGGTTAAGGGGTTTCCTTACCCATTTTATTCAGCAAAATATAAATATGCTAACTATAATGTTCCTTTTAGCTTGAGGCTAAAAATTGGGAAAATTACAGTGCTCCCCTCCCACATGTTTCTTTTCCTCAAGAAAATGCATAGAGAGAACAAAATACCCCCCCCCCCCCCCCCTTCTTCTCTAGTGGCCTCCTCATCAACAATCTCCACCACTTCTCAAGATGTCCTACAACAAATCCGTCCTCCAATGCTTCCTCCCAAGTATACAAACTAGAATGATGCACCCCATGGAAAGATAGAGGGTGTAGGTGGAAACCTTCTTGTTGTGTTATGGCTTCCTCAAGGTGGGAGTGATGACATGCATGGGAAAATTTTGTTCCCAATGATGATCCTCTCATCCATGCTATCATCCAAATAGAAATCTCAATCACTGGTATATGCAATGTGTTGGGGCTGAATGGAGAGTTGGGATTTTGATTCCCAAGGTGTTTCTCCCTCCATTTGTGGTACATATGGGGCTGCCTCTATGCTTGGGCTAAAATGGTATGGCCTCCAAGAATGGCCCAAGCTCCCCCATTAAGAATATCAGCCATGAGATGCCCCTTCAAGTTCTCAAAGTGGTTTTTCCCACAAGAAGAGAAAATTAGTAGTGTGGCAATCATGGTTTTCCCATGGTGTCTCCTGCAATATAAAGAATGTACAATGGGGAGATTCATGCTCCCAATGGGCTGTCCCAAAATATATAACACTCTCACAACAGTGCTCCTTGTGAATGTATACACATCAACAATACAAGGAGGCAACATGCAATGAAAACAAGCTGCCATTAGACAAATAGAGAGTCGGTCACTGCTCCACTCATGGGACCAAAGAAGTGCACCTCTTACCTACATAAACACTAAAAACAACAAGTTATTTCCTAGCCACTTTTTTTCTGCCAAAAACATCTCATAAGGTGGAAACATTAAAGTACAAATTGGTGCCAATGGTGCACACCGAGAAGCATGTGGCTTCCCCCACAAACCATCATGAAAATAGCCACTCCCATTGCTACAATGGGCCACAAGTACATCATAATAAGGAGCATAAGGAGATGTGATCATCCTTAGCTCATCAAGCTACTCATATAAAGTAAAGAAAGGAAAATCAAAATGAGAGTATATACCTCCTTTACCATGTACTCCGGTCCTTGAGCTGAAATGGCTCATCTGAATGCTCTCCCTCACCTCCAATGAGTAGGAAAATGGTTGTGCCAACCTCTCCAAAATAATCTCGGCTATGCATTTGTCCACATGCTGATATAGATCATGCTGAATGCCCTCCCAATTGAACTCTTCTAGCAAAGCATAAGATGCATCAAAGTGCATAGCTAGAAAGTCCTCATGTGCTTCATGTAATAGTTTCTTCTTGAGACTAGAAGCCCTAGTCAAGAAGACTCTATCATAATAATATATGACCATATCATCCACCATGCACCTATCATCTCTATCCGGGTCATCCGAAATCATGCATGTACCTAGATCCTTGGAGTACTCTACCAAGAGTTGAGCCCTCCAACTTGGATCTATCCTCCTCAGAGACAACGCTAGTAATCTGCAACGTGGTGCTCCCCTCATGCTTCTGCCCACTACTTTGACAACCCCCATGCCAAAGTCATCCTCCAAAATGCTGCCATGCCCATCATGCAGCTGATCATGCTCAAATGGTGATGGTGTCCTTTAGAAGTTGGCCTCCCATGAGAAGTTGTCATCCAAAAGGAATCCCCCAAGCTGGGCCAAAGTAGGCATGAGTGGCCTCCATCCACTCCCATGTGTGAAAGTGTCCTCCCTGAAAGGAAGTATCCTCTCCAAATATGTGGAGCAGTCATCCTGCATCATGAAGATTCCATCCTCCATCCCTGCAGCAAACTATGTCAGTGCAGTATAACTGATGAGAGTGAGTGATACTGAAAATGAGATAATGTCTCCCTCCTCCTTGGGTTTACCCCAAACTCTCTGTGCTGTGCTGGACTCCTCCAATGTCTTCACCTCTCTAGAATCCAAGATTGGTGAACCAAATGAAAATATTCCCCTCATCAACTCTAGATCAGGTGGCCTTGCAGGTGGAATGGCTCCATATAATGAGACATCAAGTTCAGAAGTGGACTGTATGTATAAGTGGACTGATTTTTCCCTCTCTTCACTTCAATGTACAGTCTCCTTCTCTTGTGCAAAGAATTTCCAGAATAGATAAGGGTGTATCAACCCTTGATGTTGATCCTTCTCATCCTCATCCATCTCACAATCCTCCAATGCTACTATATGATGCTCAGGATTTGTCACTGGGTCCCCACATGTGGTACCTCTTGGAATCCCTTGCATAGAAACAAAGACTCCTCCCATGGAAGAAATGGCTCCATTCTCATCTCCATGTGGTGATGGATCTTCCTCTAATGATACAACATTGTGGGTCCTTCTATGCACATTCTCTTCACCAATATGTGAGTATGCCTCCCCTTCAATGAGAGACCATGGATTTCGGTCTTCCTATGAAAGAGGGATCTCCATGTTATCACAAATGGAAGAGTTCCCTTCATACAATGGGGGTCTTGCCTCTAACAACTCATCATCCTAGTTTCCTTCCCCTATAGAAATGTGGAGTGGAGTTCGTTTCATGTTTTCTTCCAATGCATGCAAAGTGTTTGAAGTTATGATACATGATGATTCACATTGAATTCCATAAAATTTATTCACCAAACCCTTAGTGAATTCATCATATGTTTTTACATTTGCATGAAAATATGAAACTAAATTTTCAAACCAACAATCATGAGCCATACCTTTGAGTTGCAGCGCTGCTCCTCCAATGGCCTCATCTTCTTCCTCTATTCTCCCTGCAGTGCAAGTGGACAATGAACTGCGCTATGGATCTGCATGTGTGGCTGAATTCTCACACTCAACGTGGTCACAACTAGGGCTTGCTTCATCCACAAACCCTCTCAGAAAATCTCTCCAGTTTTCCCTTTCTACCTCCTCAAGATCTTCAATGATACCCTCCATGGTCTGGAAAAGAAGAAGGGAGACCTCCTCTTCCATCATTTCTCTTTTCTTGTTTTATCTGCACATCTCCTCTTCTAAGTGAGTAACTTCTCCTTCTAATGGGATATTATCTTGGGCTGCACATGCTGAGCCAAGATTGATGCTTTGATACCACTGTAATGTTCCTTTTTTAGGAATTTCTGCAATATGGTCCTCAAGGACGCTATATAAGAAAGGAAGCGTAGAGATAAGCTGAAAAGGGGCTTGGATCCCCTTTTTAACTCATTAAATACTTCTCTTCCAGAATTTGAGCCCAAAGAAATGACCCTAGATGGGTTATTCAGATCTCCCCAAACTAGGTCCTTTAGGAAACTGCTTAAATAGAGAGCCTATAGCAATACATGAACACAATCATGAAACTCTACAAATATTTACATATCAATAAATGGAATATAATAAAGCCATAATTTTTCTTAATATATCAGCTACAATATACAGAAATATCTTGAGGGACAAGCCACTGAAGCTACCAGAATCAATCTCTAATGATTAACACATGAAATACAAGAGTTGTTGCAACTGTACAAAATGCCGAAGAGCAGTGACAACACTACCTGTATTAGAGTAGTTGCTGCCGTAGATGCATATAATACATGAAATATGGCTGAAATATACAAAGAAATGCCCAATAATAGAATAATGGGCTCCAATACAAGATTTCTAACCAATCTAGGAAAGATTGCAAGAAATGCCGGAAAATGTACAATGTGACAAATAACTTGTCACTGCAACTGAATCAAAATAAGAATGAGGCTATGGCAGATCTGAAATACTCATGCCCTCCTCTAATAATGTTCTCAAGCAAAGGGTTGATCCATTTTACTCGAAAACACTCCTCCTGATAAGCTCAGATGACCCTCCCAACAACTACCTGCATAATATAACATAGTTCCAGCCCTAGACTGCACTGTGAGAGATGGTGAATGATTGGCCTAGTGCCAAAGATCTAAAATGATGCCTGGGAGTCTCCTCTGCTACTCCTCCTAAGAATATATGAGATCTCCACTGAAGAACAAGCCAAATAATGACTCTATGAGTTCCTTTGTTGCTGCACCCAACAAATCAATGCTTTCTACCCAACAGAATAACGCTGTAGCTGAAGGATTAAGCTTGGAAAAATGTCGGAATGAGGAAATTCAGCTCAAACCCTCTCCTTCCTTTAGGATGGGGTAGGGATTCCCGACTAGGAACACCCTTGGGTACAAGAACACTACAACCCTGCTAAATAGCCCGCGGATGCAAGTCTTTGCAGACCCAACGAAAATGATAAGCTAATGCATAATAAAAAATGGACTGACATCTCCTCCTTATAAAGAAAATAAACTCCTCTCACCATGGGTCCCATTCACACTTGCCTCCTAGCTCATGCAAGTGTAACCTTTACTAAAATTGCGTTGTTCAAGAAGGTTTAATGTATCTAGATAGCTTATTTGACTTTGGTCAAAATGACAAGATCAAGCATGATCCAATCCTGTTCACACCATGTGGTGCTCAAATCAGCTACTTTATTATTCTTCCTTTCACACAAGGAGTGTTATTTCTCCATCTAAAGGGGTTAAGGGGTCTCCTTACCCATTTTATTCAACAAAATAAAAATATGCTAACTATAATGTTCCTTTTATCTTGAGGCTAAAAATTGGGAACATTACATGAAGGCACTGTCATGTTGGCCATATTTATTTTAAGTAATCCAGCATCCTAGTGAGGAAGAGGACACCACCATTGGAGAGTCTTCACATTCCTTTTGAGAGAGGGAGGAGAAGTTTGCAAGGAAACCAAGGAAAGGGACCCCCTTGCTGAGGGAATTTGAGCTCCATAGCTCGAAGGACTCACTTCACTTGTGTTAGCATTGTATTCTTCTACTACCAACAACTAGTAAATGGATTTTTTCCATTGTTGTATTGGTTTGTTTTCTCCACCTGAGCTTGTTGTTTTTTTTTTTTTTTTGAGCTTATGTTTTTATATGCATTACTTCCACTATGATTTTTTATTTAATATTTTTTTCATTATGTCCATTAACAACACCATAATATTCTCTATGATCTTTTTAGGAAATAACCTACTTCTACAGAAGTGTCATTTGGTACACTAGTGTGACAAAAACACTATCGCACCCCTTGTTTCAACAAGTTGATATCTTAAAGATAAAAAACGACGAATTGAGAAAACAACTTTCCATGTTAAAGATAAGAATTAGACTAATAAATCCTCAAGTATAGAAATCTTATGATAGTTTTATGAAATAATGAATGTATCTTTCTCTTGCTTTGAAACTGAAAAAAATGAGAAACTAATGCATAAGGTTTGTGCGGAAATTCTTCATGAGGTTGGGTATACAAGTGAAGAGGTGCAGGAGATAGATTATATCTTAGTGGGAGTGTAAAAAAAAAATTAACAAGGAGGATATTGAGTTACAAGATGCTACACTAGAATTTGCTAAAGACACTACTGTCACACAAGAACTAGAAGTTGAGGCAAAGAAACTTGAGGGAAATCAAATTTTTCTACACAAGAACATGCCTATGATGCTACTAATACATAAGAACTAGTAGCTAAGGAAGTAAAAATAGAGAATGAAAATAATATTGAAATCAAGAGGAATTACAAAAATATGTGAGGGACACTACTATAATAGTAGTTGAGGTAGTGCAACCTAAAATTGAAAAGGATGATCATTTAGACACAATATTTTTATTCACAGAACTGAGTAAGTAGATACAGGTCATTGTATCATTACAAAAAGGGGTAGTCCCACTGGACGAACATAGGAGGATTATTCATAATCTTAATATAGCTTGGTATAAAGAATTAATGATCTAGAAACCTAGATGGGACAAGGTGAAGTAAAAAATGGAGAAACAAAGGAGACAGATGCTGGAACTTCAAGAAAACGTCCAACAACTATAGGAGGACAAAGAGAAAATGTACAACCTTATACATGAAATATTGACTTGTATAAATCCCTCTCATTATTACCCCTTATTTCTTTAGGAGAAAATTTCTTTCTTGATTGATAACTATTAAAGAAAGATGACCATACAAGATAACAACCATTATGTCTTTTCTTGAGGTATTGAAACAAAGTAACTTTGCATAACAGCATTTTTTGTGCGAGTTGTATATGCATAATTTTTTCTACTATGGATAAAATAGCTTCAATATCTCACCTTACGTGGGAGATATCTAGCTAAGGGTGCTTAACTCACTTGTGTATAATTAGATAAGATAGAAATTAGCACACTAAGTTATAACAACAAACTAGGAGAATATAATCTTTCAGACCCAAGAAGAACCATGTTCCACTACAGCTGTGATTAGAACATTTGAAACTTTTTTCAATCTCTAGACATAAAATCTATATTAAGTGAGGCCCATGGAGCATATTTAGTCCTTTTTTCTAGGTGCATTACGAAATTAAGATAGAATGCATTAGATGGTAGTAAGATAAAATGGGAATTGTGTGACAAGAAGTAGAAGGATGAAGACCCATACTCCTACCCAAAATTTAAACACACTCCTTCAAGAATACCTATGTATTTTACTTGTATTAGATGGCATGGGCTCAATTGGCTTGGGTTGAATTTTAGATTTCCTTTTATTTGCATTCCAACACTCAAATACTAGCATTATTTTTAGTTGAAACCTAGAGAGGCATAGACCTGGTG
Organism: Pinus albicaulis; assembly: GCA_034641835.2. Taxonomy (NCBI): domain Eukaryota; kingdom Viridiplantae; phylum Streptophyta; class Pinopsida; order Pinales; family Pinaceae; genus Pinus; species Pinus albicaulis. The sequence continues at coordinate 902,827,797 of CM076581.1, forward strand.
GTTGTATTTTATTTCCTTTGAGGGATAGAGGGCTAGCACTAAGGACACAAAACATGCCTACAATTTTACTAAGTTGCATTCACAACATTCATTGAAGGTTGACTGAGGGGTATGCATGAGGACATTATGTTGCTTCAGCTGGGGACAGATGTTGGGTCTAGGAATTAGCATATTTTTCACCATCATTTCCTTACTTAAAAAAAAAAAAAAAACCGTTAAACTCCATTGATTACCTTTTTGACCAATGTATTCTATCCTTTCTCCTTGTCTTATACAGTTTTGCTTGTATATTGTCAAGAGGATCATTATTTTCGGTAACTCTACTGAAAAAATGAAAATAAGGATGTTTATAGGATGACTCAACTTGTTAGGATGCTTCCACTCTCTTTTTCCAAGGCAATGCAATGCTTCTCTCTCAAGATTTTTCAACATTGCCATACCAAGCTAGGCTCTTTTGTTATTGTAATTCTTCTACTATATTTCATGCTGATGAATAGTATTTTTTCTCAGTGCAAATTTTTGGAGCCAATATGGACATTGATACTCAGCCAAGTCAATCAAGGTTGCTAGGATATCAAGGATAATATTTCTTTTCATAATTCAGCCAAATCAATTATGATAATTATAATCATCGATTTTAGTCACTTGCTAAAATGAGATATGATTATAACACTACTTTTGTTTTTAGTGAAGTTTTGTAATTTGTTGTAATTTTTTAAGAAAAAACTCTTAATTGGACATCCTGAGAATTGAAAAAATATCATGGCTGATTTTCATACCAATATTAGACAAGAGGAAGAAATCTATAAAGATAGAAACCTTCTTTCTTATGTGAGGGTGGCACCATCATCCTTTAGAACTATTCATCTTGTAATTTATCTGAGTTAGTATAATAATCGATGGGTTCATGGTTTTACTTCCTATCCCATAATATATGCATTAATATCTACCTTCTAAAGACGAAGGGCCCTCCTCTTTAGTAGGGATTGTTGTAGATAAATGTCTTTTGGATTAATCACATCATTAGGATTTTGTAAACGTTTTGAACCAGCTAATGTGGTTCATCCTTAGGATAAGGTGGAGAAGCTAATCGATCTTGATGAATAAATAGTGGAGATGCATCATTGCCCGGAAATAGTCGTTAAGAACTAGTTGTTAAGAACTAGCCATTAGGACTAGTTGTTAAGAACTAGTCGTTAGAAAGCTAGTTAGTTAAGATTTAAAATTAATTAATTAATTAATTAATTAAATTAAAATTTTATTAAAAATAGGTTTATATAAACTATTATGTAATTAAATTAAATATAATAAGAAATAGGGGGGTAATATTTTTAATTTAATAAATAAAATTAATTAATTAATTAATTAGTGGTTCCATTTTGATTGACTTCTAGGTTATTTTAATTCAGTGCTAGTTGTAATTCCAATTATCATTGTTAAAAATTCTCTTTTATACATTATAGTTATTATTAATTAGATTAGCTTGAATAAAATCTAATATACATAGCTCATGTGATAGCATAGTTACTGGATCAATCCTTACTAATTGTATACATATATTTTTCATCTGCTGCTATAACTTTATAATTTTCTGTTGAAACATAATGTTCATTCGTTGCTGTTACATTTTTTAGTGTGTTATTAAGTTAATTAATGAACTGATTCTGATTGTCTTGATGATTGAGTGGTTGTGATTAAATGGTTTTATGCAGGTGATTTCAAAGAGTGTTATTTCCTTTTCTTGGAAGAGCGATCTAGAATAGATGACTGCCATTTTATTTTGCAAGTGTGATTTAATTACCAATACCATGCGTAGAGTGTTATTTTGATGTGAGTTTTATAGTAATGTTTTTTTGTTGTTGTTTTTGTTTGTTTGTTTGTTTGCTTGTTTGTTTGTTTGTTTTTTTGCAAGAATGAGGAGTTACAACAACTTTTGGTGTGATTGAATGCCATGTTCTTGTAGAAAAAAAATAGCAATAATTAGGTATCAAATAATATTTGTTAGTTATTAGCTGAATATATTGTCCACAATAATATTAAAATAAATAGAACCACCTTGGTTGGCAATTTTTGTGTTAGAAATTGATTTGTTTTATTAAAATAAAATATTTCTAACAATATGGTAAGCTCAAAGTGTTTTTGGGATCATTTTAAACCAATCCTTACGATGTTGTTGTATTGTCTTGGTTAATATAGATTCTGACACTTTATTAGTGACCTATACTTTCCCGTTTTCATATGGATGGTATGGGTTGGACATTTGGTTCTTAATTTTTAACTTCTCAATGATAGACTAGATGAGTCAAGATGTGAACTAGGTTCCTAGAATTGTGAAAATTTCTTGTGGAACGCCATAGATAATTAATATTTCTTCATATAAAAATTTAGCGATTACTTGTTATGTTGATTTCAATAATTATTTTGCTTCAAGCCACTTAGTTACAATTAGTGCATACCAGGATGTAGTCCTTCAACTTTGATGGCAAGTTGATTGGCCCTACAAAATAAAGGGTTCTATTGAGACTTGTGGTTGTGATGTCATCTCATCAGATTGTACACCTTCCCCCATTCATTGACATTTTTCATAGTTCCTAACATACTTCTTGGCCTCCCTAAGGAAAGTTAGCCAATAGTATCCTAGTTATAATACCTTGTTTGTAATCCTTTTATTGGAAAAGTGTCATCCACAAGGTTCATCATGCCATGATTTAATAATTTCATATATCTCATTTTCCTACACAATGCATTATCATAAGATATGGTCCTATGCAAAATAAGTATCTATGAACGTAGGAATACATGGCATTATGTCCAATGAAATTATGATGTTTTTCAGTGATAAATGTTATAGAAGCCTTCCCATAGAAAAATAATTAGTGATGTATAAAAAATAACACGTATTAGTAGATAATTTAAATAAATACTCATCAAGAAAAACATCTTCTACCAAAACAAGTTTCTCCCCATTATTAAGTCTAGAGAGGAACTTAGCTATGACATTTCCCTTCCTAGGTTTTTTTTTTTTTGGTAAATGAGGCTAAACTATATTGATTCAAAATAAAACATTACATATGATACTAACTGAGTTGGTAACCTGTTCTTATCCAAACCCAACCTTAGTTTCTTTCATATTTGCGCATGTATGGGGCTTCCTCCGTGGAGGAAACCAGACCCATAATAACATCAGACAAAAAATTACAAAATGTGTCGTGGCACTTGTGAATGTAAAATTACTATGATAAGAGCTGCAATAACACAAAACTAAAAAAAGTTGAACGAATGAGCAGTCAGGGTTCTTCTGCATCATCCACAGTGTCTGGATCCTCCTCCTCGATACGGCAGTCATACTCCTGCGCTATGGCCTCCTCCTCAGCAGTAGGACAATGTGGAGGTTTAGAAGTAGGTGCGCAGAGGATGGGAGTGACTGCGTACTCTAGCATTTGGTACACGCGTCCAAGTTCCCTCTGATTCCATGATCCATACATCAGTTTCTTCCCCCTTTGCCTCCTGAACCAAAAGAGGCTTGATTTTGTGGGGCTTGGGGTGCTCCTGGTGCGCAATGGTGGATTTCCTGGGTCTGCTTCTACCTCTTTGCGAATATTGAATAGGGGCCTCCTCCTCATGTTCGTGCACAGGGCTCTAGGGGGCATCCCTGGCATGACTTCCAGAAGAGGAGCCCTCAAAGGACTCCAAAAAATTATCAGGCCCTCACTGGTAGAGTCCAAGGAACATGCCTCTTTTGCCGCCTCTAATTGTTCTTTGGCAGAGTCTCAGAGCCATGGGATAGTGTAAAGTGAGGGAGATGGGGGCCGAGAGAAGAGATAGGGAGTGCATGCGGGGAGGTATTGATGGGCAAGGTGGTGGTGATGGTGGTGGATGTTCACTCGGGGAACTTAAGAGATGAGAGCGCATACGAGAGAAACTAGCAGGGAAAGGGGGTCCTAAGGGAGGCACGCAGTCAGGGAGGTGTGCAGCCGGGAGGGTCCTTCAAAACCTTGAACTAGGGGGAAGGCTGCGTAGCCGGTGGAGCGTGCAGGTGGGATGAAACTAAAATAAAGGTGCTAAGAGGGCAGTATGAGCCAAAAGGAGAAAATTTTGAGTAACATTATGCAGAAGGGCCTCCCCTTTTGTAGAACTGTGGCACAAGCACAGATGTTGTTCATTATTATGACACACTCACAGGTGCATGCTGCAACAGTTTTCATGTGGAGGCATGTGCTTCGAGTTATGGTGGAGCGTCATATCCATTCGGGAGCTCATTCAAATGATTACAGATGAGAGGTTCCACCCAGGGTGGCTGCTGGTTTTGCGTATCTTCTTCAGTCCTTTCCCCCGTCACCTCATGCGAATTATTATAGAGAAGTGGATCCACTTCAAGTGAAGGCCTCCGTTGTAGATCTTCATCATCTCAAACGTGGGAGTTATTGTTTCCATACGTGTATCCAATGTCACCACATCTGGGGATCCCTTCCGAGTTTTATCTAGGATAGTGATATTAAATTCATTTAGAGCAAGAAGCCATATGGTTACTTCGTCATTAATTATAGGTTTTTTCATAATATATTGTATGGAAAAGTGATCAATGTCTACAAATATTCGATATTCAATGATGTCATGGAATTTTTTTTTGATAGCATGTATGATGGCAATAAATTCTTTCTTAGTCACAATGTAATTTTTTTTAGTAAGGGTAAACATTTTACTACTACAGTAGATAACATAAGGTGGTTGTTATTCCTTTTTACCTAATACAAGTCCAATGGTTGTATCTAAAGTGTCAATGGAAATATGTAAAGGAATGGATCAGTTAATTCCTTGTAAAATAAGGGTCATGGATAATTTATCCTTTAAATTTTCAAATTCCAATCAACATTTTTCATTCCAACAAAATTATGATATTTTAGTTAACTAGTGAAGCAAGGGTGATGCTACCTTAGTAAAAAATTCTATGAACCTTAAATAGTATCCTACGTATCCTATAATAATGCATACATATTTCTATGTAGAAATGTAGCATGCTTGAACTGCAGAAAATATTAGAAGTGTGAAATATCCCATAGATACATAAAAAAATAACACAGTGAGATGATAACAATGAAAATATTTTATTAGGATCTGTAGCATTACTGTTCACTTCCATCTTCAAGGGGGCAACCTCCAGTAGAGAGAGTTCAATTTGATAAAACAATACAAGACTTCCCTTACTATCTTTGACAATATATATCTTCATGAAACCCAAAAATCTAACTACACATGGTCCCTTGCATAATGTGGGTTAACAACTTTATTTATTAGCTATGGCTCATTATAAATAATTGTGGTGCCTTTTTTATAATGTGGGTGAACAACTTATAATTATTATGGGATTTATTTATTAAACTAACTAATAATGACTCTTATGGGGACCCTTGGTCTTATTATATTAATAAATGGGTTACAATCAGGCCTTAACAAGAAAGAGTTAGGAGATTAAAAATAACCTTTATTTTAGTCGGGTCTACTTGTATTCATTCATGAGACACATGGTGTCATAACAATATACTCTTAATAAGAAGCATATGATATTATTCATTATTGAGAGCGAGGTTGTTTTCCTTACACCTAATAAAAACATTTTCAAGATTTTTTAAGGCCTCTTCAAAGTTGTTTCCATATATAGTGAAATAATATATATAGATATCTACACAATAATTGGTTAGGTCAATAAATACGTCGAGGCTAGACCTTTGGAATGTAGTAGCAGCATTACATAACAAAAATTGGAGGACTTGGTAATCATAATTACCCCAAGCATGTGAAAAATTTGTCTTCTCTTGGTCTTTCAGGGCAACATAAATTTGGTGATAGCCAGTGAATCTATTGAGGAATGGGAACAAATTATTTCCTTCCATGGTATAAATGATCTGATAAATGAATGGTAGAGGAAAATATTATTTCATGGTGGCCTTGTTTAACTCCCTATAATTAACACACACCTACCATTTACAATTTTTCTTAGATATAGTAAAAAAGGGTCAACCAACTTACTATTAGAAATCGAATAAGTAAATATTGCATTGAGTACATTCTAGAGTTCTTCCTTGACTACATATTTTAGATTAGGATTCATCCTATGTTGGGAATTCTAGATAGGCCAGGAATCCTCTTTAATATATATATGACAGGTACACATGTTTGGATGTATTCCCTTCATGTAAATACAACCCCATGAAATAACATTACTATGATTTTATAACATCCTAATAAGCTACTTTTGTTGGGAAGATTATAGCCAATCATTAATATTTAAAGTTTTTCTAGATGGATTTAAATGAGAAGGGCATATCCCTTAGAAATAATCTTCAATCCAGCCATGTTGTCCCCTTACTAAGTTAATTCAGTAGATGAGAAGTTTTCCTAAACTTTCCATTTGATAATTTGTGTAAGAGATAGGTGTCCAGTTATGTGAGGATGGGCTATAAAGTGAAAATAAAATCATCCTTGGTGTTCTCTTAAAAAACTAATTCCTACTAAATAGTAAGAATATTTTGGATTTATCTTTAATCATTGTGTTTGATCCAAAATGGATTTTCATGGTTAGAACAATTTTTGTAGGTAAATAAATAGTTTCATGGAGGAGTTTCCATGGGAAATTGTCATATCCCTAGGCCTATGGCCAATGTATGCATAAGTAGTAGCCAACCATGGTATTACTAGAATCAAGAGATATCCCCCAAAATCATCTTTAGGTTTTAGGACCATAAAATCAACGATATATTCTTGTGAGTATATATAAACAACTATATCTTCTTGGAATCCTTATGATTTTATAGTGCACATATCGACTTGGTGAAGCACTGTTGGATTTGGTTGTAATGTGGATAATTGGAGTTTTTCCATAGTCTCTTATGTCACAATTTTGATCACTTCCCCCAAATATATCAAAGTATTAGGTATGGGAATATTATTAATATTAATTCTTATGATTAGACTTCTAGGGTCCATATAATTAGATATGAAAATTTTACCCAACATCAAGTCACCCAACTTTCCTATTACTTGAACATTCTTTGGGTCCTTCTATTTCCTTCCTGGATTCTTAATATAGAGTTCTCTAATAGTCTTAGCATATATTAGAACATCCTTTATGGCTTGAAAAAATGGAATTTTAACCCATAAATTTTTAAGTTCCCCTAGAAAATTTAATTTTGGTTGTATATGATTCTCTAAACATAACGTTTTTGGATATGGGGAAACTGATACGTTTTCTAGTCATAGGTTTAGGAATAATGGATATATTATTTGAACTATCTGGTCGTAGAAGGGCTTCCTGGTCATCTTGTTCTTGAATGACGGGGATAAATAGATCACATATATCCTTCCATGATTGTAAATGAATATCTTGTACATCGAGTGGTGAAATAACATATTTGGGAAAGTGTGGTAGCTCATAATTATAACAAGGTTTTTTTGAGTTAGCCAAGGTCTGGGAAAGTAATTGTAGTCTTTTAGATTTATGGTTAAATGTTAGCTAATGTGGAGGTGGTTGAGGAGGAGAATTTTTTGGGGCCTATAATGGCATATTCCAAAAAGGAGAATTTCCCCTCTAGCCTTGTGGGCATGTTTGATTTGGTGGTTGAAGAAGAAATTGATGCCATGAAATTAGGGAATACCAACTAGAGAATGGATTTTGTTTTAGAGAAAAATAATGGCAAGAATCTTACGCTGAACCAAATGGTCTGGATGGACAAGGTTTCTTTTACATTACAAAACAAGTTTGCTCAATATCCTCATTAGCCACTTGAAATATTTCCTTCAGTCCTGGTAGAGATGGACAATTATGAGTGGCATTTTTTTCCCCTATATGTTGAATATTTACACATCATCTAGAGGATATTCCTAGAAAGGGTGTTTCTTTCAAAATTTGGGACAAAATATTGTCAATTTTGTTAGGTAATATTGACTTGGGGAAAGGGACAAAGTTGACCCAGTTAAATAACGGTGGTTTTGGGTATGTGGTCTATTTTACCCATGGTTTCATGCCCATGGATTTCATTTAATAGGGCCTTTAAAAGGTTGGGAGGAACTCTATTATAATGGGCCAGGGAGGTGATTGGTGATGGCTCACTTGGTCATATTAGTTGAGATTCAACCAAGGGATTAATGGAATCCCATTAAATGGGTTTTTCCCTAGATTTGGGTCTTTCCCAAGGTAAACAAGGTGTTTTGTTTACATGTTTGAGTTTTTTTTTTTGCTAGTAATTTTATTTTTTCCTCTTAGTAAAATTTTTTCTCTTCGATAAAATTTCTAAATTTGGTATCAAAGTTAGATATTGGATTCAAAGGGATTTCTCTATTGTCTAGGGTTTATAAGGACCAATAAATAAATTTTCATGAAGAAAATTGAATATAGTGAGATCCACATTGTTTGATGTCTTGAAGACTACAAACAAGTGTCACAACACTAAAGTCAAAACAAATGGACACAAAAATAGAGGTAGTGGAAATAGGGTTGATTTGTAGGACTTAGTTTGTTTTGTAGCTATTTATGGATAACATTCAATTATTGGTGATTTGGATATGCATATGATGCACTCATCATTAATGGAGGTCATTGTAGTGAAAAAAATGTAAATTGTTGAACTTTTTTATAGAAAATCCATAGATGAGAGTTTGATGATGAAGTCTAATGGAGATTATAAGTGGATGCAATTCTCTGGATGAGATTCAAATAGAGGAAAGTATGCACTTTATCACATGGTTATGGCATGTGCTCATGATCCATGACGGTTTTTGGAAGGTTGTGCAGGAGCTAGTTGGGAACTACACCTCTAGGGAGTCCTTTGAGTACCCTAACATGGTCCATGCAAACATTGTGCTCTCCCCATCATCAAGTAGTGGAATATTATCAGCATGGATGCAAAGGAATACAATGGAGTTGATCTTGATTTTCCCCTATTCCAAGTGCTTAAGTTATTATAGGAAATTGAAAGAGGAGGAGCATCATCCATTATAAACAAGGAAGCACATTGAAAGCTAGCTCTAGGAGAGACCCCCATAACCAATCCAGGCCATGGTGATAACAATAGTGAATGCCTAGAATCGTAGGCTGAGAAGAGTATAGGTATCAACATATGAAGGAGATATGGAGATAAATTAGTAGGAAGAGGAAGTGGTTGGAGGATAATCTAGAGGGATAGAGGAAAATTATAGAGGAACCATGTATGAGATCATGTTAAATTTAGTCCCATTTTGATCCAGAAACGTGGACACTTGTAAGGGAGAAACAAGATCCCAAAGTGATAGTATATGAACTGGAAGTGTAGGGAAATAATTAATGTACCTAAATTCCATGGAAAGATAAAGAGTTAGATAAATTTTTGGAAGAATCAAACCTGAGAAATATGGTATCAAATAATTCAAAAATGTTGATCATTTAGTGGATGGAAACAACCTATGGCACTACTCCTCGTGTGAGAATTAGGACCAAGGTGCTTGGAAAGTGAAAAAGGAAAGATAATGGGTTAAGATGGAAAAAAATATGAAAAAATTATTATAATGAAGTTGAAATTTTATTACAAGTAAATGGGAATACTATTGTAAGACATAGTAAGGCATGTGTACCCTTGAGAAATTGTCGATAAATTCTAGTGTTAGACCTAGCTGATAGGGGGCATCCTAGGTTAACAAATAACCTAGGTATAAAATTTTAGGGGGGTAAGGGCTAAAGTGAGCGGAGATAACTCACTTGGTGGTTTATTTGGTTAAGGGAAACCCCGAGTCAAGGTTTAAGGGGGTTTTTTTAGGTAAACTTCACTCAGGGAAAGAGACAAATTTGACTTAGTTAAAAATGGTGTCTTTTGGCATGTGGTTTAACAGACCCATGGTTTTTTTCCAATTTATTTCATGCAATGGAGCCTTTAAAATATCGGATGGAACTATATTGTAATGGGCTAATGGGATGAGTGATGAAAGCCCACATGACTAGCTTAGCCAAGTTTTTTTCCAAGGGATTAATAGAATTCTTGTATTTTGGTTTTTCCAAAGAGTCGGTGTTTTCCCAAGGTAAACATGGTGTTATGTTTTCATGTTTAATTTTTATTATTGTTAGTAATTTTATTTTTTTCTCTTAGTAAATTTTTTTTTCTCCAATAAAATTTCTACAAAGGCCAACTCAGCTTCCTCCCTTTTCTTTTTAGCTTGCAAAGTATCTAACTCAGAAATTAGTTTTCTAAGTATATCAGCCTTAATGTTTTCTAATAGGTTTCCAAATTCAAATTTATTTACCCATATCCATTGCTATATGTTAGTCCTAAAGGTGGTATTCTGAGAATCCCTTATATAATTGGAGCTTCCTTGAGAATAATGTCTATATAACTCACATATATCATCATAGGTTAATTTGGAAACATTCCCTCCTCCCATAAGCTTAAATGTGTCAATGAAATCCTCCCCTATTCCTTTAACAAAAAGGATACACATAATTTCATTATCTAAATTATTTTCTTTTGTCCTTTTTAAATTCTATTGAAATCTTTCCATGTAAGCTTCCAAGATTTCATCATATCCTTGCAACATTTTGAACATTTATTGTTTACAGTCATAGACTTTATAATAGTCATGATATTTCCTTAAAAATTCAATTTTCATATCATCCAAATTTTGGATGGAATTTCCTCCAAGTCCCATAAACCAATGAAGATTTTATCCTTTTAAAGTAGTTGGAAATAGTCTTAGATTTTGTGCATATATAGAGTAGTCGTAGATATGAAAAAGGAAGTCAAACTCAAATAGGAAGGTATCTATATCTTCACTTGGGAGACCACAAAATAGGGGAAGGATATAGGGAGGGATATTTTTCATGAGAACCATAATTTACATCATGTTCTTGGATATGGAATTCAATGTAATAGGGTTCTTATGTCCAGTTTCTTCTTCATCCCACATCCCTACAAATTATTCTTTTGATTGTTCAGGTTCACTTGGTTGTTTGTGCTTTGGAATATTATTGAAACCCTTAGAATTTTTAGCTCCCGTTATTACTAAATATTCTTCCTCCAATGCTGGTGGATCTTCCTTACAATGTTTCCCTATGGTACTATTGGGTTCTTTTAGCTATGGTCCAACTGTGTTTCCTTTATCATATTTACTTACTAGGATGTTAATATGAGTGACTCATATGACACTGTGAAGTGTTTTTGAAATGATTTAATTATAATTTCAAAGCATCTACCATCCCCTAGTATGCATCATAGAAATGATGTAAGTTCTTTAAATGGGTAGTTGCCAATGCCCTTTTGTCACTTCTAGTCCTTGTATATCTCCTCACCCTAACCAAGTAAGGAATCCTAATTGTTTTGTGTGCCTCCTAAGAAATGGTTCAAAAAGCGATAGTGTTTTTATATGCTTCCTATTTTTATGGAGTTTCTAGATACACTTTTCTTTTAGTTTTTCAACCTAGGGTTTGTAAACTTGTGAGGTACTCCATGTAGAATACACAAGAAGTAGGTTCCTCACTCACCCTAAATGACCTTGTCTTCTAGGAAAGAAAAATATATGGGGATATAGTTTCTATATGAGGGATAGTCTTGAGTTTTTTCCAGAGCTCATATAAACCGCACCTCACACACCCAAGCGCTTTACTAGGTACCTAGCTTTGTACCATTAGGTAGGAAAAATTCATAAAATTATGCAAAAGGCTAATTTGGTAGCAAAATGCTTGTTATAGTTCTATATCAGACTAATTTTGTGACATTTAGACATAGGTATCATCCCCTTAAAATGAAATAAATTCTAACATTACCAACTTCTATTATTCATGAATTAAAAGCATATGCCACTAAATTATGATTATAAATTCCTATGCTAAATTCTTATATTTACAAACTATTATAAATCACACTTTGGAATTGAAATAGGGGCATAATAAGTAATGGAATAAAATGAAGCTACAACTATTTTAATATGAGTAAACTATCATACCCAAAAAATATAAAAGAGAAATTGATAACACTGGGGCTTATCTTGAGTGGGACCTTCCCCAAGGTTTCTCTTAATATTATAAAGTTATGTGCATATTATTCAAATAAATTTTGGAACCATACACACTGATAGCTCAAATCGAAACACGGGATAGAGATCATCCTACAGTGCACACTAAAATTTGTACTAACTTACAAGGTAACTATCACTTCATTGAAGCTTACACACACATATGAAAATGAGAGGGGCCATCGCATAAAAATAGCATAAATTTTCCTCTTCTATGAAATAGTTTAGTTAAAAAATAAGGAAAGAGATTAATGTTTGGCTACATTAAAGACAAGGAAACAAAAATATAGCCTAGCCGCCATGGTGGGTTATGCTCCTTGTGGTAAATGTTTAACATTTGATAACTATGTGCTAAAATACTATGGAAACCTATGATTCAATCTCACCCAATCCATTATGCATCTTCCTCAAGTCAATTCAAATATTCATATGCATATTTAGGGCTCCCACGAGGTAATAATACCACATATGTAGACCTATCAATAATGTAACTAATAACATTTGACTGTGATAGTTCGAAAGGATACATGCTTATCAAACTATCCTTATTGGACCTTAAAAGGAGAAACCTATGTAACCCACATAGTTTTGGATGAGTTTTTATTGCATTTTGGGGGTGGAGTGGTTCCATTGTTTCCAAGATTGGTGAACTCTTGTGTAAAATTTAAAAATTGTTAGCATATTCATAGACTATCCACATGTCTATGTGCCTATAGTTTTTTTTCGTAAGTCAACACCCACGGGGGGATTGGAACCGGTGACCTATTGCATGGAGTGCCTTAACAGTGCACCCTTCACTATCGAACCAAAGATGCATGGGATTATGCACCTATAGCTTTGATTAATATAAACATTTATTATTGTACACCTGTAGCTAAAGACCCCTTTTCAACCATAATCAATCCACTTATTTAACATATATCACAATTATTCCACATACTACATGCACACACACACACACACATTCCTGGACTTGATAACTCTTTAAAGCATGATTTAATTTTAATCCAAACAAAAAATGAAAAGAAATTCGATAAGTATGACAACTTGAACTTGGAGATCACAAAAGACATATTTTATGCATTCAAAATTGAGGAGGTATGAATAGAGGGGAAAATGGAATATTTTATTGGGAAAAAGGATGTTGATTTTACAACTCATCTCATTCTTTCTTTATTCATCTAAAAAAATACCTATATTTTAAATTACCGGAAAACCTTTCATGTCACAGCTTTATCTCTCTCTTTAGGATGAGTAAGAATAGAAAAAAAAAAAAAGTGTGAGAAATTATAGAACCTAGAATGGTGATCAACCTTTCCAGTTATTATCTTGAACCATCTATGATGATAGAAATAACCACTACATCCAGATTGAAGTTTTTTTTTCCCTAGAACGTTAGTTGCTAATCTAATAAATGGACATAATGTTTATGAGGATATTAGGAATAGTAACCACATTGAAAAATCTCCCATGGTCTAGATCAAATCTTCCTTCTCCACACACTTCAATAGGAGAATTATGACTCGTCAAAATAGGAGGCCTATCACAAGAATCAAAGTACTAGAAAGTATGAGATGAATAATCCATAAGGTGAGTAGATCTTGAATCAAGAAGCCAAATGTTAATATAATAAGTGAATGAAATCAACGCATGACCCTAACCTTTATCTTCTGTTAACTCTTCCCCTTACTTCTTCTTAGTATTATCTGGAATGTAGCGCTCAAGATGATGTTGTTGAAAGGATTGTGCTATGAGGTCAATTTTATTCTTCATGCATGCACTCTAAGGATACAATCCTTTGCTGCAATAAGTGAACTTAGTCTTCATGGCATTCTTGTACTTTCCCCTTTGGAATTTTAACTCTCCTTAATAGTATTTTTATTTTATTCCTTCTTATTATTTTGTTCTTTTACCCATGTTATTTTGTTCCTCTCTAAATGTCTAGGCCTTGTATGACTTTAAAGCCCCCATATGAATTGGATTATTTTTATCTTTGAATAAATGATTCCATAAAAACATCATCTTCCAAATTTTAAGAATGGATATTTTAGAAATATGGAAAGAAGAAACAAATACAAAATATCTATTTCCTAGATTTGAAAGAATTTAAAGAATCAATTGCTCTTCCTTTTTATTAATGCCACAATTTGTTACCTATTTAAGAAAAATAATGGACCTTGAAAAGAAGTATTTTACGGTATCAAATATTCTTTGTCTCACTAATATAAGCTCAATTTCTAGCTAATATCCTCTCTACTCATCTATCTTGCCATAAAATGTCTCCAACTTGGTCCATACCTATTTAGGTGTGCTACAAGCATTAATGTGGAAGTGGAGGTTAGGGAAATTAACAAGAATAAGATGAAAAAGGCTTCATCTATCCTATTGGATTAATTTGAATTATATACCATGGAATTGGGGTCTACTTTAGTCCCCATAGTAATCCTATAGAGGCCCTTACTACACAAAAGTAGTAGGATCTTTGGATCTCACTCAAAGTAGCCAAATGGATTTAGAATCACATTGATTGCTAGTTGATCCATTTTGTTTTCGGTCCTTGATCCATAAAATGTTGTGCATATTCCACTGGATGGTTTTTCAAAACAAATTTAACAATATTACATTAAAAATCCAAAGTTCTACACTATTATAGATTTATTTAATTTCTAGATCTATAGATTCTACTATAATTAGTGAAAGCATGCGAATGGAAATTATGAAGAAACGTATAGAATGAAAAAATAATCTCACACACACACATAAGACACAAAATATGCTCTGGGAAACCCTTTTGGGAGAAAAACCAGCTGGAAGGTGAGGCCATTTTGTTATCTTTCTCTGTTTGGAAAATGCGGCTGCAGGTACAAAGAACTAATGCCTGTGTCCCGTGGGCTGCTAAAGTGCACATATCCTCTTTGTTCCCTTTACCTTCTATCTATCATCATTATATTTTCTCAGCTATGGCACAAAATTCTCTCGAAAGAATGGAATGCTTTTTCCTCATAGTAGCTCGGTTATAACACAATCTCATAGCCTACTAGTAGTTAATTTTAACTACATAAACTCTTAACTATAGTTACAATATAGTCCCTTATAGAGTATTGTACATAAAAAGCACATGGATAGTCCATTTTTCATGAATAATGGGGGTTGACATGCCATCCTCCCGAACTATAGGTGTGAAAATAGGATGGTCAACTTTTGAGTGGCATAAATTTTGCATATAGACTCTGATTGATGCACTTCTTGCACTGTTCGAAAGATATACGTGTGTATAAAAATACAATATGGTGAAAAGGTAAGTTTTTACCCCAAAAAAAAAAATTGTTTGATGCCTCAAAAATCTCCCAAAAGGTTTCAGACCCCGTTTTTCCAAACTGGGTCCCTCTGGTAAAAATAGTCTCATTAGCTGATTCCTCCACTTTTTCCACTCCAAATGCATCAAGATGGATGAAAAGAAATATAATTGTCCAATTTGGATCACACCTCCCCATTTGGGGAGGCTTTTGGTCCCCAAAATATTTTATTGAATGAGGTGATGAAATTTTTCCTCCACCTTCTCTTTAGTGTATGATTTAGCTTTGCCTAGAAGTTGTCCCTTTAATCCAATCTACCAAAGGTCATGTTTCCCTTGCCTTGTAGTTCTAGACCTCTTCTACAAAATTGTATCTTATGTCAAGTATGCGTGCACATATGTTTCCAAATCCTCCATAGAAGGTAGGACATGTTCCTCTTCCTTTTCTAGCACGGAAGTCTCATAGATTTTAAAATTCTTAACATTCCCAACTAAGTAAATGTGCATAAATGGTGGTATACTAGAAAAATTGGCTTTATTACCCACCTTTTCCATTATCTCAAAGGGGGAATACCTCGAAGCTTTGATTTTCTTACTCGCCCTTTCTAACCTCTCCTTATTCAACTATATCCATAGTTTATATCTGACCTTGAACGATTTCTCTATACTGTGTTGATCATGCTTGGCATTATAATTCTCCTACGACTTCTCCACTGTGTCTTGTACCTATAGATTGATCTTCCCAGTCTTCTCTATAGTTTTTTCACCCCTCAAAGCATCTCCTATAATATCTTCCCTCACTCCTCCTTGCTGCCCATACGCAATATCAAAAGGTGAAGGTGGAAATATCCAAAACAAGTCCAAAATGGGGACTTTCCTGTAGAAGTATGGACTTCATTATTGTAAGAATGTTCTATATATACCATATTTTCATCCCATGTCTTCATATGCTTTTTTTTGTATCCCCTAAGAAGTTGCACCAAAGTCCTATTGACTACTTCTATTTTTCCATCTCTCGGTGGATGGAATGATGTAGATATCTTTAGCTTCGTGTCCATCTTCTCCAATAATGTAGTCCAAAATGTGTTAGAAATATGCAACTATTGTAAAAATCCACTTTGGACATTTCACATGATGGAGATGATGATTTCATTAAATTCCTCTTTTTGAGAGGACCAAAATTGACCTAAATATCACCTGATTTGGATAAGTAGAAGTGGGATTTTTAATTTATGAACCCACTCATGTACATTAGATTAGATTGGCCCTACGGATGTGTATATTGGATCTGGTTGACCCTAAAGAAAATTGGATCATTAAAAGGCTATGTATACAAGTTCCCTCTACCTCATTTAGACACAATCGAGAGAAACTCTTCTATCTTGGTTTTGGATCGCACAGGTCCAAGGCTTGTTTATGGAGGAATAGGTTTACTCTAAGGTGGAATTGCAGGGTCTCAGGCTTGTATCTCTGAATTAGGGTTTTGTGCCTGACTTGCAAGAAAAAATAAGAATATCTTGACCACAGTTGAACACACAGAAGCTCATC
Organism: Pinus albicaulis; assembly: GCA_034641835.2. Lineage (NCBI taxonomy): Eukaryota > Viridiplantae > Streptophyta > Pinopsida > Pinales > Pinaceae > Pinus > Pinus albicaulis. The sequence continues at coordinate 902,844,670 of CM076581.1, forward strand.
CATGTGACTAGATCCTTCCAGTCACATAGATAACCCATCGTCCATGCAACTGGGAGATTATTGTTTCTGTAGTTCAGTTTTGACCCCCAGACCCACGCCTGCTAGGATTAAGGGAGTGACTGGGACTCTATAGTCGCACAGATGACTCCTCCTCCATGTGACTAGGGACTAAAAGATAAATTTTCAGTATTCTAAAGAGTTTTCTTAGTGACTGCAGGATTTGGTAGTTGACTTCAGTTAGTGACAGTTCAGTGCAGACTTCAAATCATATTTTTGAGTATATACATTAATGGATTCATTTCATGGATGTTGTAGTAGTTTTTATGGTTAGTTTCATAGATGAATATATGTATCATTGTACTTTATTTTTCTGAAACATTTTATGACAATATAAGAAGAATAATCTACAAGGGTTTTCCCCATAGTGGGTTTTGCCCCGGTCTTCGACCGATCTTGGTGTCTCTATGTGTGCATGCTTTTTTTCTATTGTTACTTTATGTTCTACTGCATTTATGATTATGTTAATGCTCTTTCCACATAATTTCATATGCTGATGAATAATGATTTAAATATGAATAATGTTATGATACAATGGGGTGAACTCAATGTGTTAATAAAGAAATGAAATTATCAAAGATAATAACATTATAGCCCTATGAAGAATTAACATGGTATCAAATATAGGTTGAAGAAAATTCATGGAGATCGCCCCTATGATGACACCATTAATGGAAGTAAGAAGAGGATGGTGGAGACCTAAAATAATTCTAGGGTTTGAAGAAAACCTTAGGAAAATTTTGCATAAGGGTTTAATGGTTAAGTTTTTATAAAACCATGGTTTATAGCAAAGACTTGAGATTTTATATATGAAACTCTAGCATGGTCTATGTGAATATGCTCAAGCACTTGAGACATTTTTTATGAAGCCCTAGATGGGATAATCTATATTAGGCCTAATCGTTGATGTTGAAGGCAACATTATTATGTGGAATATGGATAATGATGGCTCTTGAAGGCTAATTCAAGAGGGAGAGGATCACATCTCTTTGAAGATAAGTATTTCTTGATGTATGATGCTCCTTTATGTCCTTACTATTGTCTAGAATTATGGATCTGATTATTGTTTTGATCATCGATTATACTTCCTGCATGTATATTTGAGTATATGGATGTCTCTAACCTCCTTTATGATATGTGATAAGTGGATCCCACTTGAGGATCATTTTAGATGAAAGAAAAGAAAATCTAGATCTGGAAAGAGGTGAGGAGGCACCTAATGAAAAGGTGACAAAGTACTAAAAGCTACCTATGTCAATAAAGAAGGCGCACAGGTATTTCAATACTACAAGATAGGAAAGGTATATTGTTTCAAGGTTATGTTTTGGTTGTAGTATTTATGGAAATGTAAGCCCTAAGGTATGATGACAATATCTTCTTCTCGAATGTTCCATCCATGCATATGAAAATAATTTGAATTCAAGGTTAATGTGATGAAATGGTGCACCTGGTATTGAACATTTTGATCATGATGATCTTCTTGATTATATGAGGATACTCAGTGTTGATATTTGATATAGTGGTATACTTAATGTTTGGCTAACCTCTATCATTTTTGATATCTTGATCCCATATATAAGGCTAGAACCTCGACTCTAGTAAATGATACTCTTAACACTTGACATGCATAAGACATGGTGGATCTCATATAAAAGGTTACCTAATTGATTTCTATATATAATGGTATTAATAATTCTTGTGATAAGCATGATGGAGGTATGGATAAAGGGTTGACACTCTTGTTTTTTTGGTAAAGTTTTATTGAATTATCTAACTTGTTCCTATTGATCATGCTAATCATGGTAACCATGATCAAAGTATAACTATGTGATTTTTACTTTGGATCTGTTATTAATCGTGGTTATGTTTTGATGTGATTAGTAATATGGCATATGGTAAATATAAATTCCCTAACATGATGGATTGACTTGATAGAAGTAATATTTGGTTCATGATCTTTGAAGTGTGATGTCACATCTGTCAGTTATGTGACTCCAACCCTAGATGAAATATTGATGTCATGATGTAGTAGCTGATGGAGCATGTTATGACCATGATGGGTATATGTTTGACTTTATGATCTAACAGATTTGTAGTGGAATTTTAGATAGGTTTATGGCATGATTGAAGATGACTGAAGTGGATTCCCATTCAGAGGGAGAAACTCTTCTTAAGATCCCTTATCCTTATATCATTTTCATTTTATTTATATTATTTACTATTGAAATATCATTTATGGGCCTGAATAGAAAAATATATGACATTTATGATCTATAGGAAAGTATTTATTTGAGGAAAAAAAAATTTCTCTGACTCTAAGCCCCAGTCGCACAAATGCAAGCTCAAGGGTGCAACTAGGCTACCATAGTCACCTACATGACTACTTGAAGTGTGCGACTATGCCTTCAAGACTAAAAAAATGAAAGTTTTGTGCATGAAATAAAATGTTCTCTTGAAGGATGTCAGTTCTACAGATGTGGTGTAGATAAACAGAAAGATATTTGAGCTAGAAAGATTTATTGTTTGCTATAATATTAACATCAAGAATGAACTTGTGTTTGTAGGTGACCAGGACATATATATATATATATATATATATATATATATATATATATATATATATATATATATATATATATATATATATATATATATATATATATATATATATATATATATATATATATATATATATATATATATATATATATATATATATATATATATATATATATATATATATATATATATATATATATATATATATATATGTTATTATTTTTTAATTTTGTGCTACAATATTTTGACATGATTTGGCTGACTGATATAGATGAAAATTGTTTCGAGTTTTGACATGATGCGTGACTAAGAAATTTGACTTAATGATTGAGATATATCTTGGACTATATATCTCACTATAATATAAAATCTAGATTTGACATGATGTTTAATGATTTGGTCATATAGATGATGACTTTCCTTGATGATCATGATACATGAGCATAGTGACTTCCAATGGATTATATGAGTATTCAGAAAAATGGTTTTGGCACAATGGTTAAAGTATCGACAATTGTGATTCAGTATGAAGATGGAACCTGCATGTCTTATCCTCGGTGTATACGTTTTCATCTAGTGATTATGCTTTCATGAAGTTCTGGATTGAGATTTCATGGTTGATGAAAACTCGTTGATAGATGAAATCATGATTTGATGAAGAGTTCTACCATTTGTCACCTGGTCTAAAGAATTGATGACTTTGATATTAATACTGATCTAGCTTCTAAACTTAGATAAGTTTTTTGAGTTCATTTGATTGCACACTATTGAATTATGTGAGGCTGAGAAAATTGGTTTGGAAAAATTTTATGTTTATAGAGAGAAATGCATGAATTAAGCTCCTCGATCTGAATATGTCTGCATTGATTGTTATGTGGTGAAGCCAAGATGATGTGTTGATCCAAACCTCTCCTTCAGAAGTATTCCAAGGTATGAATTTGATTTTGGTTTTGGTTTTGGTTTCCTATACTGATGATCTACTCCTCATAGGTAATGAGCCTCTGATGATCTAAGCAAGAGGAAGATGGATTTTGAAGCTCAAAATACTGAACCATGGAATTATGAATCAATTTCTAAAGTTGGGAAGACAAAATATATATTGCAGAGCTATTGATGAAGTATTGATGCAAATCCTTGGACACTTTGATTTGAAGTTCAATATGTTGTTGAACTTGACATCACATCCGACAATTTATTGAAGAATTGATGTTCTTATTTGAAAATCCATCCATATAGAACCTGAATGAGTTTATGATTGAGTTTCTCCATCCACATTGAGTTTCCATTAAGCATCCTCCGATATACTTGCATAAGATGATCAATTCTTGATTTAAGATATTATTTATGATATGCGACTACGCAGATGCATTGTTGATATTTGAGATTATTATTGATGAGCAAATTTAGATGCTGCTCTAGTATGATATTTTCCATGAATAGTCCATAGCACGACCAATTTTGAGTTCGATGTTGCTAGCATGGCTAGTTGTGAGGAAAGATGAATAAGCTTTGTTCATGATCTGGATATGATATGGATACATTGCGATGAAAAATAGTGGGATTTGATCGGCAGAGAATCCCATATATATAGTTGGGACTGATATACTCTCATATTTTGAGTCAATGCAGCTATACTAGACAAGATTTGGCTTGTGGTTGGCACCTCGTTAAGAGGGAGGATGATTATGGTATCATTTTGTGATTTATATTATTATTTATGTTCTAACATGATATTTGATTTGATGATTACCATATATGAGAATGATGATATATTGATGATTTATAGAGAGAAGCATTGATCTGGGACACTAAACCATCTTTTCCTCCCTGTCTAAGATTGCAAGGTGAGGAATTTAGATAGAGGGCTCTTGGGGTTGAGGGAACTCTGGAAAATAGGATATCACCCATATCTGTTACCCATAGGGTTGGAGTAGTAGCTCACCCTATCTTATTCTTTTAAGAGTACACCCTAGTCGGCATCATACCCACAAGTTGGGCTTCTTAGGATGATCCCTCTCTATTTGGCCAACGGGTTGAGGAGGCTTGGAGGCGTGTGATCCTTACCTATTGGTAATCTAGGTATCTCTTCCAAGCTATATTATGATTCAAGCTTTCTAACACCTGAATATTGAGGGTAATTTTTGGGAAGATCAGTAGGAAATAGGATGGGTTGAGTAATAGCTCCCTTATATTACTATTGCTCGATATGGAGTCATAGTAATAGTAGCCCCCCCATGAGATTCAAAGTTGAGTAGTGGCTCCTTGATGTGGTTCTAGGTTGAGATGTTATCCCTAATGATATGATCTTTGATAATGATACGGGTAGTATCCCGCTAGCAGAGGTTCCGGCTAGTAGCTTGATGAATAGAGAGTGGTAGCTTAGTCACCCCTCCGATGGAAAATTATTCTTCTAGATTTGAGAATGTTCAGCATATGAGCATGGAAAATCAAGAGATGAATTAAGATGAAAATTGACAATTTAAGATTATCAATGATGATACATGCTCATACTTGAGATACCAGGATGGCATGTTGATCGATGGATATTGGCAGGTGGAATTCTCCCTAGTTTAGAGGTAGTTTTAAAAGTATGCAACTATGGTCAAATTCGACTTTCTACAACTCACATGATGGAGATGATGATTAAATTTAATTCGTATTTTCGAGAGGACAAAAATCGACCTAAATATTATCTGATTTGGATAAGCAGAAGTGGGATTTTGAATTTATGAACCCACTCATGTACATTGGATTAGGTTGGCCCTACACATGTGCATATTGGATCAGGTCAGCCCTAAAGCAAATTGGACCCATCAGAAGGATATAAATACATGTTCCCTCTAACTCGGACACAAAGGAGAGACACTCTACTATCTTTTTTTTTGTGCACACAAGTCGGGGGCTCATCCATGGAGGAGTAGGTTCGTTCTAAGGTGGAATTGTAGGGTTTGAGGCTCACATCTTTGAATTAGGGATTTGGGCCCGAATCGTAGCCATAAAATAGGAATATCTTGACCATAGTTGCACACACAAAATCTCATCAATATGATTGGAGCCTTCCAGTCGCATGGGCAACCCATCATGCATGCGATCGAGATATTAGGGTTTCTACAATTCAATTTTGACCCCCAGTTGCATGCTTTCCAGGATTAAGGGAGTGACTGGAAACCTATATTTGTATAGATGGATCCTCCTCCATGCAACCGAGGACTAAAATATTAATTTTCAATATTTCGAAGATTCCGCTCAGTGACTGCAGGGTTTGGAAGTTGAGTTCAGTCAGTGATAGTTCAATGCAGACTTCAAAATCATATTTATGAGTATATACATTGTTGGATTCATTTCATGGGTGTTGTAGTAGTTTTTCTGGTTAGTTTCATAGATGAAGATATGGATCATTGTACTCTCTTTTTCGGAATCATTTGATGACAATGTAATAAGAATAATTTACAAGTGTTTCCCTCATAGTGGGGTTTTCCATGGTCTCTGACCAATCCTGGTGTATCTATGTGTGCATGCTTTTCTTCTATTTTTCCCTTATGTTCTACTACATTGATGATGATGTTAATGTTCTTTCTACATAACTTCTTATGCTACTAAATGATGATGTAAATCTGAATAATGTTATTATACTATGGGGCAAACTTAATGTGTTAATCAAGAAATGAAATTACCAAAGAAAAGAACATTATAGCCCTATACAAAATTAACATAATGCACTGAGAAATATTGTATCCCTATCTGAAATGATGCTCCTTGGTATCCCAAACTGCACCTAGACCTATCCAAAGAACAAGTTTGTTGCTTCTTTCCTATTGATGGTTTTTTTATAGGGGATTAGAACACACATATTTTTGAACCTTTCAAATACCACGAAAATGTAGTCATGTCCCTTCCTGGTTGTCGGTAAACCTCCCACAAATTCCATGGAAATTATTTCCCAATTATGAGTAGGTACAAGTAAGGGATGATATAGACCTTGTTTCCTATTTCTATGCTTGATGGTACAAAAAATCATGCATCCTCTTATGAACCTAAAAACTTGCTCCTGTATCTTGGGCCAATACACATACCTCTGAAATTTATCCATGGTCTTCCCTACACCAAGGTTCCCTACAATCTTGGAGGTGTGTGCCTCTCTAATAAACTGCAATCACTCACCTTTAGGAACACATAGCTTATCCAACCTATAGAGAAACCCATCTTAGATATGCTAGCCAACAGTGTTGTCGCCATCATGCACATGATTCTGACTCTGCAACTATTGATACACCTCCTTGAAGTTCTCATCCTCTGAATATGCTTTTTTTTATGCATCATGGGTGAATTTCTTCATGTGCATAAGAGTCCCCATGGTTGTAACATTTGATGTGGGTGGTCTTTAAATCATGTCGATCAACATTTTTATGTTTCCCTTCTTATACTTGATCACCAAAATGAAAATGATATAAAAAACCCATCCACTTGTAATTCATGGTCTATTGTAGATTACTTTGGGCCTGTAAGTATTGTAACAACTGGTGATATGTGTGTATTATTGTCTTGTTTTCCATCAGATAATGCTTCCACTTCTTCATAAACTGCACCATGGCATAAAGTTCCTTATCATAGGTAGGGTAGTTAATGACTTCCCCATGAAATACATTAGAATTGTAGCATACATGCCTTCCTCTCTGTATAAAGACAACTCCCATAACATACCCGCTCACATATATCTCCATATAAAAGGGTAGCTACAAGTTTGGTAATGTAAGAACTGGTGCTTGGATAATCTTCTTATTTAGCTCTTCAAAAGCCCTTTGTTGACCTTTTCCCCACTAGAAACTCTTGCCACTTGTTGTTATGGTGTGGAATGGTGTTTCTACCACTTAAAACAAGGCTATTAAGTTCCTCAGGTATTATGATTCCCCAATGAAACTCATGGCCTCATAATCATTATTAGGCACTGACCATTTCATGATGGCGTCCATCTTGGAAGGATCCATCTTCAGCTTTCCTCCACCAATCACACACTCCTGATACACTAAATACTGTTGTGAAAATTCACACTTCTTGAGATTTTCTAGTATCTAGTGCTTCTTCAATGTTTCCAGCACCTGCATCAAATCTGACATATTCTCCTCCCAGGTATCACTGTATACCATTATATCATCCAAATACAAAATAATAAATGAATCTATAAAATGGAGCAGTACATCATTCAGTAATATCACAAATTTAGTTAGTACATTAAATAGGCCAAATCTCATGACTAACCACTCATATAAGCCTTTCATGGTTTTCAAGGCGGTTTTCCAGGTATATTCTTCTTTGACTCAAACATGGTGATATCCAGAATTCAAGTCCAACTTGGTGAAGTATTTTTCTTGATGTAAATGATCCAACAAACCTTATATCCTGTGTAGGGGGTATCTGTTTTTTAGCACCATTTTTTTCAATGCCCTATAATCTATATACATCTGCCAAGTCCCGTCATTCTTTCACACAATGATGACGGGTGACCCACATGGTGATGTACTCGGTCAAATAAAACCATTTTCCACTATTTATTGCAATTCTTTCTTCACCTCATTTTCTTTTATAGCACATTTCCTATACAGTCCAATATTTGACAATGGGAATTCTGGAAATAGTTGATATCATGGTCCACTTCTCTCTTAGGTGGTAACCCTTTAGGCTCTTGGAACACATCCCTGTGTACATGTAACAACTCCTCCAATTTTTTTTTCTATTTCGTAGTACACCCCTCTAGGGATACCTTTCCTCTTATTGAATACTCCACATATTGAATTTCTCTTAAAAACAATAAATCATAATTCTTGCTCGAGTTGAACAATTTCTTGGATTGGTTGGCACTTACCAGTGAGATTTTTTACTTGACTTTGTGTGCATTTATGAAGAATGATTTTATATCCTTGACAAGACGATACTAGTTATATATTTTCATGAATATCACATCACGCATGTACATGTGTGGACTCCTAAACATGACTCCACATACATCAAGGGGAACCACATCTAGATCTACTTCACCAATAAAATCAACACTTACATCAAATCTAATTTTACAAAATTTTGTTACCTTCAACTCTACATCCTTATTTACCCATCCCAATGGATATGGTTCTGGATGATCACGAACTTCCAACCCCAACTTTTTGACCATCCCTGCTCCAATGATATTCTTTTGCAATCCTGAGTCAAAATGAGCATCAATATTTGTGTTCTTGACCTGTATCTTTATATGGAAGAATTTGGTCTTTTTTTTGTCTTCATGATATTAAAGGTTACTCAGATTCACCTCCTTCTAGACTAGCATGCAGGTGATATTATCATCCACATATAGCTTATTTCAACTTCGTTGCTCGAATCAGTTTCCATGAGATTATTTTTCTTGTTATCTTTCTTCTTGTTCTTTGGGTTTATCTCTGGATGAAACTTCCAACACTTATCCTCTATATGGCCATCAATGTTGCACTTGTTTCTAGGATATTTACACTTGTGCATTGTAGCTATTGTATTTTTATATTTTCCCCCTTTTTTCTTCTTCTTCTTCTCCTTAGTATAATCTTACTTCTCCTTTTGCTTCAATCCACTTGATTGTGCTCTCTTTAGGCCTAAGTTTTCCAGATATTGCACATGTACACAAGCCTCGTCCACTAATTTGGGCTTTAAAAACATCACTTTCTCATGCAAATGGTGATGACAAGGGCCCAAAATACTTAAGGAGTACATCTAGGTTCTTTGGAGAGATACCCAACATTATATTCATCTTTATGAATTTTGTGGTGTACTCCTGCATGCTTTGGCCTGATTTTTGCCTAAAGTAATTCCACCGGATCCACTGGTCCTCCACATACCCAATGGAATAAAACTGTGACTTAGTGAGGGTTTTTAAATCCTCCCAGTTAGTCACTAGAGGTTTTTCTTCCAACCTCAGGGTATTCCGTGAGGTTCTCCCATCAAGTCAGTGCACGGACCTCTAATTTCACTTGTGTAAATGTTATCTTTTTCCCTTCCTCGATATGATGGACACTAATATAAAATTCTACTTGTTGTAACCAGTGGTTCATCTTTAGAGCATCAATATTTCCATGGTACGACTTGATATCAAATTTTTCTTCAATTTTAAAAAGCTACTGTGATTGTTTCATGACTCTCGAACTGGGTTGACCTTTTTTAGGTCCTTTCTTTAACATGTTCTCTATTCGTACTGATCTTCTAATCCTTGTTCTGATTTTTCCTCTGCATTCAAACCGACATCTTCTCTAAATATTCTCATATTGTTATTCAATGCCACCATTAGGAGGCTTACATTATGGTTAATATTTTCAACTTGTTTTTTCAACTACATAAACCTCACCTCTGCAGGATCATGAGGCTCGTTTACAGATTCATTGACCATGATTAAGGTTTTACGATTTTCAGCCCCACCGATATAAATCCCTATAATATCCACAAAATACCAAAAGAAACCTGCTCTAATACCAAATGATTCATAAACTATCGTGGATATTCTACTGGATAGTTCATCACAATAGATCTGACAATATTATATTAAAAATACGAAGTTATACACCTTTACATTTTAATTTACTTTCTAGATTTGTGTATTTTACTGTAATTAGTGCATGCATGTGAATCGAAATTATGCAGAAAAGTAGAGAACAAAAAAATAAGCTCACACATACACATAAGACACAAAATATGCTCTGGAAACCCTTTCAGGATAAATCTGACCTGTAAGGTGATGCCACTTCGCTCTCTTTCTCTATCTAGAAAATATGGCTATAGGTACAAAGAAGCAATGCATGTGGCCCCTGGGATGCTCAGTGCACATATCCTCTCTATGTGCTCTACCTACTATCTCTCCTGGTTATCTATGCTCATCTATGGAACAAAATTCTCTTGAAAGAATGGAATGCCTCAAATCCTAGTGGCCAAGTTATAACACAACCCGATAGCCTACTGATGATTAATTTTGACTACATCAACTCTTAACTAGAGTTATAATATAGACTCTTATAGAGTATCTTACATAAAAAACATATGGCCAACCCCTTTTCCATGAATAATGGGGGTTGACACGACATCCTCTCGAGATATAGGTGTGTTTTATCACTAGAAAATATGACAAGAAAAAATGACATTATTAAATGTTAGGCAAAAGGATTTACAGGGTTGAGGAACATTAGAGGATCTAGAAAATTTAAAAAATATCTAAGGTCAAGAGGAAAAAATCAAATTGTGCACCAAATATACATGAAAAATGCACCTTGCGTGCATTTTCCTTCGATAGGCGCATTGGTCTATGTGGCTTTCCCTCAAAAAGTTGCGCAGTCCTGGGAGTGGCGGAAGTCACTTTCTGGGACCACTTGAAAGACTTCAGGAAACTATCCTCCACTTGAGGCCGCCCAAGGACAGCCGCCTAAGCCACCTTTGGAGCTCAAGTGAGCACACAAAGGAATCAAGTGGGCACACAAAGGAATCAACCCTCTCTCTTGGGTCACCATCCATAATTGTACTAAGAGAGGGAAGAAGGATTTGAGTTTTCCTATAAATTTCCACCATGAGATGAAAAAAATGAGAACACATTGTTATGCTGGAAAAATTGATCATGAGCAAGCCAGGAGTGTGTAATCCAGAGCAACAGCAGAGTGAGGATTCAGTTGTTGGCCACCCAACAACTTCAATCCTTTGGAGAAGAGAGAGACCTTGCGACTTCAGCTAAAGGGTAAAAATTCCTTGCAATGGGTCTTAGAACTCCATAGTTATAAGGATCCTTTGGCAAGAGTGTAACGTTTTATCTTTCTTACTAATAGCGATCAATAAGAGGGGACTTTGATTCCACCATTTTCATTATTGTCACATTTGACTCATTGTGATATTTTTTTTTTGTTTTAGTTTAGTTGAGTTTCTTCTCTTTATATGCATACTACATTCCATAATTTAGTGTGGTTTATATATATTAGCATATTTTCACTAACCTGCTAACCATATTTTCTTCCTATGACCATATCTTGTAGGCCATGACCACTCCTACCAAGCACAAGTGGATTGGTACACTTGTGCACCAAAACCACCACTATAGGATTGGCGACTCCACTTGTGTTACCTTTTAGTTAAGTGGTTACGCTTGTTGCAGGGGCCTTCTCTCTGCTCTGGAGTGTTGCTGGGAAAACTCCCTTTATCGTCTTCTCTCCTCATTCACCCACAGTGAAGATTTGCAGTTCAGGAGTTACAGAAATTTCATTTGCAGGAAAATCGTGCGTAGTTTACTCACAAATGTGGCGATCCATGCGAGTTCAGCTCTGACCTGCGTGTAGAGTTGCGCGCCTATGTGAGGAATTTCCATGTGGAAACCAGAGACTACATTTATCATTGGTTTTATTTAATTTCCCAATTGTAAAGTGACTGGCAGCCCAGAGAAAAACTGCCACCACTGTGTTTGTTGTCCCATGATTGTTTAGAACTTTCTTTTGGTTGTGTTTTAGTATTGCTAGTTGCATATTTTAAAATCTTAAAATTTTATCTTCACAAAACTCACATAGTTTAATTAGGGGGAAATTGAGTGGCGAAAATACACCTTTGAAATCTAAATTAGCTCATTTGTGAAAATAGATGCCAAAATCGCATAGATGAATAGTTGGAGTAAGTGGCCCTAATCCTCATATGCTTAGCTAGTTTTCATTTTTCCTAGTTAGATCATTATTTTTTAGTTTAAATTTTTGCACTTGGCATTGGGACCAAGACTTAATTATCTTAAGAGAAGGAAGTAATCTCTATTGCCCTTGCACCTTTTGGTATCCCTGGGAAAGCATATGAAAGCTTCCTTTTGATAATTTTCCATATCCATTTAGTCAATCATTTAGTTTAATTAGTCGAATTTGTAAGCAAACCACTATCCACATATGATTTTCTTATCGCAAGGAACAATCAAAACATAGATTAATAGGGGACGTGTAAATGATCACCGCATATCCACATCTTCAAATTGTGTGATTTTTCACTTTTTTCTCACACACTTCCACACCATAAGTGAACTAAAGACTCCTTAAAACTAACCTAAGTGAACTCATTAAATTTCCCCAGAGGGGCCACAAGAAAAAATATATTTCAGGTTAGGACCATGGGGCTAGGAATCCAATAAGCCGCCATGGTCAGTTTACATCTTGAGACATAGAAGTTGACTAAATAGGGAGCTTTAAATCCGTCTATCCGCCCATAGAAAAGAAAACCTGAGCACCACAGAGACCCGATTCAGAGGGGGTTAATATTAGGCCCAGTGCATGCGGTATTATTTGGGGCTACTTGACCCATCTAATGCTCAATACTGGTAGCTAATTTACCAAGAAGCTCAAGACTCGAACGCTCATGTGGCATGATGATACTTAGTGGCAAAATCAAGGGCATCCTTACCTATAGGTGACGGTGCAAGCCGCACTAAATCCTCTACCCATTACCTTGGTCGATTATTTGGCTGCTGGAATGCATCACCAGTTCTTTTGGGACGTTAGCCCCAGTACCCACCTAAAGATATCTTCTCAAGGCCTAGTTACAACTGAGAGTGTGAGGACTTTTAGTTCTTTAGGATTTTGAGTATCACATGCAAAAACAACCAAAACCATTTTTTGATTTATTGATCACATAGAGCTAATTTAAAGGAAAATAAAATTTTGTTTTTGCTTTGTTTTATGTACGTGGTCACCTTTTTTTCTTTGATATATTAATTTCCCTCCTCTCATAGAACTGAAGAATTTTTCCAAAACCATACCTAGTCGACACCATATCAGACCCAATAGGACCTCGTTGATCTAGACATCTTTTGGACCTCCCCCCATTAGCGAGAGGAGTTCCAGGTCTTTCTCCATTTAGGTGTCAAAGATAGAACACCACCACCCTTATCAGTTCACCCTTTATTAAGGCATATTTAGTTGGGAACCCCCAAGGATAACCCAATGCCACACCAATGGAAACCCCCGCAGGGTCACCACATATCACTCCTCCCACAACCCCTAGGGGGAAAAGGAGCACTACCCATTTAGGGAGCCAACTGAACATACAGCTAGGTACATCGCAGAAAAAACCCAGATCTAACCAGAACCATGTGTTTTCATAGTTTGAAATGGCACTCAACACACAATTATCATTCTTAGCATCATTAAACTTGCCTGATCTAACCAAGTTGATGAATGACCCCATTGCACACAGCCCTACATGCCCCCCCCACGCCCACAAAGCTCCCTTCAGAAATTCCAAAATTCAAAGGGAAGTAAGTGGAAGACCCAGAAAATCATATAATGACTTTCCACTTATGGTGTTAAATGTCGAACAACATCATTGATGATACTATTCGGCTGAGACTATTTCAGTGTACCCTCACTGGACCAAGTGAAAAATGGTATGTGGAGAAACCTTCTGCTACACATGGAACCTTTAGTGCCCTCACTACCGCATTCCTCACATATTTTAAATTACCCATCCACCATGATTCTGAGATGGAATTACTGACACATTTTAAACAGACACCAGCCATCCATATCTCAGACCATCTCCATGAATGGTGGTGATGTTGCAATTTGTGTAAAGCAAAACTCGACAATCGAGTTCTACTGGACCTATTCCTGAAAATTCTCACTGTATATATTTCAAAAGATGTAGTAGCTCAAAAACCTACATCCAAAGAGGATGCCATTATCAAAGCCCGGAAACTTGAGTTGATTTACACGTAGTCAGGATACATTTATAACATCCTGCTTAACGCCCTATGCCTGCAAAATTATAAAGAATTTCTAGACGCATTGAACACTACAAATAAATTGATTGGGTCACTGACATAGAATCACCTAGGAAGCAGTAGTCAGTACCATGGTTACGCGTATGATCCTAACTTGAACATTCCGAAACTAGGCTACCATCAATGTCATCATGCACCTTTGCAGAACAAGACCAATAGGGCGCAGTCATACCATCATCAGTAGGGAGGACCATACCCTCCTGTGTATGGGACCTAGTATGCAGCTAGAAATGCTGATGGAAGAGATCCCCCTAGCAACCATTCAAAAACCAGGGACAGGGACACCAATATTCCCAATCCCTAGCACAAAACCCACCCATGTATAATAATGCACAGGTGAACTTTGTGCAACCTTCCTAGGCACAACTACACCAATCATATTGTTAGGAGAATCCTAGGTACCCTCCTAATGCGGTAAGGAAAAAATAAAAAAATCAAACAAAAGGGAAATCCTGGAGAGGGGGGAAACAATCAACAACGCCCTCCATCGTCTCTGGCTAGGGGAAACTCCAACCGAAATCAAAACCAGGAGACAAATAACTCTCAAGGGCAGAACAAATGGGAGAATATTTGTACCAGCCACTCTTGTGCAATCTATGGTGAGTATGGCCATTAACTCACCACTGTCCTGATCTCCCTAAGCTGAATAAGCTTCAGGGTAACCGAGTAAAAGGGGGACCCTCAAAGCAGACAACTGTCATGCAAGAGCCCTTCCCCCACCAAGGGACAGTTAGCACCCAGTAGCAGCAAAAAAATACTAACGATTCTAGAAAAAATAGCCACGAAATCTATATGACTGGCGAAGATTTTTTTTTCAAACACGGAACTAAAATTACGATACCCCACTAGACACCAGTTCGTCTGGGGCTAGCACGAGTGCACCAACAACACCGTTGACTATATCGAAGATGCCTATTGAAACTTTGCCAAATATGGCCAAGGGACCAACTAGGCAAGCAGGAAACCACTCCAAAGCAGCCCATAACTATAGCATTGTGGACGATTTAGCCCAATCTCCTACCGCAATGTAAAATTTGGAAGTATTGCAATCATGCAAAAAGAAAAGGAAAGTTTTACTCTCCGCGTTAGGCACCAACGACCCTGCCGATTCACACCTAATGGCTTTCGATTTAGATAAAGCCACCCCTAGGCTTCCTTCATTGGTCACCTTCCAGATACCGGTGTCAGTACAAAATATTACTATCCACCATTATATCATTAATGAGGGTGCATCCACATGCATCATGTGAAATAATGTCTGGCATAAGTTAAGGTACCTCAAACTAAAGCCATCAGACATCAAACTCAGAGCATACGATGGGCGCCCATCTGCTCTCATTGGTGTCTATCAACATGTCCCAAACTTCCTAGCTGGAAAGATGTTCCTTATAGACATTGAGGTATTGGATGCTCAACTAGATTACAATATACTCCTTGGGCGGAGTTATATGTATGCCATTTCTACCATTACATCCTCCGTCTTCCAAACCATGATGTTCCCCCATGAGTATTGCATCATTACTACCGACCAATTTTCATGTCATGACAAGCGACCCCTAACAAACATCAATGTCATTCTACCCTATGTAGACACATCTGCTGAGATGCTTACACGGTACCAAGAATATGGCCCCAGCCAATTCAAACCATCATCTATCCTCAGATCATTCCTACGAGATTCCGTTTTCATACCAGAACCATCAGCTAATATCACAGAGGCTCCGGTGTGCATGATGTCTACATCAAGCATCGAAGCCATCCAGGGGACAGAGACAAGAAATAATGACATCGAGACCTCGGCCACAACAACCTCTCTAGCCTAAATTTCCTCCCAAACTCCTTTCCTCTACCCTCCATCTAGTTTTGTGTCACAACAAGTCTTGGCAAGAGTGTTGTTGCCAAACTTCTCTTTTGCAATACCGGTTTGGTACTTGGTCCCACCTACCATGACGGGAATCACAAACACCACCACTACAGGGTTAATCCCCCTCACTCCTGAGGAGGCCCCACTTTTTAAGGAGACTGTTGCAACCATACCATCTAAGGAAATTTCCATCACAAAATTGATTGTTATGACCAAGAAAACCAATAAAAGGGGGAAGAAGGTAGAAAATCCCACCATATAGCAGAATTATAACCTTGTGCCATATGCAACATAGTAGGGCACCCTACCCACATCTGCCTGGAGTTGGACAAAATAAAACCACTCCTTAGCACTGAGGTAAATATCGAGGCAACGAGTTCCTGTAGAAAGGAACCATCCACCAAAAATCAAGGCAAGGCATTTTGTACCAACCATGCATGTGCTATCTATAGAAATTATCGGCATTACACCCATCATTTCCTAGAAATACCGTGATACAGGGATGCCTAAATGCTATTGAACAATCTTATCAATAATATCCCTCCATCTAGTCAAATGGAGAAGAACCTTGCATCATTTTACACATGTAGGAGGCACGACAGTCACCAGAAAGACTCCCATTTATCCCCCCTCCCCCTATCTAGCATTGTGCACTCTGTGATGAACAATATCATTTCATCGCCAAGTGTGCACCCCTAGAATTGTTTCAACGATGGTATTTGGCTCATGTAGTATACCACGCTGACCATCTAGCCATCCACCATTCGTACCAGGTATGTGGTGGAAATCACCCATTACACCATTGTCACTATATCCCTAGACTTCATGCATCAGCACTAGTTTACGCAAAGCCATAATATGTCTCTCCCGAGAAGACAACTCTTATACATAATCCATGGATAGCTCAACTACACAAGAGGATGTGACAAGAAGATCCATCCTCTTCCTGTCAGCTGAAAAATGGCCAGTCAGGGAACCGTTAGTCACCCCCAACTGCCATCCATGGAGAAGACCAACACATGATTTATGTAACACATGCAATCATGTGGTCATCACATTCCCAAACCTAGAAGCACTACGACGTTGGTACCCGGTCACGTCACCAAATGAGTAAGACAAGAACACCCAAGAACGATGTTCTTGTCTAGTATGTCAGGGAAACCATCATGATCAGTGCTGCACTTATATCCCTCGAGTGCACCCTGTTATGGCCTAAATCTACCTCAGACTGAAGGAAGGCAGAGTCTAGGGTAACATCAAACCATGCTTAATCTAGTAGCTAGCCCTACCAGATCGGGAGAGGGCTCTCTCCTTGTCAATCTCGCAGAAAATGATCAGTGAGGCTTGAGATGACTTGAATAAAGATTGATTTTATGCTAGGTATATATGTAAAAGAGTTTAATTTGATTTTGAAGGTGTTTGTTGGATCAAAGGGAAGGGAAGATTTTGGGTCTGGGGAATGATCAGTTTTGCAGAGAGCTGAATGGGGCAAGGTAAGCAATTGTTTTGATGTTTCAATTTCGAATGAAATGGATAGCTCAAACCAGTGAGGAGTTGAATAGGAAAGAGGCTTTTAGGAATCCTCTTCAAACATTTGAAAACATAGAAAATTAAACAAAACTCAAGGTAGAGCACTGCAAATCTAATGAATTCCACCTTTATTACTTGTTTGTTTAACTTAAGAAGAAATAAGAAGAAAAATGATACACATGAAACATCAGTAAACTTACAATCACAGAGAGAAATACATCATCAAAACAAAGAGCCACATGGATCCCAAGGAGTGCTGCAAACCCTGGTCTATTCCTTTGCCAAAATGCAGAGATGAAATGTACAATGAAGTTCAAAGCAATCCCAAGTGTCCAACCCTAAAAATGACTGAAAAAATACAATATATAGACAATCATAACTCATCCCCGTGCCTCTAGGGGTCAAGCTCACTAGTTTAGGAGCTGTTTCAACAAGATCTAAACTAAGAACTAGAAAATAGGCAGTGGAACAGCTTGCATCTATAAGATAGGAAAGTGATTCATTTCAGTTACAATTCACCTTTTGATGAATGAATCTACTTCCATGAGTAAAATTTTTTCAAAATTACATCAAGAGCCATGAAATTACATCAAATTACATCAATATTTTTAAATTTGGAGATAATAATGTCCAACTGGCCAAACTAGGCGAAAAAAAAAGTTACTGAGTGAAAAATGAGCCAAAATCCCCAATGCATCGCGCCTGAAATATCTACGTGTCGCGCTAGTTTGGAGCCGATGTTGAAGGCCTTATTGGTGTCCAAATTGAGCAGAAGATAGCTCGTTGGAAATCTCTACCTGTCTACTTTCCAACCCAAGTGGAATTTCTGAATTTGGTTGCCATTTGCCCCTCCAAAAATGAGTTTTCCCAACACTGCTTCCTATGTGTCCAAGAAGGGGCAGAAAGGTCAATTTTAGGGTGTTTTTGACCCCTCCGGCAACCCAAAACTTGTCAAAATATCCTGGTAATGGGTAGGAATGCACAAATTTTCATGAAAAATCCAAAAATATAAATTTTTACCCAATAGGAGCTCCCAATCATAAGTGCGTGCCAAGTGGAGCGACGCGTCAGGCAGAAAAGTCTCTGTTTAGGCCAAAAAAAACAAAATTGACAAAATGTGTCCCAAATTTCTTGAAATTTGGGTTGAGTGCCTACTATCATGCAATATGCTGGGCCAAGGAAGCTTCGGCCAAAATTTTGATTCTATCATGCCTTTTGCAACACTTTAATGCCCTCTTTAACTTTGCCTTTAGGATCTTGATTCGTGCCTTGCAAACATGATTTCTCGCCCAATAATGATTCTTCATGTGCCTCAACATGTTATTTTCCTTGTTGGCCTTCTCCAGCAACTTCTCCAAATGAATATTGGACCTTTCGAGCCAAGTCTCTCGATCAGCCTCAATCTCTCGCTCAATGGATGTCATCTCGGTTTGGCTCCTTTGGACAGCTTGTCGGTTCTCACGTATATTTTGCAACTCCATGATAGCTTGATGATCTTCCAATTGTTTGTTTCGTTGCTCAAGGTAGTTGATAATCCATTGGGCTCTTTGCAGTTTTACGGTCAAGGTGTTTATTTCCGCCTTCTACTCCTGAACAACCTCTCTCGGCTTTGAGCTAGGAGAGCTCAAATCCTCATCAATGAGTATGAAATATGTATCCTGACCTCCTAAAGGCCCCTAATCCTGCATGGGCCTCTTACCCATATCCTGTACCTATACCTATGCTACTGATGATGGAAGCGAGATCCCTTCCACCCCGGGTGGAGATAATACTCTCCTGGTTACTGCAAATAATCCTCTAGTGCCTCTCTAATAAGTGACACACACCGGAACACTAGTAGTCTCTGTCTCCTAACCCTCATGCTGATATGAAGGTTCACCTGCCTCATGAAAAACCTCCGAAGGAACCTGAGGAGCTATGAAGAAATCATTAGAAATGAAATCCTCCCATGAAATACCTTGAAAGCCGAGTTGATGCATAACCACAATCTTGATGAGTGAAAAGTGATAGATACTGCTATATTGCTGCTCAGGAGTTTTCCTTTGCACGAGAGTGGTCATCTTCTCAGTATTCCGACACATGAAATAAGGAAGGTTCATCATCCTCACCCCGGTGAAATGCATCAGCAACCTGATATGATAGGCATAAAGACGTGAAAACCGGCTTTCACAACTGAAATATTTGATTATAAGTTTCATCAGAGGAGCATAGGAATCCTTTAGGAACTACAAATGAAACACTCTGCTGAGTTGTTTCACAAAGCTAGGCCTGATATATGGCTCATAGTGTACCCTGTCAACTTGTTGTCTTTTGTTCCATTGTTCTCCAACATTTGGTATTCCGGTTTCTTGAGAGATAGTTTTAGGTGTTAAAGTGAATGTTACACCAGCAAGGGTGACTTGACCATCATGTAAATGCAACACAAACAAACGAGCTAGCTTCTGATGATGATGGACCCTAGCAACCGTTTCACAAAATTGATAACAAGACTGTTGTTGAAAACATGCCATGGCAAGAGGACAGGTCTGCAACTCAGCCAATGAAGTGGGCTCCTCCCTCACATTTCTGCCACTCTAATGAGGCCTTCTAGGTGCATGTAATTCAGTGGTGGAATCACTGTCTCAGTCATAAGATGTATCGGTATCTGTCTCCATGATGTCCAAGGTATATATTGTCTTGGATGAAAATGAAAAGATTGGTGTCCTTGGTTTTTTTTCCAAATATGTAATAACAAGTGAGGGAATACGGAGGGATAGGGTGATGGAAATGATGGGCTATTATCAAGTGAAAACTGTCAATTAAAATCTGTGAACTGAAAAGTTTAGGGACAGTTACTTAATTTCTTGGAATAGCCTTGGGGTTAGGGGAAATTTACAATTGGGATGGGGATAATGGAAATGGAATAGGAATGAGTGACTTAGGGATACAAGAGAAAATGGAAATGGGTTGCTATGATAAAATAAACAGTGATGAGGGGAAAAAACAAGGTGGAGAATGGAAGTATTTGGCACAAAACCAATTTCAAAACCCTAAGGGAGCATTCTTCCAACAAGAGAATAGGGTTTTATTTTTTGTATTAAAACTCTCAAAAACATCACAAAACACCGGTTCATTGGAAATGGAGAGATGGCATGACTTACATGAACAAAGATGGACCGAGCAGATTTGGAGATCTTTGAAGAAATGGCAATAAACTTGTTTCCGGCCCTATGTGTCGCGCGCCAAACCCAGTGTGTCACGCTGCTTCTATGTGTCGCGCAGGAGTAAATTTGCACACAGGGAGCTGACCCAATGCGTCGCACTTGCCCGATGCGTCACGATAGTCACCCAACGCATCGCGCAAGGGAAATTCACACAGTCTGCCCTCCAAATTCTTTCTTCGCTCCTCACAATTTCTCTTTGGCTTTCTCCTATTCTCTTAGCATTAAAATGGAGTCTTGAAACATAAAAATGATATTTATACCAAGGATTTTGATTTTCCATTTGAAAAACCCACTTTGCAATGTTTGAAATTTGACATTTCACTTTAAAAACTCTGTTTTGCTTCATTTTTGCTTTTGGACTGAATGATGAGCTTTCTATCTATTTTGCAAGGAATGGATGGCATGGAGCTTTGGCAAAGGTGACCAAGGTTGCTAGTGGAGTGTTATTACAACTGAAAAACTTGAAAATCACATTACATTTATTTACATAAATATGAAATAGACTATTTTTCTTCAAAACTGAGTTTTGAAGAAAAATCATTATTAAGCATATAATGATGAAATTTTAGCACTGAAACCCTATTTAAGACTTCCTCATGTGCCTGCTAACCATTATTAGGCATTCTGAAGACCTGAATAATGAAACCCTGGACCTAATGACACTAAAACACTAAAAATGACTCTTGGAAAACTATGAGACCAACAATGACTATAAATGATTTTAATGAACAGAAATAGGCCAGCAGGTAAAAGACATGAGAGACATGAGTGACAAGCCACTACCGTCAGATGATCCATGCTCCTAATGGAATGTAGCTAACTGGACTGAGTGAGACACCTAAAATGAAATGCAACAAGAGAATTTTGATCTCTGATGGAGGGATGAATATATCGACACTAACACACCCACTAATTGACATCATTCATTCATTAGAAATGCACCATCGGGATATCACCAATCCAAAGCTTAGAAAACATAATGGAAGGTAGATTTCCCCCAAGTAGCCTACCCCATTTCCATACCAACACGTTGGGCAAGTTAAAAAGACACATCGACCTAGCATGACCAATGTCCAACCTAGGCATGCGTACGAACTATGCAATAGAATCGGCCACCAGGTCAAGCAGTGTAAAGAACTGAAGCACCTCATGAACAACCTTTGCATGGTATCTTCCCTCCCTCAAATACATCTGTTGGGGAAAATACTAAGAGGGTGGGGGGGGAGGGGAGTGAATCAGTATCTATAACTCACTGCAAAATTTTACTTTTTCTTTACTAATTTCTATACACGAATTTAATGAACCCAACTAGCGTATATATGCGGATACACTAATAGAAACTCACATATACTGAGATGATTTTATTGTTAGGTAATCTTTCAGAAACGTTATTTAACCCAAATTATCAGTTATGCATATGATAGTTAAGAATTAAATATGTGTTGTAATAACATAATAAATCATCACACAAGAGCATCACACATGAACACCAAGATTTAAGGTGGAAACCCAATTCAGCAGAAAACCACCGCCGCGGTCGTGTCTGTCTTCAATATTTATTATACAAAAAACTACTTACATTATTGTAATGATGCAGACTCATATCAGCACATAGGCATCTACCTATAGAAGGCTGCAACCTTCTCTCGTTCTCCAGCTACTACTGGAAGGGAGCTCCAACCCCCTAATCTCGTTTACCGGTGACTACTGGAAGGGAGCTTCAACCCCCTTATCAGAACACTAGCTTCTACTGGTAAGAAGCTTCTACTTCCACACTAAAGGCTTCAACCCTTAGAATCACTGCAGACCACGTTTCATCAATTTTTCACACTGGATCCCATAGCTTCAACACAACTCGTCATAAAGATCTTCAATAATATACTTAACCCAAACTTCAATTAGAATAGTGAGATTACTGTAACTAAAACATAGTAGTAAATCCAAACTTCAGAATCAGTATGTAGAGTCAGTCTTAATTCTAAACATTTATAATCAGAAAATACATACACTACTTTAATTCACTAAACCTGCGTTTATACGAGCTTCCCTTCACACCAACCTGTGTATAGATCTGAGAAAGCTGTTTTTATAGAATGTGATCAGTCTTAGATCCAGATCTGAGTTTTTTTTAGTCAAATATCTTTCCAGAATTACAGAACCCATAATCAGTCAATCATCATTAAATATATTTACTAACACATTGATCATATTTGTACATATTCAACTTAGCACCATATATGTTATTCAAACAATCCTGATCTACATGAAGAATCATCAACAGAGAGCAAAAATACAACAACATTAAACAGATGACCTCAGCAGTAAGCTTCAGAAAACACTAACTTCCATACATTCTTTTCTTAAGACAAAGCCGCGTATATACATGCTTTCACTGAGACAAACTAGCGTGTAGATCTATAAATATTAATTTTACAGAATGTTTCAGATCTATAGTCTTACCCAGATTTCTTCACTTCACTTTAGAAAACATGTGCTAAGTCACAGATCCAAACATATCATCATTATATCATGCAAGTAAATAGTAACTATAGGTCTATAGATCCTGATCCGTCATTGTATCCAAGGGTGTATCATAGATTTAGATCTACCAATAAAATAGAGTTCATCCCATGTAGATATACTTCAGAGATAAGAATTCAATAACAGCCCTTACACATGCACACACTTGCACTATGATCTTCCTCTCCTTATATAGGAGTAGCCTCTATCAATACCATGAGCCAAAACCACACAAGTGTTGATGGTATTCTTGGACGAAATCAAATAGACGATATAAAGTTCAATATTGTGGGCTAACACCATGGTAATGCCCCTTGGTATCATAATTTTAAAGCAAAAAAGGCATATGCGACTTTGCTTCTTCGTACCTAAGTGTATATGCAACTTCTCTTCATAAAAAATATGTATATACTAATTCTGGATGTATACGCGGGTTGCCTATATACCAAGTAGCATATGCATTGCTTCTATACGCGGGTTGCCTTCATCAAACCTGCATATACATTGAGAAATATTTCCTGTTTCATTTTTCTAGCACTTATTGAACTGATCTCTAGAAACATCATTTTTACATCTTTAACAAATAGGTTTCTTATCAAAAGGAAACTCATCAAGTAGGTTTCCATCAAGGACAACTTTATCAAGTAGGTTGCCATCAAGGACAACATATTGCATCATATTGCCAACAATATCCCCCTTTGGACATGATGGCAACCATGATGGTGTTTGTTCGCCACAACAAATAGATACATTAAACATAACCATTTTTCAAACACCAAAATACTCTCCCCCTTTGACATCAAGGGCAAAGGGTGGATTAATACCAAAACAGGGTTTCTCTTTCCTTGTAGAAAGAAGAGCTTTGAAGATATAATGTGCACTGTATTGACCATGCTCCCCCTGAGTTCATGCTGAAACTTTAGACAGATTTTTCAATGAAGTACATGACTCTATAACTCTACTGAGTATGACCTTTCCTATAACCAAGGACTCATACTTACATCAATGATCCAACCAAGTGGAATTACATATTTGATTGAACTTCACAACCAAGTGGGTTTACAAATTTTGACTCAAGTCCTTACATGACTGAATATAACAATTTTACATCATAGGTCTCAACACGACCTTTTCATCAAATTACAGATATGAATTCTTATAACCAGGACCAAAAGTTCTCAAAAGAGAGGTCATAAATTAGAGACCAATCAGAATGCCAACAATGCATCCATTTCAACAAGGCAGGTTCTCCCCCTAAGCTTGTGCATCCTGAACAACTTCAATGACCAATTCATTAAAGCATCTTCATCAAAATATCAAAGAAAGGTATAGTAAGATGAATACTGGAACAACAACAGAAATTACCCAATAGCACCACGAACTGTTCTAAAAGATGACCCAGAGAATTTCAGTTAGGAAAAAACATACATGGTTTTATGCACAAAAACTTGTGTATATATACGTGATTCACCTCATCCAAAGAATTTGTGTGCAACATGATGCGAAAGCCACATATTATGTTTCTACTATATATAAGGCAATAGAAATTTGCTTCTTGTTGAACCAAGATACTAATCAGGGCCCTGTATAGAATGCACCACCACTAGTGCTTTTTCGATCATCAACATTTCCAGCCCAATCCGCATCTATGTAATCATGAAGAGTGAGATAAACATTCTTTGAATACTATAGACCAAATTCTTGAGTTCCTTGTAGATATTTGAATATTCTTTTTACAGCCTGAAGGTGAGACTCTTTTGGGTTAGCTTGGAATCATCCAACAATCCCAACAACATGCATAATGTCTGGTCTTGTCTCGGTTAGATAAAGTAGACTTACAATCATGGATCTATACTTTGGTTTATTCACCATGGGAGAATCATCATGAGAACTAAGGTTACATCTAGTTACCATTGGAGTACTCACAGGTTTGCAGTCTTCCATCCCATACTTCTTCATAATTTTCATGAGATATTTTTCTTGTGATACAAATATGCCATTTGTTGCTTGTTGCACTTGTAAGCCAAGAAAATATTTTAGTTCCCCAAGTAATGAAATTTAAAATTCTTGATGCATAACAGAAGAAAATTTATGACTCATGGACTCTTCATTACTTCCAAAAATGATTTCATCAACATACACAACAATAATCAATCATTTATCATTCTCAATTTTTGTGTATAAGTTGCTGTCAGCAGATCCTTTTGTGAAAAGTTGTTGTTGAAAATATTTGTCAAGATGATAGTACCATGCCCGAGGAGCCTGTTTGAGACCATATAAAGCCTTTTTAAGTTTTCAAATTTTTTTTCATCATTTCCCAGAATGAATCCTTCTGGTTGTTCTATATAAACTTCTTCTTCTAAATCACCATTGAGGAAAGCAAATTTTACATCCATTTGATAAACTTTGAATTGTTGAAAACTTGAAAAAGAAAGAAACATTCTTATGGCTTCAAGTCTGGCTACATACAGGAGAAAATGTTTCTTCAAAGTCCATACCTTCTTGTTGAGCATACCCTTTATAAACAAGTCTAGCTTTGTTTCTAATAACATCTCCATTTTCATTTAACTTGTTTTTGAAAATCCATTTTGCTCCAATAACATTTTTATCATGAGGTCTTGGAACCAATTCCCAAGTATGATTCTTTTCAATCTGATCATGGCTTGAATCCAACATTCATCTTTACTATCTTGATTAGCATTCTATGGTTCAATAGTGGATAAGAATGCCAATAGCTATGGGACCCTACAAGAATTATTCTTATTTGGACACCTGATCCCTTTTCTCCTAGAATTTGAGATTCTGGATGATTCATTTTAACAAACTTGGATGGAGCCTTTTCAATATATCTTCTTCTGGTGCTTCATTTGGTTCTCCTTCTATATTTTTTGTATTTGATGAGGGAAAATATACATCATCATCATCTTCATTTGTTGTAGTTATTTTCCTTTTAGGAGCTGCGAGAGACTCATCAAATACACCATCAATACATTCAACAATCTTCCAAATTCTTTTATTGTAACATTTATATGCTTTACTTCTAGAAGAGTAACCAAGAAATATTCCTTCCTCTGCTCTAGAATCAAACTTACCAAGATTTTCACCATTGTTCTTGATAAAAAATTTGCTTCCAAAGACTCTAAAATGCTTTACATTGGGAAGATTACCACACCGGAGCTCATAAGGAGTTTTATCACTGTTCACATGAACATGAGCCTTGCTAATAATATTTACTGTAGTATGTGATGCTTCTCCCCAAAAGGTATCAAGAGTTCTAGATTCATCAAGCATAGCATGAGCCATATGTTGAACTATTCTATTCATTCTTTCTGCCCTGCCATTTTGTTGTGGGGTTCCAACTACAGAAAAATGTCTTTTTATGCCATGATGTTCACAGAAATCAAAGAATTCATATGATATATATTCTCCTCGATTAGATCTAATAAATTTGATTTTTATATCTAATTCATTTTCAACCAAAGCTTTGAAGGTCTTAAAATTTTCAAATGCTTCATCTTTATGTTTTAGTAAACCGATCCAACACATTCTAGAGAAGTAATCAATAAATAAAATATAGTATTTTTCTTCATGAGGTAACTTTTTCTTTACAGGTTCACATACATCAGTATGTATAAGTTCAATAGGCTTACTTGCTGATCCTTCTTTGACATTGAATTGCACCCTGGTTTGCTTACCAAATTGACATGATTTGCATATGGTACTTTCAGGCAGAGTGATGCTGGGAAGATCATGAACAACTTTGAGTCTACTAAATTTGCTTAATTGAGAGAAGCTCAAATGTCCCAATCTTTTATGCCATAACCAATTTTATGCAGATTTACCTAAGTAGCATTGCTCTTGGCCACCTTTCAATATGTACAGATTGCTTGGTGTTCTAGTTCCTTTTATTATTGTTTTTCCTGTGTCAAGTTCACGTACTACACATTCTTTTGAACTAAAGACAACTTCATTTCCTTGATCACACATTTGGCTTACACTCAACAAGTTATGCTTTAACCCATCCACATACATAACATTGTTAGCTTTAACCTTTTCTTTTAGAAACACAGAATCTTTACCCTTAATGATTGCTGGAGAGTCATTTCCAAAAGTAACATTCTTTTCTTTCTCTAATGCATTGTATGAAAGAAGTTTATTTTATAACCTGTCATGTGTTTTGAGCATCCACTATCAATGTACCATTTATTTTCTTCTCCTTCTGCAAATAATGCCATGCCACAACTTTCAACTTGTGAGTTCTTCTTTCTCCATACCTTGGAGTTTGTGGGTAAAAGTTATTTTGGCTGAACTTTGCTCCTGCATTCAGATTCTTCATGTCCAAAGTTATTCCAATAAGAACATTCAATTTCATTTTGAAGAGGAGAAAATTTGTTGTAAGAATTCTTATTTACTCCTGTCTCATTTATTTGCTTTCTAGCTTCTCTAGTCATGATGGTTTTGTATGCAACACATTGTATGGCTTTATGACCAAATTTATGACATGAGAAACATTGTCCATTAAAGAAGAAATTTCTACGATCAAGAAACCTTCTATTTATGTTTATCTGTTGATTGATATTTTTGTTATTGTTATTCCTTGAATTGAAGTGGTCATGCTTTACCTGGGTGGTCTCTTTGTTCTTTTGTTGAGTGACAAAATGTTGGCTAGCTTCAGCTACATTTAGATAGCTTGGTGCTGAACACTGAGAGGATTCTCTGATATATCCAAGACATGTCTTTACAAGAGGAGATCATTGTACCTTGATAATTTCATCTAAGGTTTCAGATCCTTTAGAAAATCTAAGATTTAAAGTTTTCAATTTCTCAATTTCCTTTCTTAGACTTACTATTCACATTCTAATTTCTCATTGTGCTTCTCTTTTTCTATAAGCTTATTCTTTAGAGAATCTATGGCAATTTTTTTTTCTTCCAAACATATTTTGAGTTTATTTATTTCTTCAAGAAAATCAATTTCTTCTAAAGCATCCATGAAATTGTCTTTAACCTCACTAGAATATTTTTCAAAAGCCATGAGTAGTCTAATATCTTGATCAAATTCTCCTTCTTCAATATTTGATAGACCATCACTATCTTCATGACTATAATATATTTTTGTATTGATAAACTTTTTATTATTTCCTTTTGTCACTTCCTTTCCCTTTTTATGATTATCTTTATGGGGATATTTAGAAGCATAATGACCAACTCTTCCACAAGAAAAACATTTAAAAGGAAGCTTATCTCTGAACCTTCCAGTGCCAAATTGTAGCTTCTTTACAGAATTTATCTCATCCTCTTCCGAAACATACCCTGATCCTTCTTGCTCTTCTACTTCCTTTCCTTTTGTAGCAGCTTTAAAGGCAACTTATTTGACTGCATATGGACCTCCTTTCCTCATTTCACATGAATTCAGAATCCCATGAAGTTGAACAATAGTAATGTTGGGTATGTGTTATATTCTTTCCACGACTCAGCACGCGCGGCCGGGGACGCGTTGCGCTCGGTGCACACACGGCGATTTTTTTTTTGGTATTAATCCAAGAGACCCTTGCGAACTCCGCCCATGGTTTTGTGCATGGTTTTGCACATGGTTTTGGGGTTCGATGGTTTTCGGCCCCTGGTATTTTGTAGATCCCGTCAAGGGAACTACGGTTATGTTCTAATCTAGGGTTAATGGATTGGGGTTTATGTATGCTTCGACATGTATATATATGTGTTGTAACGCTAAAAGGATTATAATGAAAAATCAAGCTGGTCATCCCAATTTGGAATCCAGGTGTAAAAACAGTGTTCGAGAAAGATGCCTGCAAGATGGTTCGGGGAGCACTGCTTTTAATGCGAGGAGTTCATACTGGAACTCTGTACAAGCTACAAGGTAGCACTGTTATTGATGGGTGTAACAATTATGTGGTTCCTGAAAATGGAGTGGAAAGCTTAGTTGTCTTCGCTGAGAAAATACCAGCACATCAAAGGCTTGGACATATTGGAGAGAAGGGCCTTCGGATACTGCATAGAAATGGTATGGTAGAAGGTATATCTAATTTCTCTCTGGATTTCAATTTCGGTGAACATTCTGTATATGGGAAGAAGAATCGAGTGAGTTTCCCTTCTAGTGCTAAGAGGGCAAACAAGATATTAGAACTTGTGCACAATGATGTGTTTGGACCTATGTCAGTTCCATCACTGGGAAAGTCTGTGTACTATGTTTCATTCATAGATGACTTCTCAAGGAATACATGGATATATTTCTTGAGGAAGAAATCTGAAGTATTTGACAAATTTAAAGAATTTAAGGCTCTGGTGGAAAACCAGACAGAGAAGAAGATAAAGGCGCTGAGGACAGATAATGGTGGGGAGTTCTGCAAGAATGAATTTGAAGAGTTCTATAAGAAGTGTGGTATAGCATGACAGAAGACTACTCCATACACACCCCAGAAAAATGGAGTTGCAGAAAGAATGAATAGAACACTGATGGAAAAGGCAAGAAGCATGCTCAATGGTACCGGGTTAGGACAAGAATTCTGGGCAGAGGCAGTGGAGACTGCATGTTACTTAGTTAACAGATCACCTTCATCAGCGTTGGAGGATAAGACTTCACATGAGGTATGGACTGGTAAGAAACCCTCTCTTTCACATCTAAGGGTATTTGGATGTGATGCATATGTACATGTTCCAAAGGAGAAAAGGACTAAGTTGGATAATAAATCTAAAAGGTGCATCTTTATTTGGTATAAGGATGGTTTAAAGGGTTACAAGCTTTGGAACCCAGAAACAAGGAAGGTTGTGTACAGCCGAGATGTGGTGTTTAGAGAGGTGAAAGATGTTGTTACACATGAAGTCCTACCAAAGGAACTTGAGAAGATAGAGTTTGAGCTAAAGGAGGATGAATCAGACTCTACAATAGAAGAATATTCAGAAGAGGAAGAGCCACAAACCCCAGCTTTGAGAAGATCAGTTCGGGAAAGAAGGCAACCAGAAAGGTATAGTACATCTGCTTTTTGTTCAAGTTTTGCCTTAACTATAACTGATGACGATCCCAGAACTGTCAGGGAGGCAGTAGACTCAGAGGATGGAAAACTCTGGAAGGAGGCCATGGTTGATGAAATGGCATCCTTGCACAAAAATGAGGCATGGGATCTGGTGGAGTTGCCGGCTGGAAAGAAGCCCATAGGGATAAAATGGGTGTTTAAAAATAAGATGAATGTAGAAGGAAAGGTGGAGAAATACAAAGCTCGGTTGGTAGCAAAAGGCTATTCCCAAGTGACAGGAATTGATTTTGGTGATATTTTCTCTCCTGTTGCCAAAGTTACTTCTATTATATTACGTTTATCTGTTGCTGCTACATTTGATTTTGAGATAGAACAGATGGATGTGAAGACAACATTTCTTCACGGGGATCTAGAAGAGGAGATCTACATGAAGCAACCTGAAGGCTTTATGGTGAAGGGTAAGAAAGACCTGGTATGCAGGTTGAAGAAGTCGCTGTATGGGTTAAAACAATCACCAAGGATGTGGTATCAGAAATTTGATACCTATATACGGGGACTTGGCTTCACTAGAAGCAAGGAGGATCACTGTATTTATTTTAAATTAATTGGTGACCGTGTTATTTATTTGGTCTTGTATGTGGATGATATTTTGTTGATTGGAAATGACAAAGAAATTATCCAAGATTTGAAGACCCAAATGTTCTCCAAATTCGACATGAAGGATCTTGGTGCTGCAAACTATATTTTGGGCATGGAAATTAAGAGAGATCGGGCAAAGAGGAAGCTTTGGTTAAACTAGAGGAAGTATGTCGAGACTATATTGCAGAGGTTCAATATGCAGGATAGTAAACCGGTGAGTGTTCCTATTCCTGTAGGTGAAAATCTTTCTGCTGAACAGTGTCCCAAGACACAAGAAGAAGAGGAGGATATGTCCCGTGTTCCATATGCAAGTGCAGTGGGTAGCCTGATGTATGCAATGGTCTGTACTAGACCAGACATTGCACATGCAATGGGAGTATTGAGCAGGTTTATGTCAAACCCAGGGAAGGAGCATTGGACAACAGTGAAGCGGGTTTTTAGATATTTACGTGGCACTAGTGATTATGGCTTGTGCTACCAAGGAAGATCAGGATTAGAAAGAATGTTGGACATTCGTGGTTTTGTTGATGCAGACTGGGCTGGAGATCTGGACCAAAGAAGATCTACAAGTGGGTATGTGTTTAGCCTATTTGGAGGTGCAGTCAGTTGGATGAGTAAAAGACAGTCTGTAGTGGCGCTTTCAACTACAGAGGCATAATACATAGCAGCCACTCATGCAAGCAAGGAAGCATTTTGGTTGCAGAGATTGTGTTCAAGTATGGGGTTGGTACAGCAAGCTATAAGGATAGACTGTGATAGCCAAAGTGCAATTTTCTTGGCTAAGAACCCCGCTTATCATTCAAAGACAAAGCACATTGATGTTCAATATCACTTTGTTAGAGATATGGTTGAGGCTAAAAGGGTGTTGCTGGTAAAGGTGGACACTTTGAAGAATGTTGGAGATGCATTGACGAAGTCTGTGAGCACTCAGAAGTTCTCTTGGTGTAGAGAAACAATGGGTGTTGAAGAATTGGCCAAATGACTAAGCTCTCCTGTGGCCCCCCGTGGAAAGAAAACAACAAGTGGGAGAATGTTGGGTATGTGTTATATTCTTTCCACGATTAGTCCCATACACTGTATGTTGCGCCGGGCGCAGCAGGGGGGTCACAGGGGGGGCGGCAGTGCCCCGGCGAAATTTTTTTTGGTATGCGGTCCCACTCATATGCGGACCCACCCATGTTTTGTGCATGAGTTTGCACATGGTTTTGGGGTACGATGGTTTTCGACCCCTGGTATTTTGTAGATCCGGTCAAGGGAACTACGGTTATGTTCTAATCTAGGGTTAATGGATTGGGGTTTATGTATGCTTCGACATGTATATATATGTGTTGTAACACTAAAAGGATTATAATGAAAAATCAAGCTGGTCGTCCCAATTTGGGATCCAGGGGAAAATCTTTGTGTTTATCTATTTTATGTTTTATTCTCTCGCTATTGTTTATTTTCTGTTATAGGATTCGTGTGTAGATAATTTTTGTTCAGGGTTAAAACCTACAAGTAAGAGTTTGTAGATCCTGCTTCTCTTCAATAGCAAACACTTTTGACTCAAATTTGGGAGTTAGAGATGTTAAAACCTTTTCTACTAGAGTAGTGTCAGTTATGGTTTCACCTTGATTTCTCATATGATTTACAATATCATCTAGACGTAAAAAGAATCTGGCAATGCTTTCCTCATTATGCATTTTGATTTTTTCATATTGAATTCTGAGAGTTTTGAGTTTAGAAACTTTTACCTTGGCATCACCTTCATAGCTTAGAATGATTTTGTCCCATATCTCCTTTGCTCTATTCAACTCCATGACTTTGAAAAATTTTGATTCAGTCAAACTTCCCAATAATGCATTGACCACCTTTGCATTGGTTTCGTAGTTCTTTCTTGCTGCTGGATCTGTAGGAACTACAGCTAGATATTGATAACCTCCTTCAACTATAGCCCATACATCTGATCCAAGAGACTGAATATAGGATCTTATCCTTGTCTTCCAGAAGATTGAATTGTTTCCGTTGAATAGAGGAGGCCTGATAGATATTGTCCCATCTTGATTCCTCATCTTAGCTGATATTCCTTCTAGTGATTAAGCTTCTTCAGAAGGATCTGCTCTGATACCAATTGTTGGGAAAAATACTGAGAAGGGGGTGGGGTGGTGAATCAGTATTTATAACTCACTGTAAACTTTTATTTTTTCTTTGCTGATTTCTATACGTGACTTTAATGAACGCAACTAGCATATATATGTGGATACACTGATAGAAACTCGCATATACTGAGATGGTTTTACTGTTAGGTTATATTTCAGAAACATTGTTTGACCCATATTATCAGTTATGCATCCAATATTTCAGCAGTAAATATGTGTATTAATAACATAATAAATCATCACACAAGATCATCACACATGAACACAAGATTTAAGGTGCAAACCCAATTTAGGAGAAAACCACCGCTGCTGTCGTCTCTGTCTTCAATATTTATTATATGGAAAACTGCTTACATTATTGTACTGATGCATACTCATATCAGTACGCGAGCATCTACCTATAGAAGGCTGCAACCTTCTCTCATTCTCTAGCTGCTACTGGAAGGGAGCTCCAACCCCTTGATCTTGTTTACCAGCCACTACTGGAAGGGAGCTTCAACCCCCTGATCAGAACACCAGCTTCGACTGGCAGGAAGCTTCTACTTCCACACTGAAGGCTTCAACCCTCAGAATCACTGCAGACCACGTTTCATCAATTTTTCACACTGGATCATACAACTTCAACACAACTCATCATAAAGATCATCAATAATATACTTAACCCAAACTTATATCAGAATAGTGAGATTACTATAACCAGAAGACAATAATAAACCTAGACTTTAGAATCAGTATGCAGAGTCAGTCTTAATCTTGAACATTCATAACCATTAAATACATACACTACTTTACTTCACTGAACCTGCATATATATGCGCATCCCTTCACACCAACTGTGTATAGATCTGAGAAAGCTATTTTTACAGAAAGTGATTAGTCTCAGATTTAGATCTGAGTTTTTTCAGTCATATATATTTCCAGAATTGCAGAACCCATAATCAGTCAGTCATCATTAAACGTATTTACTCACTCATTAATAAGATTTATACATATTCAACTTAGCACCATATACAGTATTCAAACAACCCATATCTACATGAATACTTCATCGATAGATAGTAGAAATACAACATCATTAAACAGATGACCTCTGCAGTAAGCTTCAAAAAACCCTGATTTCCATATGTGTTTTCTTAAGACAAAGCCGCGTATATATGTGCTTTCACTGAGACAAAATAGCATATAGATATATAAATATTAATTTTGCAAAATGTTTCAGATCTATAGCCTTA
The DNA here is from genome assembly GCA_034641835.2 of Pinus albicaulis. Taxonomy (NCBI): domain Eukaryota; kingdom Viridiplantae; phylum Streptophyta; class Pinopsida; order Pinales; family Pinaceae; genus Pinus; species Pinus albicaulis. The sequence continues at coordinate 902,879,198 of CM076581.1, forward strand.
CCCAAATTTCTTCACTTCACTTTAGCAAACATGCGCCAGTTCACAGATCCAAACATCTCATCATTGGATCATGCAAGTACATAGTCATTTCAGGTCTAGAGATCCTGATCCATCATTGTATCCAAGGGTCCATCATAGATTTAGATCTACCAATAAAGAAAAGTTCATCCCATGCATATATACTTCAGAGAGAAGTATTCAGTAACAACCCTTACACAAGCACACACTTGCACTATGATCTTCCCCTCCTTATATAGGATTAGCCTTTATCAATACCATGAGCCAAAACCACACAAGTGTCGATGGTATTCTTGGACGAAATCAAATAGATGATATAGCGCTCAATACTGTGGGCTAATACCATGGTAATGCCCCTTGGTATCATAATTTTAGAGTGCAAAATTCATACACGACTTTGCTTCTTCGTACCCGCGTGTACACGTGACTTCTCTTCATAAAAACTATGTATATACTAATTTTGGATGTATATGTAGGTTACCTATATACCAAGTAGCATATAAATTTCCTCCATATGTGGGCTGCCTTCATAAAACCTACATATACATTGAGAAATATTTCATGTTTCATTTTTCCGGCACTTACTGAATTGATCTGTAGAAACATCATTTTTACATCTTTAACAAATAGGTTTCTTATCAAAAGGAAACTCATCAAGTATTTTTCCATAAAGGAAAACTTCATCAAGCAGGTTGCCATCAAGTACAACATATTGCATCATATTGCAAACAAAATCTCTCTAACCAGGAGAAAATCACACACTACTATTGTCGGATTTGCTCACATTTTCACCATACTATGAAATGTGAACACCTCCCCAAGCTTCAAGCGACAAGATCAACATTAATTCTGCACTCCCCGAAAGATTTAGATATACCCAAGCCAAAAACTTGGAAATGGCAGCAGAGGACCCTCTCCCCTATGTCTGATCCTTTCCGAGTGTCCACTTCAGGGATGAAGAGTAGTGTTGGTTCCCACACAATCTACTCAGTATGATTGATGGAAACATTCAGGCACCTCTGCACTAGGCACAACTTCCAAATCCCAGAAAGTGCTCAGCCTAATGAGGAATCTAGCCTTGCTCCCATGCAAGCTCCCATGATGGAAATTCCTCCCCCACCAAATGCCGATGACACGATACACCATATATGATTCATATCATCATCTATCAGAACCATGAATCGGGTTTTCTGCTCATCATTCATAGGTGTCAAGTCAGCTGCAACTACGAGAGTAGTTGTACCAACAATGATGCAAACCCAATCCATATGCAGCCTATCGACCGTGTTTGGTTCCACCACATCGATAATGGAATCCTTTTCATGTCTGTAAACCAACTCCGTTAGAACTAAACCTCTTCCTCGCGGCCTTGCATAGACTCAATTCCACCTCAGGATCCTTATTCCACTCAAATGAGGATATCCTTGAGGCCATGACGAAGCCAAATTATCCATGGGATGCAATGCATCACCGCTCACTTTTTATTCTTGGAAGAAGGTTCAACCCTAACAAGACAGGAAACCAAGGGATTTATGCGATTGAATCAAAAGATTTCCTCCCATCATGGAAAGTTCATTGGTTCAAGAATCCCATTCTGGCGCCCGATGCATTCGAAGAAGGGAACATGTCAAACATTTCACCTACCATCAAGGTGAATATCTGTCGAAATCCTGAAAAATTCAAAGAAATCTCACTGGGGGTAGCATGTTCACCAGAAGAGATAACCTCTTACACCTAGTTATTTTAATAGTATCGAGATATATTTGCGTGGGACTAATAGGAAATGCCTGGGATCAATCCCACTATTGTAGAGCACCATATTGACACCTGGCCTGACGTACCACCTATATGCCAGAAACAACGTCAAATGCACCCTTCCAAGGCATAAGCAATTAAACGAGAAATCGATAAGCTTCACAAAGTTGAGTTTATCTACCCCATCACTTATATGTCTTGGGTTTCCAACCCTATTCTTGTCATGAAAAAATAGGGCACCATACGTGCTTGTACCAATATTTTCGATTTGAAAAAAGTGTGTCTAAAGGACAATTACCCTACCCCATTCATCGACCAAGTCATCGATGCTTGTGTAGGTCGTGACACCCTCTCTTTCATGGATGTTTTCTCTAGGTATAATCAAATCCAAATCCGTCACAGCGACCGGTACAAGACCGCTTTCACGACCCCCTCAGGCACATTCACATACCAGGTAATGCCATTTGGCCTAAATAATGCTGGAGCCACCTTACACGGGGGCATGAATTATATCTTTCATGACTTGAAACACTTTATTTTTATGCGGATAAATCCCTCTTGCAGACAAGAACGATCTCCCTAGCATCCTACGGATAGCTAGAAACAAACATCCATTTGTAAATTGTTTTCTCTAGATCATTTGCGATTCAGAATTATTATAAGCAAAGAAAGAGGACATGCCCCTACCTTGAGATCTGATGTTTGGTGCAGTATTTTATCCAGTCGCTCCAAAGAGGCTTCTTCGATATGTAGAACCTGCAATCAAAGGCAAACAAAAGAATTAAAATCACCTGCAACATATAATAATTGAGAAAAAATAATCTAACTCAGTGATCAAGGATTTAAAATATTGAATTATTAAAATAGACACAAGAAAAACTCAATGAGAAAAGGAGATCCATATGTATTATCTTGAATAAAAGAGTAACTTTACAACCTGTCGCCTTGATGTTATACAAGTTCCTTCCAGAGTCATGAACAATCATTCCTCCTTCAGATTGACAAGCCTTCTTCTCTCTGAGCTAGCATGAATTTATGGAAATGAGTGTGTTATCATTCTCATACCAATGATGACTAGTATAGAGAGTTTTCTCTCTTGGAATTTCTTCAGCAATTACCTTATACAAGCTAGGTATAATCTACCCTTGAGACTGAAACATTGGATCAAATTATAGGGAAATGGAGTTAGTTTCAGCTCCATGAAGAGGGGGATGGATTCCTCTCATGAAGGGATTTGAGCTCCATATACGAAGGGATAAAATCCATGAGTGAAGGGATAGAGCTCAATGAATGGAGGGATAAATCTCGAACTGATCGCACCTCTAGAAGCTTCCATTTGGGAGAATATTCATCCATCTAGGCTTCTAGAACTTACTTTTTCCTTTATTGACTGTTTACGAGGGTCCGCAGGTTTTATAAGCAGAACGTGCGGGATGTGCCGCAAGCTATAGAACAAATATCTGTGGATCTGTAGGGAAGAGCTAGGAAAAGTGAAAAGTTAGACTTTTTAGGGTTTTATTGAGCTTTTCTCCAATTCCAAGACTTGGTTTAGGAACATTAGGGTTTTTGACCTCTAAGGGAGCATAATATATGTAGTGATGAACCTATATTGACAGTCAAATATCATGGTGACAAAATAACGTGTAACAGATTTCCCCCTAAAGTGCGAAGTGTGAGGTAGTTCTGAAAAGTGAAGTGCTTTATCATTCCAAGGATTGGATTGCGGACACATCAGTCATAAAACTGTAAAAAATTCAATGCAAGCATATATATGTATATCATCGCTAAGGTAGGAATTTCTATACTCAGATCAAAACTAACTAAATGTTCTGGTACATAAATGATTTTAATATTACATCAATAGTAGTCACAGCATGGATGAAGTCATCTGTCATAAATAATCTACTGTATCATGAATAATAAAACTCCTCATAGTCTGGATGGTGGAAACTAGATCCAGGGTCTTGATTTCCGCTTCCCGAACTAGTACGATTCTATCCATGCAATTGATTGTGTCAAAGTCGAACATGGTAGAAAACACTTGATTACTAGTTAATGATGTAAACTATTAACAAGTGTGAGAGAAACCACCAATAATAACAATGGCTCTCAAAGTATTCAGTACAATCCATGAAGTGTGAATGAATGATTTACAGTCGAACATTTCACGTAATCATTCGATCAAAGGTCAATGATGCAACCTGTCGTCGAAGGTGAGAAACCTACCATTAGGGCATGTAGATCCCAAGGTACTGATAGGATTCTAGATCAAATTTCTAGATAAGGAGCTATCATCGATAGAAAGTGACTCGTCACAACAAATCCCATGACACGAAACCATTAGATCAAGTTTTGAAGAAATTTTTTCAAGGACTGACTTAGGGATGGTCAACGTGAATGGAGACAAATGTTTGCAATGGATGTTTTATTTGAACTGTCTCTTGAACAAACAATGACACTACAGATGGTTTGGTAATAGTTGACCTAAAGCTAATACCTAGAAACCGGCTGAAGACTTTCAATGTGGTTTGATTAACTATTAGACAAAGGATTTTTCCAACCCAGGTACAAGTGTGACAAAATTGTCGTGTTCAAGAGTGGTATACTGCTTTTAAAATAAGGGTGATGACTGAATTCCTTTTCTCTTTTTCCCCCCACCATTACTGGCAAGTACCTCTTTATTTTTGATAAGCTTGATGAGGATAAATTTTATTGTTGTGTAATATCATCCTTCAGATGAGTCCATCTTAGTATTAAAAGCGAACCCTAAGAAGGAGTGGTTCGTTCCTGTTTGTAATTGACAAGTCCTTTACTGTTAAATTTTAACGAGTCCAGTATAGGAGAAATTTAATGTTTTTCAGTTTTAGGGAGTCAGAAGAAAAACATAAGTAAACTCCATGGTTGGACTTTTTCGTAAATTTAGTCTCTCAAGCCCGAAAAAGGATAAAATAATGTAGGAGAGAACTCTATTGACCATGATTAGTCAATGTATACCTTTTTCATAAAAAGTCCATTTCAGTCCAGAAAAGGGGTAAACTTATACTAAAAGGATGACTGTTCATTTCCTTTAACGAGTTCGAAGAGTCAAGTACTCGGCGATCTTTTCATATTTAGAGAGTCTAAAAAGAGCTTAAAAGAGAACTCTGGAGTTTCGATTTTTTGTAATTTTCAGGAGCCCGAAAAAGTGATAAAAGGTACTCAGCACAAAAATAATTCTTTTCACCGAAAAAACTTGTATTCTGCACAAAAACTTGAAATATTAAACATACCTATTTCCAATAAGTAAAAACATCGAAAAATAACTTTTTAAAGTGAAAAATAAATATAATATAATATTTAATTCACTCAAAAACTATAAAAAGGAGTTAAACAAAGTCATTTTCACCTTTTGTCTTCAAAGTTGTAAATTGAGAGCTTTTGACAAAAAAGTTTCGGAGTAGATATTGGGAGAGCTATCCACTCAAATCGTGATTCGTCAAAACCAAGTAATCCACAACACCCTTCTCTTAATTTCTATCCGATTAAATTCTCTTTTTGGCTTTAATTTCATTTTTTGGGGAGAAATTATGTTCAAAATTTCTCTCTTGGAGGTCCACAGGTCATGCAAGTGTTACTTGCGGACCCCGATAATTTTCTTAAAGGAAATTTATCGGGCTGCCGCAGTTTTTGTGTGGAGCCCATGCGAACATCCGCTTTGTCTCTACACAAAAACTGTGAAGGCACCGTGATCGGTTTAAAATTAATAAATTCTCTCAAAAATGGTTAAATTTTCCCACTCAAAAAGTTTCTAACCTTCAAATGCGTCCATTTGTAGATTATTTCACCATGTTAGAGTGGAAAGAACGAGAGCATGAAGATATAGACAATGAAGACATGAATAATCCTTAAACAATGGGAGTGCTTAAAAATTGTGGTTTTTATAAGTTTTGGGAAATTCAAGGTATGAGGGCATAGGTGGAATTGATGACATGGTTAGTGAACAAATGGGATGTTCAAGATCAGTGCTTTATCATTGGCGACCATCGGCTCAAAATCGAGCTCAAAGATATTTATTTTCTCACTAGATTTTCCAAAAGAGGAGAAAACATATCCTTGTTTGGATCTAGACAGGGTGGCCTACCCGTTGCTAGTTACAAACAAGAGTTTTGTAGTGATGTGTCAGATCCAAAGGGTAATCGCATAGACATAAAGACTTTTTTGCCACTTGAACTCAAAGTAATTACATTCACGGTAACCAGGCTATGTGGAAGTGTGGCTCCACATGTAGCCACTAAATCTCAAATGCAGACCATGGTGGAGTGTTTCAGAGGCACCATTTTCAACTGGTGTGAAGGGGTATTGGCCAACATGAAAGGCCAACTAACTAGAGAAAAAAATGAAAAGTTAAAAAACTTTAGGTATGGTGCCATCCTAATTTCTTTTTCTTTGGAGAGAATCCCACTTCTCGCCCCTCAGCTTATTCCAGTAGATCATGGAGAGCCTAAAGAACCTCATATGGTACGTTGGGTTGCATTAATGGATCTCCATGTTGGCGATGACAATTCAGTGGTCCAGTTCACTCCTGCGTAATTTATGTGGCTACATAACCAAGTCTTCACAATCAAATAATTCCCTTATGTGGGTATAGATTTCAGGGGTGATCTTGAGATGTCCTTGCCTCCATGGGCACTGTGGGAGGAATCAGGTAAGTGAATCATTTTGATGTGTTTTAAATATATATATATATATATATATATATATATATATATATTGTCCAATACTGATAACAAAATTTAAATACAGATGTTGGTCCACAACAACCAGCTACACTCTGCTGCTTTGAAAGGCGGCAAGCAGAGCCTATAGTGCCACCATAGGATCAGGCAGTAGAGATCCTAAATAATATGGAACACAACCTGGAGAGGTTAACCATAGATATTCCCAAGACAGGGACAGATGACATTCCTCTCCGTCATCAGAGACATGTTACAGGTGTACCAGGATAGTTTAGGATATTCCTACGCAAGGTAGCACGTGCCATAGTCTATTATCATGATCATCATCATGGATAATGGATGATCATTATGGATTGACATATTTTTTTTTTGTATCAACGTCTTTCAGATCATAAGGTGTTTAAACCTATGATCACATACGATGTAATATTTTTTTGAAAACAAACCTATCTATGATATTAGTACTTTCTCTGACTATATTGTTCAACATGTATCGAATGTTGTTTTGGTTTACTCTTTTAAAGTTATAAATGTCTATTTAGAACACAATTAGCTAATGCATCAACCAATGTGTTTAAATTTCTTGAAATGTGTTGATATTCAATGTAATCAAACTGTCTTTCCAAGAGACGAACCTTCAAAAATAATCTTAATAACACTAGATTTGTAATTGCGTATACTCTATTTAAATGCAATACAATGAGTTATGAATCTAACCTAATGATCAAACATTTAATACCAAATGAAATGGCATCAGATAATAGCTCAATGACTGTGCTATATTCTGCAATATTGTTCGTCATTTGACCAAGGCTTACCCCATGCATATAAACTAACTCATCAGTGGGTGAATAGATAACCCAGGCTGCGGAAGAAATATTCTGTGTACTACGACAGACACCATCATTAAAACCAATGTATTTTTGAAGAGATTTCGACATCTGCAATGTCAAGAGTAATCAAGATAAGCAGTGACAGTAGTAGAAAAAAACTTAAACTAGGCACACTTATCTAATCTAAGGCATACTAACTAGAAAAATAACCAATATAAAAGTGAGATATTCACACATGAATCAAGCATAATATCTATTTAGATAAAGACCATTTCTGGGCTTATCTAAGGAGGCCCCGTCATAATCAGTCAATTAATAGGCCCCTTTTTTAAGCACTCGCTTGACAATGTAAGGATCATGCCACATTGGTTCGAATTTCCCAATTCCTAGCTTATCGTTAGCTTGATCATATACGAACACTAGGTCAAATTCTGAAAAAACAAGAAGTGTAACACTTCGATCGTACTGAACTTTCACACATTTCTTCTGAGCTTCGGCAGCTAATGCAGTAGTACACTGAGTCTAATCTAATTGTCCTAAGTACAAAAAGTGTTTTTCCTCCTCACATGTAGCTAGTAGTAACTCTATGGATAATTAGAGTGACAGTATTTCACATTCAATGGGTAACACAGCTTCTAAACCATAAACCAGTTTAAAAGGAGTGAACCCTGTAGCAGGTTTCATTGAGGTTCAGTATGCCCATAGTGCTAAAAAAAGCAAGGTATGCCAATTCGATTTGTGAGTTCCGATAATCTATTTAATCATGGTGGTTAAAACTTTATTAACATCTTCAACCTGACCATTAGCCTACGGATAATACGGAGTAGAGTTATCATGGCGCAGGCCAAGTTGATCGGAAAGTTCAATCATCATTATATTTTGAAAATGACTCCCATGTCCAGTGATAATAACTTGGGGTACACCAAAATAAGCACTCACATGATTGAATACGAACGTAGCTACAATTTTTCCATCTGTCGTGAATGTACGCATCACCTCTGCCCATTTGGTAAAGTAATGTACAATGAGAATAATATACCCATGCTCCCCGGCCGAGTGAGCGTTACATGTAATGAAATAAATGCCCCATTTCATAAAAGGACCAACAACAATTATTTGGTGAAGAGGAGCTAGAGGCGCACGCATATCTTGATAAAAATTTTGGCAATTATGGCTTTTTTGGACCGCAATAATACAATCTTTGAACAATGACGGTAAAAAATAGCCAACACGCAATATATTTTGGGTTGTGGCTTACCTAGACATATGACCACCACACACTCTAGAGTGGCAATCATTCAAAACCCTTTTAGCCTCTTCATGAGTTATACAATGTTGAAAAACAGAATCCGCACCCCGACGATAAAGTGTGTCCCCAACAATATTGTATTGTTGAGATTGGTAAGGGATTCTCTGTCGATTTGATCATGAAAGCCTTGGGCGAAAGGTTTGGGTTTGAAGATAAATGATGATATCTCCATACCATGGATCAAATGTACTGATAAGAAATAAATATTCATCTGCAATGAGATGCTCTACCATAGTTTCTGTGTTAGTATTAGGAAATTCACACATAATTTCTACAAACACCAGTGATTTCTTTGATTTAGATTTTTTGAATTCCAAATAAAAATCTTGTAGGATAACAATCCATTTAGAGTATTTTCCCCTGAGTAATTTTTTTGTCAAAATGTACATCATCGGGTTGCAATTGGATATCACCGTTGTCTTTTGTAACAATATGTAATGACGAAATCTTTGGACAACTTGAACTGCTATCAAGGACAATTCTTCCACATGCGAATATTTAATTTTGATCAGATTCAGATTTCGACTTAGATAGTAAATCACATGTTCATTGTGAAATTCATCCCCTTGAACTAGAACCATTCCAATGGTGGAATTAGAGGCTACTAGGTATAAAAAGTAGTCCCGGTTGTAATTGGGTGGATGCAATAACGGTGCATGGGTTAATGCATGTTTTAGAGCATCAAAAGATCGATCAACAATCTCATCCCAAATAAAAGGAACATTCTGTTTCAAAAACAGGGTAAAACCTTTTACTAACTCAGCATAGCTTGGGATAAATCTATGTAGAAAGTTTGCTTTCCCTTGCAAACTTTGGAGTTGGTGAAGTGTGGAAGGATGAGGTAAATTATGATGGTCTCAACCTTCGAGGGGTCAACATGAATGCCAACCTTTGAAACAATGAATCCCATTAATTGTCCTAATTGCAAACAAAAAACACATTTGTGCGGATTCAAATGAATCTTGTAATGCCTAATTCTCATAAAATTTGCTCGTAAGTGAGTAGGATGATCGTCCCTGTGCAATGAGTGAGAAGGTAAATCATCCAGAAAAGGTTGTACAATATGTTTGATGTCATGAAAAGCATAAGACATTTTCCCTTTGAAAATTTGCACCAACATTTTTTAATCTGAAAGGTAGTATGCAATAAGAAAATGTTCCCCAAGGACATATAAACATTGTTTTTGGTTGATCAGCAGGAAGTATGTTTATTTGATTATATCCAGAAAATCCATCCATAAATGAAAATATTTCATTTTTGGCATAATCATCAATGATTTGATCGATATAGGGGGTAGGATAATTGTCCTTTGGACATGCTTTATTAATATCCATATAATCGACACATACTCATATAGTCCCTTGTTTCTTGGTAATGGGAACTATATTAGATACCCAATTTGTTAAAGGGATTGGATAAATAAATCCTGCTCGTATTAGTTTTTGAACTTCTGCTTTAATAGCACCATCTTTTCATGGATGAATCAGACGTAATATTTGTATAATAGGCTTGGCATCCGACAATATTTGGATCGATTCTTGGCATTTCTTCATCAGACCAGGAAAATATGTCACGAAATTCTTGAAATAGGGCTTTATATGTACTAATTTCATACATCGTACAAGAAGCACCTATATGAATATTTTCAACAACTCCAGGTTTAACTAATATGTCAATAGGAACAGGTGCAGAAATGCTTCCTAAATTAATCTCGGAATCCGAATTTGTGATGGGATTTTGTGGTTCCTTGACATAATCAATCATAAAAATAGACGAAAAATCATTTTAAAACCTATCAAGTTCAGGTAAAAACGAAGATCTATGATGTAGATAATCCCGTAGTAATTCACCCATAGACAAAAATTCTCAAATAATTTCATCAGTATGAAACACTTGTTGAAAAGGATCGGAAATTGATGTCAAGGCTGAGTTTGATAGTGAAGAAGATTATTTAGTGATCACATTCATTGGATCAGAATCATTTTAAAGCATGTTATAAAATTACTGTACTGCTTGATATGCTACCTCAAAAGGACTCAAAGGCATATCGTCATTGAAAGAATCCATTTCTGACTCTGAAGGCACTATCTAAGTGTCATCGTATGGAATAGTGCTTGATGAAATCATACTGATGTTAGCAATAGTATGTGGTACATTGGGTGGAGGCATAGAAAAAGTTCCCATCAAAGTAGAGTCCTTTACTAAACCTACCCCAACATCTTCATATGGGATAGTCAATTTTCCAACGTGTTGGATACTATCTATAGAAGCTGGGTTGGACGAATAATATGATAGCTGATCGATTTTCACAATATTTCCTTTATGAGGAAACGTGATTAACCAAAAGATGGATGAAATGAAAATAGTCATGGCATAAGACTAACTTCGACCCAAAAGAAGGTTGTAATCCGGAGGGGCATCAACTACTTCCACATCTAGAGTAACAGTTTTTCCTTCTACTTCTATAGGTGGATCCTATAAAATTCCAAACGAATGGAATCCTCTTCCATCAAAAGCTTTAAGAAATTTCAGATATTGGTTGAGTGTCAGAGAACTAATATTTTTCCAACAATTTAACGACATTATGCATGTGGATGCCCCCTCATCAATTACAGTATGAAAAAACTTGTCTATTTTTTACTAATACCAGAATTTGAAAAGCCATCTGATGAGGGAGTCTCAGTGTAAAATTTTCTGAATCAAAGACCACGAGGTTAGAATCCTGAGGATCTATAGCTCCAATAGTAGATAAAAGTAATTTCCTCTGTGCTGGACATGATTGAAGCACTTCTAAGGCCGACATTGCTGAAGGGGAAATCGCTAAGTCTTCAACAATGTTGTAGTTCTGAGTAGCTCTCGCATGTGGATTGAAAGCTGATTTTCGAAGTACACCTTTAGCAGGCGGTTTAATTATTAGATCAAGATTAGGTTTCTCGATATGAAGTGGATCAAAAACCAAAGGAGATGTAGCTAGTGTTGAATTAGAATTCTCTATTTCTTTACGAGTTACAAAATTTTTACTTCCATAGTCTTGTGATCACGTCACAACCATAACCTCAGACATCATTATAATATCTGCTGATGAAGGTGAAGAAGATCCTATCATTTTTTTATCTCGAGTAGGAATAGGATCCTTCAAGACAGCGGGTGTGGGTGAACCTTTGATGAATTTAGAGACCTCAGACCGATGTGGCCACTCTTGAGTAAAGTGATCCTCGTCATAGATAAGACAAGGATGACAAGGTTTTCATTTATCATCAGATGGTTCATTCTTTTCAGTTTTCTCTTTGGGAGATGAAGTCTGTTTGTTTTTATTCTTTCCTTTCTTCTTATTACCGGTTTTATATTTAGCTCTAGATGAATCTACAACATGAATGTCGGCAGAAGTTTCAAGGGAATAATCTCCTTTTGGTGAATCTGGTAAAGTTATGATAGGAGAAGTAGTTTTTGAAGACTTATTCTTACTCTTATTTGTGCTAACTAGACCAATTACATCGTCTGTAGCATGAGACCCTAAAGGAGTTGCAGTTATTTGACCAGGATGTGGTAAGTCAGGAATTTTCTCATATAAAGTACCAGACTGTGTATATACAAGCTCTAAGTATTTAGCTTGAGAAATGACCTGTTTTTCCGTAACAACCCCTCCCTTAGCCACATCCTCAGTGATCTTTGGAAGTAATTATTTTATGAACCATTCTGCCAAGATTTGATCCGAAATAAAGACTTTCACTAAATGTCTTCTACATCTCCATTCATGTATGTGATCATATATGTATGTAGATGTAGATTGTTTTAATGAAAGAAAAAGTTTCATGCCATTGTCACTTCATCTTTAGGCCAAGGCAGGTTAGAAAGTTGTTGCTATTACATTGGAAGTGTTGTGAAAATGTGTGGTGATATACACATTTTAGTATAACCTATCAAATATTCTCACGAAAGAATTTGCTAATGAAATAGAATCATAATCAAAAGTTTGGTTGTACTGGAGGTGACAGTGTGACATGGTTTTGAAAGGTCCCTATCACAGTTACAACGTGACAGACAGGATATCCTTTTGGGCAACCTGTTGACATTGGCAGTAACTGGAGGTAATAGATCGGGATCATTTCATTGAGCACAAAACAGGGTAAATCCAAAGTTTCTCAGATATGAGAAACTTGGGTCTTAAGAAAGGGTCTTACTGAGTAAATTAATAACCTTGTGGAACTATCTTGGTCTCTGGAGATGTAGGACATGTACGAATATCTATGCATTGATTGAATGCCCAGATGAAATAGGATTAACCAAGACCATATTGAGGTTGAGGCGGTGTTGTCATTCTTTTAAAGCTACGGTTGATGCTGGTATACTAGATTTTGTGCTATAGGTCCATATTGATATTGCCCTTGATACGGTTTATAAAAAAACTAAGGTTGGCTTGTTACAATTGTACTTGTACTAGGTTGTCCCACAGGCATCTGAACAGTAGTCTAAATTGTGGGTCCAGGTTTTTTTGTAGTGACTACAGGGATTTGTTGTGATACTTGAGGGGCTGTAGAAACAGGAGCTGCATAAATTATAGGGGTAGGTGTGGTAGCTTGAACAGAACTTGGTGGAGCAGTTTGAGGTGGAGTCCTAGGTGTACTCGGACCAGGCTGTTGGACAGTACTAGGTGCAAATACCTGTGGTATAACTTGAAGCGCTGGTTGGACAGGTTGTTGGATTTGACTGTAACCAATTGGTTGACCAGGTTGATTATACGGTACTTGCATGTTAGTTTTAAAATTCTATTGAACTTGTGATGGATCCCACACCGTGTTTACTCCAGGATATGGAGGTCCAATTGAAGGCTGTGTTGCATAAGATGGACCATAACCAAGCTAATAATTTGGAACGTATGTTTGATAGTTGGATGAATAATCCCCACCTTCCTGAAACAATTGATGTTCTGGGTAAGAACTATGGCCCTAAAGGAGGTTGTTGTCCTTGGAAGGACGGTTGCCCTGGCATAGGGTACTTTCCTTGAAGAGGTTACAGACCCTGAATTGAGTATTTTCCTTGAGGTTGATATTGTACTTGAGGTATGTACTAGCCTTGAGGCATGTGCTATCCTTGAGGTTGATATTGTACTTGAGGTATGTACTAGCCTTGAGGCATGTGCTATCCTTGAGGTTGATATTCTACTTGAGGTATGTACTATCCTTGAGGCTGCCTCCCAGTCGGTAAATTAATACCTTGAGGTTGCCCCCCAGGCGGTAAATTACTACCTTGAGGGTCAGGGTTAGGAATGTTTCCAGACATCATGTAAATTTGTTCTGCATTCAAATTTTTGGTATGTGATTCATTTGTACCAGGTGATGATATGAGTTTGTCAAGAGAAGGAGCTAATCCTAATAAAGTACCAGAAATCGACTAGTATCCTGTAGGAACAGACAAACCACCATACAAATATGATTCTGGTGATGCAAAAAACATGGATGACTCACCAGACATGTTTAATGGAGGTTTGTAACCTCTTGGTATGGCGTAAAAAGGAATTCAGGGTGGTGAATAGTTTATATCAGTATTGTGTAGAAAGTCTGTTAACTGAGAATACCAAGGATCTTGTTTGAAAGGAATATAGTAAATCGTTTCACATGGCCTAAGATCTAAAGATTCCTGATGTGAAGGAAGAAAAACTTCTTCTTATGTGTTAGCAACTTCTTCAATGCTAATGAGACCAGGAGGAAGGTTTTCAGTGATGCGCTACTTCACTCTAGGTGAATCAGGAAGAAGAGGGGTTGCATTGATGAACTATGAAGCAGGCTCAGACGTAGCAAGTCAGTTTCTGGTTAAGAAATTTTAGCTTCAGTAGCTGATAATTCACTAGTTGTGGAAGCAAGTTCAACTAGTTCAGAAATTGAAATTTTTCTTTAGGAACTCTCTGTTGTTTGAGGTTGATCTACTTCATATTCAGGATGAATAATTATTGATGTTTCTTTGTGTTTAGTTGATCTAATCCCTGATGTTTTTCCTTTCTCATATTTAAGTTTTTCTAACTGGCTTGGTGTGTACTCAGGGGGTTTCCCCTACATTCTACATGATTGTATAGGTAATTCAGCCACGATTAAAAGTTTTAACACACGAAATCAAATAAAATTTCAACAAAAAGTCATCAAGTCTCTAAGGAAAAAATCGAATTGATCACATGCCTACAAAATCTAAGAGAGCAATCCACACACAAACAGTAGATTCCCACACTAAAAACACTAGTTTGTGATGAAATCCAATGTCGTAGAATTTTAATGTAGAAATGGAGGTTGGAACGGTTACCCTGATAACCTGCTTAATGAAATAGTCCGATGCAATTTTCTCCACTTAAACCATCTCGAAGTGAAGAGAACCCTTCGGAAAGTCCAAGTGAGTCTAGTCGACGTCTGCTCCAGGTACAGTGGGACCTTCCCTCCATCATCACCTTTGGAAAAAATCCTAAATTTTATAGCCACTAAGGTCACCAACGGGAAAAAATATACCTAGGGGAACAATCTATGATCCAATATACACACAAGGGTAGATTAACTAGCTCAATCCCCTTGAAGGCTCCTTGAGATAATCCAAGGTTTACCAACAAGTGACCCGAGGCTCCTCGACAATGGTCTATTCAAGGTTTACCATTTTTAATACGTGCACATCTGCTATCTTTCCTAATGAGATAGGTATGATTACGTCACTGATTTAGACATGATCTTGTGCTTGAATATTTTAAGAAGAGCTTCCTAAAGCATAAATGCTACATTTGGATTTTTCCTACCAGAAGATTACTACTTGTTTGTTTAAATTGTCTTGGAATTTTAACTACAACCTGTTCCAAGACACTAGCCTAAGCTATGTTGGTGGAAAAGAGCCCTAGAAAATGTAAAATATCTCGATTAATTTTATTAAAGAGTTGTTTTTAATTTTCCTGTTTCTGAAGACAGAAGGTATGGAAGTGGAACTTCAATGATGTTTAATGACTCTACTCAAAAATACGCTAAATGCATCTAAATGGAAAGTGCAACTCTCTTATTTTCAATGTAACCTATTTAAGGGAAATATTTGAAAGATTTAAATAACTTTCAAAGCACAAATTCTTTCTTTCATAAACAAATATCTTTGAAAAGAAGATGATTTCTTTGAGAACTCAATTTCATAAATGATCAATTACTCGTTCGAAATGAAATAATTTATCAATCAGATCAAAAAATACAAATCATTTAACAAACCATTTCCAAAAATAAAACCATATCTAAAACTCCTAAAAACATAAAACTCAAAACCAAAAGAAGAAAATCTAATTTTGAACTCTATCTAGAAAGTTTTGAGGATGTTTCCGCTTAGTTTGTAATCGAACCAAGAAGAATTTCTACTTATCTTAGCAGAAATCAAAACATCCAACAATGGTTTAATGTGAAATTTAGGCCTTATCAAGCTAAAATCTCTTCTAAATTTGCAAATCAAAATGAAACTCAATTTTCATAAAAGAAAGGTTTGCAACAAGGTCAATGGCTTAGCAAGAAAACGATAGCATACCAGTCAGCTAAGGTATATGAAGGTCTCTGATATGGAGTATCAAGAAAGTAGGGCAAACACTCACTCATAAAATGCAAATCAGATGAAAAATCACTCAAACACAAAAGTTGTTGAAATAAATTCACACATAAGACTTTGACAGTCAAGACAAGTTGGGACAAACATAAAGAATCTGGTAATTTGGATCCTGAAAAGAGAATTCTTGATTTTTCAAAATGTTTCCAAAAATTCGCAGGTTCTAATAGAGAACATAGTGGTATTGCACTGTTCTGAACTAAAAACCACAGAGGCTACCACACTGTTTTTAAATAAAAACCGTGGAGGTCAGGAAAAGTACAGAAAATAAAAATAAAAATTCAGATTTTCTTTTCAGGGATTCTCATAAGTTATCCACCCATCCCAGTTTTAGAATAATCAAAATCAGAAAACTCTTTAAAATTCAAACTAAAAATAAAAATGAAAACTAGGTTCATTCCCTAGTGGAGTCACCATTTTGTTATGCGGATAAATCCCTCTTGTGGACAAGAGCGATCTCCCTAGTATCCTACGGATAGCTAGAAACAAATATCCATTTGTAAATCATTTTCTCTACATCATTTTTGATTCAGAATTATTATAAACAAAGAAAGAGGACATGCCCCTACCTTGAGATCTGACGTTTGGTGCAGCATTTTATCCAGTCGCTCCAAAGAGGATTCTTCGATATGTAGAACCTGCAATCAAAGGCAGACAAAAGAATTAAAAGCACCTGCAACATATAATAATTGAGAATAGATAATCTAACTCAGTGATCAAGGAATCCAAGAATTGA
Source organism: Pinus albicaulis (assembly GCA_034641835.2). Lineage (NCBI taxonomy): Eukaryota > Viridiplantae > Streptophyta > Pinopsida > Pinales > Pinaceae > Pinus > Pinus albicaulis. Next base: position 902,896,166 of record CM076581.1, read on the forward strand.
ATTATTCAAATAGAAACAAGAAAAACTCAATTAGAAAAGGAGATCCATATGTATTATCTTTAATAAAAGAGTAACTTTACAACCTATCGCCTTGATGTCATACAAGTTCCTCCCGGGGTCCTGAACAATCATTCCTCCTTCAGATTAACAAGCCTTCTTCTCTCTGAACTAGAATTAAGTTATGGACATGACTCTGTGTGATCATTATCATACCAATGATGACTAGTATAAAGAGTATGCTCTCTTGGAATTTCTTCAGCAATTACCTTATATAAGCTAGGTATAATCTACCCTTGGGACTGAAACATGAGCTCAATTTATAGGGAAATGGAGGTAGTTTTAGTTCCATGAAGAGGGGGATGGATTCCTATCATGAAGGGGTTTGAGCTCCATATACCAAGGGATAAACTCCATGAGTGAAGGGATATAGCTCCATGAGTGGAGGGATAAAGCTTAAACTGATCGCACCTCTAGAAGCTTCCGTTGGGAGAATATTCGTCCAGCTAGGCTTCTAGAACTTTATTTTTCCTTTATTTGACTATTTACGGGGGTTCGCAGGTTTTATAAGCAGAATGTGAGGGATGTGCCCCAGGCTATAGAACAAATACCTGTGGATCCGCATGAAAGATCTAGGAAAAGTGCGGAGTTAGAATTTTTAGGGTTTTATTGATCTTTTCTCCAATTCCAAGACTTGTTTTAGGAACATTAGGGTTTTTGACCTCTAAGGGAGAATAATATAGGTAGTGATGAACCTATATTGACAGTCAAATTTCATGGTGACAAAATAACGTGTAACACTTATCCTACTTGGATGACCTCACCATCTAATCCAAGAAGCGATCATACCACCTTGAGGATCTGTGATTGGTATTCCAATGATGCCGGTAATACAACCTACAATTTAATCCCCTCAAGTGCATATTCTGTGTCAAAATAGGATGAATTTTAGGTTTTATCATGTCCCAGCAAGGAATTATATTGGACCCTATCAAGGTTTAAGCTATCAAAGAGGTACCTCCACCTAGAACCCTCAAGAAACTACAAATCTTGCAAGGAAAGGCCAACTTTTTTAGAAATTTTGTCCCAGATTACACCACTTGTGCTCAAGGATTCCTATGTCTCCTTTGTTAGGGAATCATGTTCAAATGGGACAATCAAGTCCAACAATCATATGACGCGCTGAAAAAGACATTGTCTTCAGCACCACTGATTAGTCCCCTAGAATATAACAAGGACTACATCTTGTATCTATCAGCATATGAGACCACTTTTGCTGGAGTATTGATCTAGGAGGGCCCATATGGGAAAGAGAACATAATCTATTACATTAGAAAAACCTTATCAGGCCCTGCATTAAGATATGAGCCTGAAGAAAATACTGCACTAGCGCTAGTTCACACAGTCCAAAATCTTCGCCACTACATCATCTTAAAGACCACAATATTCATCGCAGATATTAAACTCATTAAATACCTTCTCACATGTTGTTTAATGAACCATAAGTATGCCCGTTGGATAGTCAATTTGAAATAATATGACTTATAATTTGTCCCCCCCAAGAGCAAGAAGAAATTAATCTTAGCCGAGTTCATCACGGACCTCCCAAGTCATACCAAAGGATCACTGGTCAATGATTCGCTACTGGACAAACATATTTTCCTCATAGGAACCAACGAACCTTGGTACGAAAATATTCTCCTCTTTTTACGAACCCAAAATTTCAGACCCCAGTTCACTCGTGATGACTGTCGGCGCATCTACCACCAAGCCCCCCGATGCCTCCTCATGGAAGATGTCTTATACCGACGGGGCATCGAAACCATATTACGTTGATGCCTCACCCACGACCAAATAGAGCAAGCCCTTACTGATTGCCACAACAGAGCTTGCGGTGGCCACCTCTCTGGAATGGCCATTGCCCAAAAAGTCCTATGGGCAGGATATTTTTTTCCCACTTTATTTCACGATTTTATTTCAGCAGTCAAGAGGCACGAGCGATGTCAACGCTTCACTCACAAGGATATAGCCCCTCCTACTCCCTTGCACCCCATCATCGTTGTTGGCCCCTTCTGCAAATGGGGAATTGACTTCATGAATTACAACCAAGCATCATTGGGAAATCACAAATACATTATTGTGGTCATTGATTACTTCACCAAGTGGGCAGAAGTTATGCCCACATATGACAACACTGCAAAAACCATTGCACAATTTTTGTTTAACCATGTCATTGCCTAGTTTGGTGTACAAGGAGTTAGTCTCCGACCATGGAAAACACTTCTAAAATGAAAATTTCCAGGAGCTATCTTACCATCTCGGATTCACACATGAATTCACGTCACTATACTACCCCCAATCCAATGGACTGGTAGAAGCTGTGAACAAAGTACACAAAACAATGTTACATCGCATGTCGAATCAACACAAAAAAAACTAGCATCACATGCTTTTCTCCGCTATGTGGGCATACCGCACGGTAGTGAAAACATAAATGGGGTTCACACCCTTCCACTTGGTATACAGGGTCAAAGACGTGATTCTCATAGAACGCAAGATCCCTAATTTACATGACGTCATCGAACTCCTTGATGACACCCAGCCTCTAGAAAAACACTTATTACAACTATAGTTTGTCGAAGGAAGTTGAAGACACTCGCTCCAGCACAATGATGACCATAAAAAGTGGGTGAAAGAATCGTTCGATCACAACATCACCCCTCAATCATTTACCGAATGAGAGTTAGTCCTTCACTACGATGTCGCAAAAGAAGCCCTAGGGCCAAGAAAGTTAGAAACCTTGTGGAAAGGACCCTATATCATAAAAAAATTGTCTCCTAAAGGGGGCATACATCTTGACAGACCCGGCGGAACATGCTTGAGTAGCCCCGTCAATGGTCTTTACCTCAAGAAATTCTACCCATAAGGGCCAAGAGGGCTCAACCCTAGAGTTAACGTACACACACCAAAACTTTATTTTTGATCACAGACTTGTAACAAAAAGCGTTATAGTGTGACAAATGGATCTTCAACCCAACCATTACTTTGGATTTGCTAATGGAGCATCACGATGGTCTCAGATTTTATCAGCAACCACTTGGGTCATCTACCACCCTGACCGATCACCATTCTTCACCAACGGAGTATGCATCAGAACAGTGGAAAAAAATTAGGCAGAATATGACACTATCATTGGGCTCATGTGTGATGCCTTAAATCAAGGCATTTGCCACTTTCATATCTACCTTGATTCCTAGTTAGTATTTTCGTAGTTAAACCAAGAGTTTGAGGTACGGGATTCGCATCTCTTTAAAAAATATTTGCGTTAAAAAAGATTAAGTCATCAATTTGATCACATTACATTCACACATGTAAAAAGAAATCAAAACCTGACAACATATCACATAGCTAACCACATCCTAAACTGGAATTCATCTCAGATAAACCATCACACATAAATACAAAAAACATAAAAAACATAGATATCCATCAGCAATACACATCATCCATAAAAACATATAAACGGTTGACACCCCATATAGAGCCGCAAAAAATGTCTCTAATATATATATACCAAAAATGTATGTCTGAGTACAAATGATGAGTCATGTACCTGACCCAGAGGTCAACCAAAAATACATATACACAAGTCGTCAAAAATAAGGGAAGCATCCTCATAATGGGTGCTTTCACTTTGTAAAAAAAATTCTCTAGGGCTGTATCGCTCCAGGTTGGGCACCTGAACCAACAACTGCTCCTGATGCCAGCATTGGGGCATCTATCAAAATTGAGGCCGCCGCATGGCATAGAGTTGGCCGATAGCCTCTCTCTCGCGCCATCAGTGTCTCTAACCAAATTTCATCCAGACCATAAACAAACCCACAGGTAGGAATACCATGGGTCATTCGGTCCACCCGACCCCATGCATCCTCCAAGTCAGCGGCCCAGACCTCTAGAGAAACCAACTGCTCAGACATCTCTGTCATGCGAGCCTCTGCCACCTCAGCGTGAGTGATCGCTGCAGCACACTCTGTAGCAGCCAAAATTTTACCCTCTCCAGACGAACTAGCCCCATCACCAAGAGCTCCACCCTGGCACTGCTCCGGACATCCTCCCTGCCCCCCAGCTAGGAGAGGAGCCCCTTTAACCGTCCGAGGTGGATGGTGTCCTACCAACCGAGCTATAGGATTCCCAACCTCGCCAACATCTACAAGAGTAACAAAACTATGTAAATGTCATCATAATACACATATAAACCATAAATACTCAACAAATGAAGAATAAAACACAAAGATCATACCTGATGGTCCCCATGCATATCCAGCAGGAAGACCCATATCTGGGTCTCCTCAGAATTCCATCCCAATGTATGGGTAGGGAAGGCACATATGAGGGTTTTCATCAAACCAAGCCTCGGTAGTAGTGTTCCAATAATGCCCTACCGCTCCTCCCCCACTGCAAGGCATAATAGGAGATCGCCGCCTCATGCGAGGGTCTCGATGAATCCCCATAAGCACTACCACCACGGATCAAAGCAACACCACCCTCTCGTACATGATGCTAAAGAGGATGCTAACGTAATTGAATAGCTTAGATCCATCATGGGCCTTAGCTAAATTGGCCACCATCTCGTCATAGAAGTGATGGGAAAAATCAAAGAAGTGTCCGACCCTTAGATGGTGCAAGACACCTAGATGCGGCCTCAATGCCCTGTGTGGAGGCGATGACCCCGCCAGTTGCAAAATCATCGCCAGATCACATCGCTCAACCAAATCTGTCACTGACTCAATCAGAATGCACCCCTCCGTGAGAGGCGCCTCGCCACAATGGATATCTGTGAATCCTCGAAGATCAACCCTCCCAGGAGAAAGCGAGTATAGAAGCGCCTCACCCTGAGGGAGTATCCCTTTCAAAAAATATATATCCATCTCCAGATGGATAATCAAGTCACGGACCCTTAACACCATAACTCTACATCGCTTGTTCCAGCAGCAGACCAGGTAGCGTAGTAACCGATCTTGCAATCGCAGAAGGTCATTCTCAAGAAACTTTAGAAGACCCCATCGTGCCAACTGTTGGCGGGCATTACCATCTCATGCCATATCTATCCAAAGATCAAGCCAATATCTCTCCCTCCAAAGCATCCTATCACCAAACAGGCATATATCAATGACATCAAAAACACCAAAAAATTGAAACATTTCCCAAAAATTTTCCAAAAATATCTTTGGCCTTTTAGCACACCTATTTCTTAAACAAGCGCGTTGATCGTGCTACTGTATATCAGATAGGTGCAGAGTATGCATGCACTAATCCATGACACGCGTGAAATTTTCTCACAAAACCTCAGTTTTGCATGGAAATTTCATGCCTGTACCTTGATTGTCCGCGCAGCCTTGCCCAGTCACACTGAAAAAATTAAATGGAGGATGTTATGGGGCCTACCTGGCTTTAGTAGTGCGAGTCCTGGGTGAACAAGCTGACCACAATGGCAAGAAAATCTCCGCAACAGCCTCTGACCTCTCACACTCTCAAACACTCAAATGTCACAATTGAGCTCAAATGAACCATATTAGCCTACATGTCGCCTTTTTCAGATTGTTTGAAGGACCATAACGGGATCTCAGAGAGCCCAATTTTAGAACCAAAAGAAACATAGTGATCAGCACCTCATAACTCCCAAAGGAGGCTCCACACATTCACAACTCCGAAAAAATAAAATTTCAGTGCCAACAGGTATCCATGTCTTATCATATGTTCATTCAACACATGTTTTTAATAATATTTGAATGAGGAAGATGCTTTCACTTGGGGTATTTTTTTGTAGGGATTGTACAAACCATTCATTGCCCCATGTACCAAAGGTTCTAGAGCATGTATCATTCTACCCTCTGCATGATATAGTCCCAGAAAAACTCTACATATCCTGACATCATTTCTCCACAAGAAATCAACCATAGGTTCCAAACACCCAACCATGTTTATCATCTCCCCACCTTGCACATGATAAAAATCCTTGTTGGTCGGTAGAGCCTCCCCTCCATGGAGTTCATCACTAAAAGCATACCATGCATTAGAAAATCACGACACCATGGCCATACCACCTCAGTTCGAGAATAATTTCATGCCCATTCATCCACCATGCATCAAGTCAAGTTTTACCATATCAAAATAAAACCCCTTTCTCAAACTACCATTTCATGCAAGCAGATCGAACATGCACCACTGCGTCTCACATTTGGCCTACCATCCATCCATTAGCATAGCCCATCTGTGATATTTTCCATCCGCTTCATCATCTCCACACAAGAGAAAAAATAATGGGTCCGCCACCCTCAGCAAAAACACACTCCTCACATCATTGGTGAGTGAACATTTTCATGTTTTGGGGCACCCGTCTCTATGTTTTGTACAATCCAATCCCATTGTTTCATTATTTTGGAAAGTGTACAAAGATCTAAAACGAAGAATATTCCCCCACTCATCCATCCATTTTTCTCCCATGGCAGCAGTCCCTAGTCGCCCTTGGTTAGAACATCACACCTTTCACGCAAAGCCACCATGACATTCATAACCAACATATACCCACTGTGGACGTCCTACCGACTCCAGGGATTTCCTCATCAAAAATAGTTATGTCTGCCGCCAAGCTTCTTTTTTATGCTCTAACCTTGGGCCACTAAAATACCATCATTAGTTTTCAGTCACCCTTCGCCATCATGCCTATGTTAAACCTATCAAATTAGAGACCCTGGTCCCTTGCATCAGTAGCTCTCTTGTTCAGTTGAGGCTTCTTTTTTTCAAATTCCACACCCATTCTCCAAAAAGGAAGCAGTACCTTGGATGGCTCCTCACCATAATAGGGGCATCCTCGAGTGGCACTGTGGGAATCATCATTGCCCAAGATGTCATCAATTATATTTAAATTCTACTACGACACAAGCTTTCATGTCAAGATGGTATCGTGCTTTATAACCATTGCACTTTGCTCATATTCGTCGAAGACCTATGCCATTATAAGAATCTCTTTCAAAAATGCTTACATGGGAAGGTCCCAGTCATACACCCATGCGTACAATGAGAATTTTTATGCCAGACCAATATTACGCATGTGGGCACCAAATTCCACCGATTGCCAAATAAAAACTGCCCCTGAGGGCGTCAACAATCATCGTCATCAACCAAATCAACATATCACTACCATATTAGTTACAGAGACAAAACCTTTATCTGTCAAACAGATTTTTTTAGCTATCCAAAGAATTTACGAGCATGGGACATGCCTGCCTCGTAGAAAAATTGTATTTATCGTATCATACTATTTATTGCAGGTTTTCGATAGAACATGGTCACTCTTCTACCCACTGTAAGGGATTTCCAATCTTGGGTTGTACACAGGTCTCTCTCTCTCTCCACACAATATATAGAAAAATAACTATAATGTATTTCAACTATACAGTTCTTCCTAGACCTCACACATTTGGGGTCACCTGTTATCACTAGAAAATTGGACAAGAAAAAATGACATTATTAAATGTCAGGCAAAAGGATTTACAGGGATGAGGAACATTAAAGGATCTAAAAAAATTTAAAAATATTTAAGGTCAAGGGGTAAAAATAAAATTGTGCACCAGAGACACATGCAAAATGTGTCTTGTGCACATTTTCCTTTGATAGGTGCATTGTTATGGGACCTCAAGTGAGCACACAAAGGAATCAAGTGGGCACACAAAGTAACCAACCCTCTCTCTTGGGTCATCATCCACAAGTGTACGAAGAGAATTGAAAGAAGGATTTGAATTTGCCTATAAATTTCCACCATGAGATCAACAAAATGAGAACACATTGTTATGCTGGCCAAATTTCTCATGAGCAAGCCAGCATTGTGTAATCCAGAGCAGCGATAGATTGAGGGCTCGGTTTTTGGCCACCAAACAACTTCAATCCTTTGGAGAAGAGAGAGACCTTGCGACAACAGCTAAAGGGTAAAAACTTCCTTGCACTGGGTCTTAGAACTCCATAGTTCTAAGGATCCTTTGGCAAGAGTGTAACGTTTTATCTTTCTTACTAATAACAGTCAATAAGAGGAGAATTTGATTCCACTTTTTTCATTATTTTCACGTTTGACTCATTGTGAGCTTTTGTTTTTGTTTTAGTTTAGTTGTGTTTCTTCACTTTATATGCATAATACATTCCATAATTTAGTGTGTTTTATATATATTAGCATGTGTTCACTAACCTGCTAACCATATTTTCTACTTGTGACCATAGCTTGTAGGTCGCGACCACTCCTACCAAGCACCAGTGGATTGGTACACTTGTGCACCAAAACCACCACTACAGTGTGAAAATAGGAAGGTCAACTTCTGAGTGGCATAACTTTTGCATATGGACTCCAATTAAATTTCTTCTTAAGTCATTGAAAATAGCTTTATGTGTAGAACATGAAATGGTGTTTCACAAAGGAAACATAGTTTTACCCCCTAAAAAAATTGTTTTATGCCTCAAAATGCTCCTAGAAGGTTTCAGACCTCATTTTGCCAAACTGGGTCCCACTAGTAAAAACGGTCCCATGAGCTGATTCCTCCACTTTTTCCACTTAGAATGCATCGATATCGATGAAAAACAATATAATGATCCAATATGGATCAACCATTCAATCTTGTATGACTTGAACAAAATTCATGATTCCTCAAGAACACTATAATGCTCTAATACCATGTCAGCCTTGAAGTGCAAGCACAATATAACTATTGTGTAAAAAATAGAACACTAGAAATTGCATAACAAGAAAGAAGACATAATGAAAATATAGTAAAAAAGGACTGTGTATCTAAATGGTGCTAATTCAAATCACTCAAAAACTCTTGTATGTATTATTTATTGACATAAGTACAATTAAATAACACTCATTAAGAGAGAACCAATGTGCACTAGTTTGGGATTCCATGGTTCATGCATACTAGAAAGGAGAAAAGAACTTTACATGATTATATATTAGTCTAAAATTAGAGCATACAACCCTAAAATAGAGTGAGAGTATAAAATCAGGTTGAATAAATATAATTGGAGTAAAAAGTAAGTTTGAATTGAATAAATAACTTCCATAAGAAAATCCTAACACAAAAATAGTGAGAAAACTCTGAAAATAAGATTGAAACTCAACGAATCAGTTGGTAAAATTACATATAAGGAAATATCAAAAATACTAGAGGAAGTGTTCATAACTGATTAAGGATACTAAGGTAATGAATACTATTGGATAATAAATAAATATTCCAATGCCTAATAACTACTCGGTCATTGCCACATCCTATCCTAGGTGGCACCCCTTGCTAAAAGTCAACTTACTAAAAGTATAAAAATGCTAAAATAGAAGAATATCTCAAATGGCATACAATTTCTAGTTTTGAAAAAAAGTGGTCATATGTGGATCTAACTATGTATGAATGAGGTTCTAAGTGTGTATTTACCCCTACATATTGGTGTGGCATCTTGGGTGATGCCATGTCACTACTTCAAACACCATGATCTAGGTCCATCATTCTCCATAACGTCCCTTCTTAAATCTATTCTTTCCTTGTCTTTCCTCTTCCGTAATTTACCTTTCTTTTTTGTTTTATTTTATTTATTTATGGGTCCCACTAATTCTTAGTTTACCACCTCGAAAATATATACCCTATATGGAACAAGTGGGTCCCAATTACATGAACACTAGTCCATCACCCATCCATTGGTTATGGTGATAGGAAGGCCCATCCTACACCTTTCCTCCTGGCATATATCTTCCCAATTTTTCATTTGATCAAATGGTATAGGACAAGCTTAGATCAATGGTTGTGAGGCTATTTGGGATTTTGAGTAGCATGGAGGTTAAATAATTCCATATATCCCATAACCACTAACAACCATGCACCCTTTAATTGCTTATATATTTGTTTGAGGAACAATTCCAAAGCCACAAATTCAAACTCCTATACTAAATTGCATGTTGAATACGGCCTTTACATCATCCCTTACGCCCACCACCACACACCTTGGCCTCTATCTCAACCTTTGTGAACCCAATCACTTATATACTTTTCCCTATAACATTTCCATGTGGATCTACGACTATAATATTCCATGTCATCTAACACATGAATTTCATGTCCACATGTATGGAAAAATGCCTAGATTTTAAAAAATTATTAATTTCAAAGTTTCTCATTTAATTAACATGGAACTCTATAATTTAGCTCCCCTTCCAAAATTTATTCCTTCAAACTATTAGTTGGCTCCATAATCATGCCTTCAACAATTCTAGGCACAAAGTCAACCTAAAATTACCTTGGAATTTTGGGGTTTTGCCTAATTTCTTCTATAGATTCTCTATGGTTCACAAATGTAGTCAATTCTAGGCTTGAAATCACTTAGATAGAGGTTAGGATTGCAAATTTTGAATCCATGACCTCAATTTTTTGAGAAATTTCCCTAGTTTGACTTGGGGAATTATGATATATATTTTGTAGGCATAACTGAATTTCTCTTTTGGAATTTTTTCATTTAATTCTATAGTATTTAGCCTGTATATCCCAAATGGTGAACCTTGGATTTGATACTATATTGTAACACACCTCAAACTCACCTCTTATTATATGACACTGCAATCAACCTTTATAACAAAATTATTTTAAAATTTATTTTTACCTAACTAAATAATACTGTAATAATGTGCTTGATTATGCATAATAGGGCCTTGATAATAGCTAGAACATTTCCAATGCTCTGATATCGATTTTATTGTAATATCCCCTATATATGAAACACTTGTGTCATCCCAAGAATATGCACTTTAATTCTTGACAATGTATACAAACAAAATAATAACATGCATATCATAATAGAATTAAGCATATAAAATGACGCAATTTATATAGCTTAATAAACACATAATGAAAAATACTATATTTCATAACATTACTAACTTGCTTGACACCTTAGACATCCCATCTAAACATAGACACTACTATATTAGCTCTCTCAATAACAAACCACCCTTTAGCTAAGGCTATGATTCCACTGGGGAGAAGTTACCTATGTCAACTAGGCCACACAGATAATAAAAGCAATGGTTAGGCCAAGGTACCAATCTCTAGTGATAGTTCCATCCTATCTCTTATCATTCCCCATTTATCTACAAAACAGAAGTGTACCCATTTCTCTACTCTATAGTCCCTTCGACTATTCCACTTCCCTTCCAAGGCTCTAGTAATAGGACAGCTAGGAAGTATCAAAGCTTTGTGGATTCAAGAACTCCAATTGCTATAATGGAGTGTATAGAAATCCCTTAGGCCTCACAAAACGGAAACCTATTCCTAATAATTATCCCTCTATAATTCCATCTTTTCGAAAGACGATCCAAGGAGAATTTTCCACCCAAATCCGCCTGGGATTCACAAGGATTCACATGTTAATATTTATTATAATGTCTCCCTTGTTCACGCCCCATCATCCAAAATAAGTATCAATGGAAAATAATAATATGAATCAATGATTTTCCCTCTAAGCTCTTATATTACAAATGCATGTATTTCTCTTGACAAGTGGAAAATAAATAACTCTTATCCTACCACCTAGGAATTCATACCACCGTTAAGAAATTTAGGATAAAATCCATTTAATCATACTTTGGAGTTTAGGAATATATTTTTTTTATTCCTCAAATTAAGCCCCATTGACTTAGCCTCCTTCCTTAATCCATTTTCCCCTTTTCCCTCTCATGAAATCCTCACCCCCCACACTTTCTTCTATTACTTGTTTTACAATACTAATGTATTTTTTTATATCACAAAGGAAACCAGTAGCCTACCTAACACATAGCTACTAGTAAACCTATGGAGGTCTAGGACCTGTCCTCCTCTCCGTAAACCGGGTTAGAACCGAGGGGATTTGAACCTTGAATCTCTTAGTTTTCACAAATTTCACATTACTTTGATCATCGATCACCAATTGAGCTTCCCCTTTAGGACCATTATTGATGTATTTTATTTATATATGAGCATGACTATAATTTGTTGTTGTCATTGACATTTTAGCATATAGAATTCCCACATTAATATCATATAAATTTTCCATCCCAAAAAATATATAAGAAGGGTCTTTGACCCTAAAACTAGACTACCTAACCAACCTATGTAACATATGTATATTTGCAATCAAGGTATCAAGTTAGATTTATTACAATATTCAAATCCCCTCCACCAATCACATGCCCAAAGTACACCAAGGACTACATAGAAAACTCACATTTGTTTATGTTTTCTAGCAATCAATATTTCAATTATGTCTCCTCTCTAACACTTTTTTTTAGATGTAATACATGCTACTCCCCCAAGTAGAATCAAATATTAAAATGTGATCCAAATAAATTATGATAAGTGAATCTAGGTATGTATGCAACAAAACATACATTGGACACATAAATTAGCTAGTGAATTACTCAAGCCAATTGACATTAGTAACCACCTATAAAGACTTTAATTCATCTTCAAGGTAGTGTTCTAAGTGTCTTCTTCCATGATATGGAATTGATAATATTTGTATTTCAAATCCATTTTCGTGAATTTCTTTTCATCCCATGGCTAATCTAAAAATTTATTGATGTAGGGTAAAATGTATCATTTCTCTATTGCTTCTTCAGAGATATGATCTCATTTTTAACTCCTATTAAACGCGTATTCCCCAATAATTTCCATACTTTTGAACGAAAATGTTCAAAAAACCTCATGGTGAGTATTCAATATTATCAAAGTTCGAAAAATTCCATTAACTATGCCTTCACTTCATTTGACTAAAGTCATATATCTAGTAAAGGGCAGTCTAGAAATAACTATTTCTTGTGCTCTTCCTTTGGATTTTAGAAATCTTATATAATATTTGCCTATAAATTTTCTTCTAATCATCACTTATATTCTTTTATATATACTTTAAAAGATGCCTCACAACTATAGGATGGATGTATTTTTAATTATATCTCATAAAAATAAGTACATACTTGGTAATTAAGATAAGGATATACTTATTAGTTAAAATAAGATTTAGAATAAAAAGGATATACTTATTAATTAAAATAATCAATCTATTAGATTCATGCACTCACTAAAGAGACTTTGGAATTTCGATTTTGTATATTGATCATTAAATATTTACCATCCATGATGAGGGAAATAACTGAAAATATTCACCATCCTTTATAAGGGAATTGGTTGGCCCTTCTTATAGAAATAAGATTCCTCATAAATATAGAGTTTACTATACATTGCATCACATACACATACATCAAGAGGTAAAACATCAACTTCTATTTCATGAATAAACTTTATGTTGATAACAAATATATGCCTACACTACTTGTTATTTTTTAACTCTAAAATTCTTATTCAACCAACCTAAGGGGTATGGATGATGGTGATCATGCATTTTGAAATCAAGCTTGTCACACCAAGTCCTCTACAATGAGGTTTGTTTATGACCAATAATTGAATAGATCATCTACATTGTTCTTCTTCTTGATATAGAATATTTTTGTCATCTCTTTCTCCGTTTTTTAGGGAGGCTATTCAAGCTAACCTCCCTGTGCACTATTGTAGTGCACTATTATATAAAAGGCCTATTCATTTAAACTTCCTTTCTAACTATCTTCCCCTTGTTTTCTATTCATCCATTTGGACTTCTCTAATTCATAATTGTTATTTAGTAATAAAAATATGTCCAACTACCTATTTTGACATGCTACTCTATGTAAATTGATAGACTTCTCATTTTATTTAAATAATTGAGTAAATAAATAAATATAATTTAGCATAATGAAAAACTCAACCCAATAATGCTATATCTAAAATTTTGAACTTAACAAAATATATACAAACATATTATTTTTTTTAATTACTAATTTTACTGTTTTATTTGTTTATTAAAATTAAAATACACAAACTTTATTTTCTCACCCCAAATTAAAAACAACACAAACCTTTCCATGAAATACTTCATTTAGAATTTGACATAGATTGAACTGTATACAGCTTTCATTTTTCGGTTTCGAATTTAAAATTAAGAGCATTGTTATTCCATGACAATAACAATGCAAATTCCCTTTTAACTCTTGTTCTATAGTTTGGCACTCATTTTCCTATGTGCTGCGAAATCTCGTCCATGAGATTTTAAAGTAGCTCTATTAAAAATGGCAAGAGTATGTCATAATCATGTATATATGTAAGTACCAAGAACACTATCTCAATATTTCCTGGATATACTCACAATCCCCCCATGGTCCTCCTTTCAGGGATTTGTACCGCCTGGAAATATCATGCGTACCTATACCTAACTCTACCGAGCGGCCTTGATGCATCCCATAACATGTTGTTATTCAATTATTTGTTTGACTTCAAGGCAGCTACTTCAGAGGGAGGGGGCAGCCACAACCAGCCTATCATCCTTATTTACCGGGCTTTCAGCGAGGTCCCCAAGAAAAGCAACCATCTAACTTCATTTGGAAACCGCGCTCGCCACTTATCCACATCCACTGGTTGATAAATTAATCACAAAAGCAGGCAACAACGCGTGCAAATATTCCAAAACAGTACACCATGTTCCGATATTTTTGTACGAGATTAGGGTGGGTTGTTTCAGAAAAGTATATGACTTCGCTGCTAGAATATTATGTGATGAATTCAGGAAACTGCCTCTTTTCTAAATATATATCACGGTTGAGATTTTCATCTCAAAAGATGGTGTTAAATTATTTTTAATTAAATAAAATCTAATTTTTTTAATGTCTTGGAAAATAACATTATAAAAGTTAAAAATATTTAAGGTTTTTTTTTTTATGAGATCTTTGTTTGTTAGAGGAGGGACTTATTTCTGTTTTAAGAAGGTATACATACTCTACCTCACTTTAGTTTTGAACCTGTGATTTCTTAGGAAGAAACACATGCTTTTAACCATTAAGCTCACTCAATTTGTATATATATTAACATATTAACACGTATATATTAAAAATGGATTGATAAATTAACTAACATATATGATGATGATGATGGTTAATGTCCACTAAGACCAATCTTTGGTATATATATATATATATATATATATATATTAAAAAAAACATGTAACAAGATTTTTAGTCGCTGAAACTCATCCCACTTTATCATGAAGATTCTTAAGTTGTAAATAGATTTTGTTACAATATCATGAGAAGTAGTATAACTAACCAACACTACCTAACCAAAACTATCATAACTCATTTTATATGAAACTTGTTAATATGAGATTTTTTAGTTAATAAAACTTAATTAAAATCATGAGAAATTAGTGGTTACGACTACCTCTCATGGAAATGGTCATAGATGAATGCTTTACTTAATATAGTTGAATCCCAAAAATGATATCTAATATAATGCACTCCTGAAATCCCTCATACTTGAAAAGATAGCAACTTTAAAAATGAATCTCTTTGATTTGTGTATATTATTAAAAATATTCTATAAAATTTAAATTTCTTAATAATTATTAATAATTAAATTAATAACGTAGAACTATTATTTGTATCATTAAAATTACCATAATATGAAGTTTTTATAAAATATACAATTCAAAGTTTCAAATCCCAACTAGCCATAAACATTAGTAATTGCCAATTTCTTTAAAAACTCAAAAAAAACAATAGTAAAAATCCTATTTCAAACTAAACATGCGTATATATATATACGCAATAGTTGTCAGTGCTGCGAACTTTCTCTTCAATTAATAAAAATTGCTAATTTCCTCACAAATGCTATCATGATATGATTGCCCTTCTGTCGGAGGGAAGCGAATCTTTCACATCACCAATAACACACCCATTCCTCTCCCAATTCACCCTTCAATTCCAACGTGCCCACTAACAGACATATCACATATAGTGCCAGCCAGTTGGATTTGAACCCACACATCCATTCCTCTCCCAATCCATCTTTCAATTCTAACGTGCCCACTAACAGAGATATCATATATTGTGCCAGCCAGTTGGATTTGAACCCGGGCCTTGCTCAGGCAACTCTCACCAGTTACCAATTGTCCTAGATCTTAAAAAAATAAAAACCAGACATATCATATATATATATATATATATACATGAAAATCCATTGGGATCTGAGGACCTGACTTTCGAAGGTGCATAATGTTCTTGTTCGCTCATCAACGTTCACAAATGGCTCCAACGGCTCAGCTGCTGCGCTCTGCGGAAGCCTTAACAATGCCAAGAGTACGCCCATTTCAGCAATTACCCTCTAAATTATTGCATTCTCCTTTGATAAGACATATTTACTCAGCTGTTTAGGTTACGCTAAACTCTGATATTTACTTATGTTGCCATAAAAATTACTTTGTTTCATAGGTTCAGGTGATTGTTTTGAATGCTAATATGTGCTGCCTAGACTGCCGCGACAAGGTCTCCAGAGTGCTCTCCCAAATGGACAGTATGTTATTTCTTCATCACATTCTCCAAAGTGACATTAATATTTGCAGTGAAACCATAACGAAATAATGTTTTAGTGTGCGTTTTGTTTTATCATTTTCTAAATCTGTTTGTTGTGATAATGAGTAGATTTGCTGGACTATGTGGTGGACGTGACACAGAAGAAGGTAACAGTTAGAGGGCGTGTGGATCCCAAGAAGAGGAGGCACAGAATTAGATTAATGGCCAACGACAAGAAGAGAAAGGCCATCGAATTTCAGAGGTTCGGAGGTGAAGGGTACCCTACTGATGTACAACAGCAATACTGCAGTGGCAGGACAAAAAAATCAGCAGATAATTTCATTCACAACGCCTGCTGTTTTCATTGTGCATCATCTTAGCTTCTTTTTCGTGTTGTTGATCTGCAAAGATGTGGTTTAATAGTTAGTGGGAAAGTTTGGTCACAGGTCTTGTAGTGAGCAAGATTATGTATATTTCCAGTATAATTTTTCAATTATATATATATATAGATATGTGGTTTAATGGTAAATGGGAAAGTTTGGTCACAGGTTTTGTGCTCCAATAGTGAGCAAGATTATGTATATTTCGGGTATAATTTTTCAGTTAAATATATATATATAGTTTTTTATCACTAATATTTATAGTTAACATCACAACTATTCTCTCTCTCTTTTTCCTGTCCATCCCCCTTCTCTTACATAGTAGAATCCAAAGCCATTTCTTTGGTATTTTGGTCCTTATTCAAAGTGACAATTTTTCTTTACTTGGTGTGGTGTTTGTCCTCGATGGCATTTGGGCTTCTTTTGTGATGCTTTAGTCCATTACTACAGTTCTGAATAAAACAGTAGCATATTTCCGTTTGTATGAATTTCGTTCCACATTAATAATTCCCCTCCCCTCCCTCTACTGAATTTCAGGGGTTCAAGATTCTCAGAAGTGAATCTCTCTCAGTATAAGCCGGAGTTTAATACAAGTACTCAAGTCTTAAATTGCCTTCAATCTGCAAAGGAAATTTTGTTGAAATGCGGTTTGCACAATAAAAATTGTTGAAATATGGTATGCATTAATCAAATGATGATTATGATTTTGAGTATCTGAATATATTCAGAGAATGGGAACTAATTTCACAGCACAATTTGTGATTTTTGAAACTGCAAATTTATTTTTAATTAAAGTTACATCAAATTTTTACAAAGTCGACCAGCATAGAAGGTCAATATGATAACCTCTTATTCGACAGTGCACAAGGCATCGATGCCACCTATTAATTTTTGAAGATTTTAAGTTTATGTGATTTTTTTTAAAGAAAAAAATGGGATTTATCATTATATAATTTGAATCTGGGCAATTTTTCAAATTCCAAAGAGAATCCATCATTTTCAAGAACTGAATGAATGAAAAAAAATCAAATTGTCTAAAGATAAATCTCCTTGTGGAAAATCCAAACCATCTCTTTCTAAATTTTTCAATTTTCTTCTCCCACTAATCTAATGTTGACAGAAATCTGTAACTCTTTCGTTCTCTTTCTCGAACGAAGTTAATGCTGAAAAAGATATGTAACTTCTGTTTTTGGTTTGTTTCTCCGACTACGATAATGTTGAAAGAGATATGTTAAAATATCAGATGTACGATGAACGGAAAAAATATATCAAATTGAAGGTGTGATAGAGTCATTTTAATTGGGAGTTGTTTATGGAAATTGTTTGGATTGTTAAAATCGATTAGAATTTGGTAAAAAAATTAAGAAATTTTCCAGTGTTTGAATCATATTTTTATTATAAAAATTTTCTAAAACATTTAAAATATTAAAATTAAATAAGCTATAACCTAAATTTAAAAAATCTAAACAGTCTAATTAAACTACTATGTCTTTTAAATGTATTTGAATTAACAATGTAAAAAAGTGTATTTATATTATAAAAACAAACCAATATACAAAATTATATATTCATAATACTTATTTCAGATTTTTTAACTCTCTTAACTGTTTATTTTCAACAAGTTAATTCAACACGAGTAGAATTTTTATGTTGAGAGTAACGCGTTTTAAAAGTCTTCAAATCCAGACAAGTTTGACAGCTTTCGGATTTTAAAGTAACTTTTTCCCCCAATTTTATGTCGAGGAAGCTCTAAACTTTCTGGTTAAATGTGATGAAATGTTAAACGTGTCATTTCGATATTACTAAATTTGGATATCCGTAACTTCACGTTCTCAATGGAATATTTGTTATGATTTTTTTAATGAAGTGGGTTTAATATGATATAAAATAATATATTTAGGGATTTTTTTAATATTAACATAGATTTATTTTAATTTTGAATTTAGAAAATTTTGGCGATTAAATTTTTTTAATAGGTAATTATCAATACATAATTTTTGTTTATCTATTTGTGGGTGGAAAGAAATTTTCCCCAAATCAATTTAATTCGACCCATGAGAAATCCTTTTTCTCTGTGTTAATTTTATCACAACCTTTCATGTTAGTTTCAAATTAAGAATTGACCAAATTTTATTGGCTCCACCTTATGTTTTATAATGTTTTTCCACAGGTCTAAACTGTTTTCCATTAACGTTAACGGAAATACAAAATTTTCCCCAAATTTAGATTTCTCCTGATTGAAGTTTTTTCATTTGCTATAAATCAATTTTATTCACAGCGTGTAAGGTTTTACAACGACTGTGTATCGATTTCAATGAATTATATATTTTTATCTGTATAATAATTGTAGGGAGATAAGTTTGAAAATTTAAGATTAACAATATCTCCTAATGGTTACGTATTTACTTATTTTACTTCTCTGTTATAAATTGGATGTCTAATATATTTTCAAACTCACTTTGCGTTGCCAGAGAGAGTTTTATGATATGCGCATAACTCTGTTTCATACCCGACCTAAATTTTCCTTCCTTCCTGTTGGTAAGATATAATTAATTTCTTACTATTTTCTTCTGTTTATTCATTTCGAATTCATGTATTTCAATTTATTTAGTTTACATAGCTTTGACAGAGGTATGACAAGTATATTTGCAAATTAAATTGGAACTCCAAGTCATGTTAATTTCCAATTTTACAATCACCATAACAAATCTTTGTAATTTTCTTAGTTTTAATATTATAATATAACTCTATATATAGCTAGATAAATTATTTTGTTTGATATATACAGTTCAATCTATATGAATTCTTATAAAAAGATATTGTTCTAAACTGAATTTAATTTTGTTTAACTCTCAAAATATAAGTTCCTTTTATACTCAAGTCAGTTATCGAAGTACAAAGTTTGATTCTAATTAATAATGATAGTCCTTTCTTTTATATCTAATCTTGTGAAATCTCTTTTTCTAGATTTGCATAGTTTCTCAACGTTGTCAAGTTGTATGGTACAAGGCTACAATCATCCTCACAAGTAATTAATTACTTTTTTATTTTTGATAATTAATTACAATATTCAAATTTATTCAGTCTTTTTTATATTCATGTACTTAAAATCTTATTTTTGTTATGTACAAAAGGAATTTCCTCTTTGATGACTTTTTAGACCGGTATAGTTTTTATTATTATTACTTGTAACTAATTATTTTCATTTTAGTTGATATTATTCTAACACTGATGTATATGCTGCATTACAAGTATGTTATATCTCATTCATTTCACTATAGTTTTTTATGATCCCATGTCAGAAGATCACACCTAAAAATTTGAGAATTTTTAATATTGTGTAGATCAATTTATATTAGTTATCAATAATATTATTTATATTTAGATAAGTTTTTTTCACTTATTTAGAAATATTAATTATTATTTTATTTTTTTAAAGATTTTGATAATATAAATGACTTTTTTTCATTATTATAAATTAATTTTATTATATTGACTCTATAAAACTAAATATATAAATAATAAATTAGAAAAAAAAATTAAAAATTGAAATTTTATATATCTATTAATTAAATTGAAACACCAAATTTTGAAATAGCATGGATACAAATATTAATACTTATTTTAATGTGTAATATCAATTGGATATACATATATATATATATATAACATTTATATTTATAAATATTTTTATTTTTAATTCTATGTTATTGATTAAAATTATTAAGTTTCTAATTTTTTATTGATTATATATTTTGAAATATCATAGTTATCAAAATTACTCATTATTATTTAAATTTTTTTAATATGATATATGTATATTATACTTTTTTCTGGAAAAAATATTTATAATTTTATTAATGAAAACAAAATTATAATATAAAAAATTGAATAAAATAGATTGATTATTTTTATTATGTTTTACTTTTTATTATTTCATTTACATGTCTACACTCATTTACAAACACTATATCTTTGGAAAAATAGGGATTTAATTTTTTCATCAATTTTCAAAATTGTTCAAATTTTGATGATTTCAATCAACTCAATATTGAGAAAAACCTAAAGACATTATTCTATGTCTGTCATAGATCATGGTCAAAAATCAAAGTTCTAATATTGTCTCGAAACTTGAATGATTGCGTAATGCTCATCGTTCTGAATCTAGTGTATTTATTTCACAAAAAATGGTCGTCATATGCTCCCGGAAATGACTTCTGTCTGTTTTGCTAAACAAGTAATTTATTTTTAAAAAATGACAGTTCTAATATTGTCTCGAAACTTGAATGATTGCGTAATGCTCATCGTTCTGAATCTAGTGTATTTATTTCACAAAAAATGGTCGTCATATGCTCCCGGAAATGACTTCTGTCTGTTTTGCTAAACAAGTAATTTATTTTTAAAAAATGACAGTCAGATGCCTTGTCAGCAGTCCATACTACTAATGTGACATGTTGACTATGTAGGGTCATTGGTTTGGCAAATTCTCTAGAGAATGGTAAGCTGCCAAGTGGCAACATGCCACAGGTCCGATTGGTGGGTGATGTGTCAAAGTTTCATTAGTTTAATTATGTACAACCAGGTGAGGACACATGGTACAGCCTAGGGATGCCACGTGCACCTCCCCTCCCCCAAGGTCGAAAGGTTGTGTAAAACGTTTTTGACAAGTCCGGGCAAACGTGTCGAGGTTTGACCCCAGGACCTTCCGCCACACAAAGTCGCGACCTATCATTTCACCTACACCATAGTCCTTAACATACAATGGATTCGACTAATATTTAAATTAACGTTTTAATTACGGTGGGGGAAGGCGAGGGCCAGCACCCAGCCCATAAAACCACATCATATAACCGTCAGCGAAGCTCCAGATCTTAGCTCGGAGGATTAAGACCATAACCACAGTTTGCTAACTGTAAAACATGTTTAATGCACCTAATCCAAAATTTAAATGTGGATTAAATTAAGCGCAGATTTAGCGCTTAACAATGCTTAATTAGTGCTTTAAATCCCACTTAGCTTAATGAAAGTTTAATTGGCAGACCTCCAAATTCAACGGACTGCCAGTTTTAGTTGTAGTTAGCTAATTTAAAGCCTGAAATAGTGGGAAAATTTAAAATGGTCATAACTTTTGCATTTTTCAACCAAGTCGGGCTAAAAAAGAGGCTAGATGACCATTTTGAGCCATTATGGACTTATTCAAGCAGGTCACAAGAGTAAAAGAGCATTGTAAATAGGTCAATTTGACAATTTGAGCATAATATAGAGGCCCACACCATGAAATCTAGACCAAGGATCTGTAGCCCAGGAGGGGTGAACTCCATCAAATACCTGTGTTAATGTTATGTATTGTGATGTTTTGTACTTTATTCCCTGTTTTTCAGCTTTTCTTTTTATGTTAAATTTCTCACTAAATTGACATTAAAAAACACTCATGATACTTGATAATTTGCAAGAAAACTTGAACCCTTAAGCACATATAAGGCATTGAATTCATAACCTGGAAAAGAAATTAGCACAGCAACACTAACATACTCAATTCAGATCATTTTTGGTATCAGAGCCCAAGTTCTTTAGGTTTTTTTGTGCAAGAGAGGATCTAATTATTTGCAAGTTTTTTTCATGCTTACAAGGTTAAAAATCAAAAGAGGAGAAGGGAAGTTGGTTGAGAGCCCTACAGTTGGGTCAAGAGGAAGAGGGGAAATCTTTCCAAAGTCTTCAACACCAGCACATTATCAAGTTGAAGTTGAGTCTTCAGTGAGCATGTCTCATGAAGCAGAACTTATCATGACAGAAGATGAGAGAGCATTCATGAAGACATTCTTTGATATGACTGAGATGGTTAAAGTCCTCTATGAGGAAAGGAATGGAAGAATGCAAGGAGAGAGTTCAAGGCCTCCAAGAGGAGAGGGTTATCCAGGACGAGGAGGCAATGGAGATGGTAAAAAACCACCATCCACTCCACCATCATCCTCACCACCATCTTCACCTTCCTCATCATCATCTTCCACTACCACAACTCTTTCATATGTTCATACACATACTCCCAAAGGAGCTGGTAAATCACGCTTTCTTAAACTTCATGTTAAGTTTTAGCTTCCAATCTATAATGGCGAAGTGAATGTAGAGAAGCTGGATATTTGGATTCATCAGTTGGAGGTTTGTTTCAGAATTCAAAACCTTCAAGAATATGACATAAAGATTCAATTGGATTCCTTGAGAATGGAGGGTTCAGCACTTGAATGGTGGGAAGAAAAGACACAAGAGAGAGATTAAGAAACATGTTAAGATCTCAATGTCTTGGTCAAATTTTATTGTAACCATTAAAAGGAAATTATATCCTCTAGCTTACATGTAAAAATGTATTATGAGTTGGAAAGATTTTAGACAATTGAAAGATCAAAGTGTGCAAGATTATACTCATGAATTTAGGAGAAGATCTCTTATGTTAGGAGTTGATTTTCATAGCCAAGAAACATTGTTGAAGTACATAGGTGGATTTCATAGTTACCTGAAACATACCATCCTCATGTGTAATACCACTAGTTTAGATGAGGTATGTGTGAAAGCTACACACCTTGAGGAAAGAGGGAAAAATGTACAAGATGAGGGTAAAAACAAGCCATTCAAGGGTGGTGAGAAAGGAAAGGGTTTCAAGGGTAAACAAAAAAAGAAAGCATCCATTAAGAAAGAAGGGGAGAAAACCACATGTAATCATTGTTCCAAAGAGGGTCATGATGAAGCCCACCATTCAAAACTTCATCTAGAATTGAGGCCTATAAAATTCAACAAAAAGGTGAAAAAAATGGCTACCACAAAACAGGATCTTGGATATGATTCAGTACATGAGACTAAAATTGCAGCCATGGTAACAAAGGGAAAATAAGCCATAGCAAGTACTAGTTCCCCAAATTTTCACAATAACACTCCAAATGAAGAAACAAGAATAGATTTGTTTCATGTAAGTGTGATCTCAAAACATACAAAAATTCACACACTATTTCATAGTGGGTCTCAAGCGAACTTAATCTCTGAAGACTTAGTTAAGAAGATGAATCTTGAAACCTTACCTCATCATAATACATACCCATTGGGTTGGATGACCAAAGATACAAATTTACAGGTTACAAGAAGATGCATTTTCCAGTTTGAAATTACTGCAAACTTTATTGATGAAGTTCAGCTAGATGTTGTACCACTTGACATATCTGGAACTGTTTTGGGTAGCCCATATCTCTATGACAGGAAAGTAGTCTTCTATCTCCATGAGAAAAAGTACCACTTACTCAAATATGGGGTGGAATATATTGTGAGAAATCATCGCAAGAAGCTAAACCTCTATTCGGTTAATGTTGGGCAAATGAAGAGACTAGTAAACTCAAGAAAAAAATTTGTGATTCTCATGATCAAACAAAAGAATGATAAGGATGTTTGAATCTTCTGAAGATTGTGATGATAGATTAAAATCTGATTTGTTTGATGTGGTAAGTCAACATGGCGAGATGTTTCAAGATCCAAAAGGTTTACCTCCTAGGAGGGGAATCCAACATGAGATATAGCTGCAGCAGGATGTTCCACTCACTAACATTGGCATGTATCGCATGTCGATAATGGAAAGTGCAGAAATCAAGAAAAAAATCCAATAATTGTTGAATAAAGGTATCATTCGTCCATCTACGTCACCATGTGGTTCACCGATTGTCTTTGTGTCCAAAGGGGTTGGATCTTCTGGTGGAAAATGAGTATATTTTCAATATTTTGCAAGGTTACCCATTAGGTGTAGACTACTTGGTTTATGCGGGGACTAGTCCCTCCTAGGTCACAAGTTCAAACCTCCTGGGGAGGGGCTAAGGAGTGGAATCCACTTGGAGGAATTAAAATTCCCAAGTCTGGAATTGAGGCTCGAATCAACCTTGTACAATATTGGTGATAAGCATCCCATCATGGGTGTATCAGTATTCTTCCACCCAATAAGTATCTAGGCTCAACCTTGTTACAATTTTTTTTTGCAAGGTTCAATTCACATAAGGGTCTAATAGAAAGACATATGATCACCTTGATTTGGTGGTCAAACATGTGGTGCATCTAGAGAGATTATATTAATTGGTCTCATTACTCATGCACACATAACTGGATCAAATCCCACCCCCATGTCCTTTAACTTTGAGCATTTATGGATTAATTCCCACTCTGATACTTCTTTTTTATTTGATAATAAATCATTTACACAATATAAAAATGATGGAGCCCTTAAGGAGAAGAAATAGGTGCTTCAGCTAGCATTTGCAATAATTCAACAATAAGGATTTGCTTCAAACCCCTATTGCAATTATAGGGGGAGGGGGAGTAGCTCCCTCTTACCATAACGTTGTAGCAGGAGAATAACATCATCCCTATAGGAAATTCTTGATGAACTTAGACCATGGAAAAATATCATTCAATCCCTTTGGAAAGTATGCAAAAAAGACCTTTGGTGTCATTGCCTTAGGAATGGAGAATTAAGAACTTTCTTTCAAACAAGTGATCCCCTAGAGCATAGAGATGATGTATCCTAAAAGAGGTCAAAAACCTAACATATGAAATCACTTCCCACCAAGTATCTAAATATATGCAGTACATGTAAGACAACACCATGATCAGGAATCTCGTAGGAATTTAGCCCATTTAGAAGGATTTGATCTAGTACATCAACACCATATGGAGGTTGAAAGACCATGTATAATTAAAGTTGGGATTAAAAAGATATTTTACAACCATATTCATTAATATGTAAGAAAAAAAATTGGGTCTTCAAAAATGGTCCATATTTTTTCAATGCAATGGGTCTCTACCTTTGGTTCTAGATAGAAATCTCATCCCTAATAAGGTGAAATTCATAGTTCGACCAATTTAAACCCACCTCTGCTACTTTTTTAATGAGTTCTACGAAATTGAAAACTTGGAAGGAATTGGTAATTCCCTTGTATTATTTATTACAATTTTAGAAGTTATTAATTATGGTAGATATACTCCATATGTGAAAATTACATGAGTTCTAGGACATTGAAGTATTGGAAGGAATTTGAAATGTCTTTTGATCATTTATTAGAAGTTTAGAAGTTACTAAATAGGGTAGATATACTTAATAAGTTCACATTTGTGTATACATGCATGTCTCCCATGCTCTCCCATACTCTATTTGCTTAATCTCTCAGTACACCACTTATATCCATATAGTAATGTTAATCATAAAACCTCTTATTAAGACCAAGATACGGTGTTATTACACTTCTAGTGTGATATTAGTAAGTTGAGTAGAACCTTTCATTTTACATTTTCATTATAATTGTACCCTTTGTCTTCAATATATACATAAAAAAATAAAATATTAGGATCATCTCATGTTTTATTTTGTATTTAATTCATTGTAATAGGAGGTTTCCCTTTCGAAGTGGATTGAATGTGATGAAAATGTGGAAAATTTGGGTTACACTTTTTGCCCTTTTTGAGTTAAACAATCGATTTTTTAAGATAATTTGCAATTCTAATCCACTCAAAAATGAAATTAGAGAGAAAAAAAGACATTATGTGGACATTTTCTCATCAGGGAAACATTGTTGACATGTAATTGACAAAAAACAAAATCACCACCATTTGAGAAAATTGGAAAGCCACGCACTGAGCATGGTAAGGAAATATGGTA